>SMDT01003209.1:0-261564 GCA_005392925.1 Aquilaria sinensis | reverse complement strand
CCAAATACGTCCTCAAGTACGGTGAACTGAATAAAATCACCAAGGAGGACGTGGAGAATTTTCGGGCCGAGCTCCGGGAAAGCAAGAAGGAGCTCCTTCTTGATTTTTCGGCCAAGGTTGAGGACCTCGGCGCAAAGTGTGCCGTTTTCTCTTCGGAGAACGAAGTCCTTCGGAAGGAAAAGGCAGAGGATGCTAAAAACTTTACAAAGGCATTTGCTTTGAACATCGATCTCCAAGCCGAGGTTGATCTGTTGAGGAACGAAGACCAAGAAGAAGAAGAAGAAGAAGAAGCTCAAGAGGGAGGTTGCTGAGCTCACCTCCGAACTGGAGACTCTGAGTGCCGAGAAGGACCAGTCCGACCAGATGACGAAAGTATCTTATCAAGACGGTTTTTGTCTGGCTCGGCATCAAGTCCTTTCTCAACACCCCGAACTCGACCTCTCCTTCCTGGCCACTTTGGATTTCCCCAAAGAGCCTAGGTGGACGTGGTCGAAGTCGGAGTACCTCAACCTCCCACCTGTTGTGCCCGCGCCTTTGAACGCTCCCATCCAAGATAAGGATGCCAACATCGAGGAGGTATCGGACGCTCAGGCTCAGCAATAGGCTTTTTCTTCTTTCTCTTTTCTTGTAACCTGCTCCTTTGTACTATTGCCCAGAGCTATGAATGAAAATTCTTTCAAAGATTTAGCTAAGTTCCCGTTCTTTTCTTTGGTCATCATTCTTCGGAAGCTTGTATGATTTTATGTACGCGTCTTCGGCGAACATCCACGTTCGAAATCATGCCTTCGGGAAGCTTCGTACTGTTCTTCCCTTAGCAAAATTTTTCCAGTATGTGGAACATTTTCCCGTGACACAAGGAGCGACCATTTTCACTTTTCTGAACGTATTCCGCCGAGTCTTAGGCTTTGCTAGGGAGCTAGCACCTTCGGGAAACTTTTTAAAAGTCAATATGCTAGGAGCCCATTCTAGCAACGTGACCATATTCGGTTTATAAACCATATTCGGTTGACACGTATACTTTTGTTTACTGGCAATTTCGGAGAGGGGTAATCACAAGCTTTTCTTCAGAAAAAATGTCTAAGTGTAGAATTTTTTCAAAGAATCTGAATGCCAAGTGTTTCTCAACTCTCCTCCTTCGGCGTCGCCCAATTTGTAGACCCCTGGGCGGATTTCATCGAGGACCAGATAAGGTCCATCCCAGTTTGCCCAAAGTACCCCATCTGATGGCCTTCGCGGCTTGAATTCGGCCTTTCGGAGGATGAGGTCCCCCTTCTTGATTCCTTTTTTCTTCACATGCAAGTTAGTAGCATCAGCTACTCTTTGTTGAAAAGCCTTCCTCCTGAGTTCGGCCATTTCTCGGTGTTCTTTAGCGAGGTCTAATTTTGCCCTCAAGCCAAGGTTGTTTCCTCCTTCGTCGAACACCTGTATTCTTACTGATGGTTGTATGACCTCAATGGGAATAATGGCTTCTGTACCGAACACGAGCAAGAAAGGAGTTTCTCCTGTGGCCCTTCGGGGAGTTGTGCGATAACTCCATAGTACACTTGGGAGTTCCCCTGGCCATTTCCCCTTTGCCTCTTTTAGCCTTTTCTTCAGGCCATCTTTTATTGTCCTATTGGACACCTCGACTTGCCCATTACTTTGAGGATGGGCTACCGGGGTGAAGTGTAGTTTTACGCCGAGGTTAGTCACGAATTCTCGAAACCCTTTGTCAGTAAACTGGGTACCATTGTCGGCCACTATTACCCTTGGTATGCCAAATCGGCATATGATGTTCTTCCAGATGAACTTCTGGGTATCCTTCACCGAGATCGATGCCAAAGGCTCTGCTTCGATCCACTTAGTGAAGTAGTCTACTGCAACTATGCAAAACTTCACCCCACCGGGGGCGCTTGGGAGAGGTCCGATGAGGTCAATACCCCAGACGGCGAAGGGGCAAGGGTAATTTGCCGAAGTTATCTTCTCCGAGGGTAACCTCTGGATGTTGGCATGTCTTTGGCAATTGTCACATTTTCGAACAAATTGCCTTGCATCCTTTCTTAGGGTAGGCCAAAAGTAACCTTGGTGAAGTAGTACTCCAGCGAGGGCGTCTGTTCCTATGTGGGAACCACAGGCCCCCTCATGAACTTCTTCGAGGATTGTTCTGACATCCTCTTCACTTATGCACCTCTGCAAGGGACTTGCATACCCTTGTCTGTATAGTTCCTCCCCGATGAGGAAGTATCTCCCAGAGCATTTTCGCACTTTTGCGGCCTCGGCAGGGTCTTCGGGGAGTGCCAAAGTTGCAAGGTATTTCTTGATGGAATCTTGCCATCCTTCTCCCAAGGTTGCTACACACATTAGCTCTGTGCTGGGTTGACTCAGTACCTCGATGGGTTCCTTGGACTTGGCCAAGGTGTCAGCTTCAGCATTATCTCTATGAGGCACGTTTTCTATATGTCCCGAGTCAAACTCTTTAATGAGTTTCTTGACGAGGTCATGATATTTTGCCAAGGTTGGATCTTTTGCAGCATAATCTCCTGTCATTTGACGGACTACTAGCTATGAGTCGCTGTGGGCCTTAAGGTTTCTCACACCAACTTTTCTGGCCAATTTTAATCCTGCTATGAGGGCCTCATATTTGGCAATGTTATTGGTGACATCAAAACCGAATTTGATGGCTTTGGTGGCTTCCATACCTTCGGGCCCCCGAAGAACCACTCCAGTGCCTTGGTGTTCGGCGCCTGAGGCTCCATCGACAAAGAGTTTCCACTCTGGTTCAATCCTTATCAGGTCTTCCGAGGTAACTTCATCATTCTCGATTTCTGGAACTTCGGCGATGAAGTCTGCCAATGCTTGGGCTTTTATTGCCCTTCTTGGCTCGTAAGTGATGTCATATTCTCCAAGCTCGATACACCATTTTGACAGCCTTCCCGAATGCTCTACCTTCTTCATTATGTCACGAAGAGGTAGGTTACTTCAAACAATGATGGCGTGTCCTTGAAAGTAGGGCCGTAGCCTCCTACCTGCGAGTACTAAGGCATAAATGGCTTTTTGGAGCAATGGGTACCTGACCTCGGTACCGTGCAGGGACTTGCTTACATAATATACTAGCCACTGCCTCCCACCCTCTTCTTTCACTAGGATTGAACTCACAGCTTTTTCAGTGACGGCAAGGTAGAGGATGAGAGGCTCTCCTTCCCGAGGTTGCCGAAGTGTTGGCAGACGGGTTAGGTAGCTTTTAAGCTCATCCCAAGCTTTCTGACATTCTTGGTTCCAAGGGTGCTCCTCGGTTCCGGAGTTGCCTTCGCTTTTGGTTGCTTTGGTAAGCACCTTGAAGAATGGTCGACATCGGTCGCCGTACCTGGAAATGAATCTACTAAGGGAAGTGATTCTTCCGGTAAGCCTTTGTATATCTTTAGTGGTTGTAGGTGTTCAAAATCCTAACAAGGCTTTGACCTTTTCGGGGTTGGCGTCTATTCCCCTTTCTGACACCATGAACCCGAGGAACTTACCTGCGCTCACTCCAAACACGCACTTCTCAGGGTTAAGGCGAATGCCAAACTCCCGAAGTCGTTGGAAGGTTTCGTCTAAGTCCAAGATATGATTACTAGGCATTCTGCTCTTAACTATCATATCATCGACATACGCTTCTATGTTCCTCCCGATCTGGGAGTCGAACACTTTATTCATCAACCTCTGATAGGTAGCCCCTGCGTTCTTAAGCCCGAAGGGCATTCTGACGTAGTAGTAGGTACCAACTTCGGTGATGAAGGCAGTTTTTTCTTCATCTTCGGGGTTCATCCGAATTTGATGATACCCGCTGAAGGCATCGAGGAAACTGAGAAGACCGTATTCGGCGGTTGAATCCACCAATTGGTCTATAGCTGGCAAAGGGTAGGAGTCCTTTGGACAGGCATCATTCAGGTTCCAAAAATCAATGCACATTCGGAGCTTTTCACTCCCTTCTTTTGTGGCGATAACCACGTTGCTGAGCCATTCGGGGTATTTAACTTCTCTTATTACCCCTGCCTCAATCAGGCGCTTAACTTCAGTTTTAACGAAGGAGTTCTTATGAGCCGATAGGTTTCATTTTTTCTGCCGAACCGGCCTTGCGTCAGGGCGTACTTTGAGACTATGGTGGATTATGCCGAGGTCGACCCCAGGCATGTCTTTCAGAGAGTAGGCGAATAGATCTTTGTTCATTAACAAGAAAGATACAAGCCTATCTTTGTCACCCTTGGCCAATTTTTTCCCTACTCGGGTGTTCCGGCCGGGGACCAGCTCTACATCTTCTGTTTCTACTTTTTCCAACTCCTCTACTCCCTCTTTTGCTGTCTCTTCGCCTGTCATGACGGCTCCTTCAGTAGCCGAAGTCTGTACTTGGACCTTCGCCGGGCTTTGTCTAGCCTTGGTGAAGACCCTCCTGACCTCGGATTGGTCAATGAAGATCTCTGCATCTCCTTCTTTAGTTGCGAAGGTGACTGTTAAGTACTTTACATCTGTGCAGATGTGGAGATTGCCTTGAGTTTGCCTTTCAAGGATGGCGTTGTATGCTGAGGGAACATCAATGACGATGAACCTCGTCATAATGGAGGCAAACAGTTCCTCCTGACTTTGAGGCAAGGTCCCTTTCAGCATCAGGGGCAAATCGATGTACCCGAGGACTGGGAGCTCGGCTGGCCCAACCCCGAAGGTAGGGGAATTACTGTGTTGAGGTCACCTTTTGAAATGCCTAAGTTAGGCAGTAGGTGCGAGAAGATGACGTTGGTGTTGGAGCCATCATCCAGAAGTACTCTTTTTGTTAGTGTTGTACCCAAAAGCCAATCATAAGATGATTGTAATTTTGCACATTGAGTCATGATATTTTATTAAGGCATTAATCCAGCAATTGTGTTTGTTGTTTTGTTTCTGCGTAACTTAACAAACATAATTGTAACCCTAGAATAATGATATTCTTAAACGTCCCGGGTCTAGTATTATTGTGGAGCGGGTTGCAATAATACATAACGACTAGCATATGTGGAGACTAATATGAGATATGTAGTCTACATATGGGTACAAGTTGGAGAACTTGTGTACTGGACTGACCCACCATGAGAACATTACATGGATCGTTATATGAGTGTCATAAGTGATTCTCATAGTGATCATGGTATATGTAGTCCTTCAACCTAAGATCATGAAGGTTCCCTACATGTGAGTCACATACTTTGATACTTTCCTTTGTTGCTCGTAACTGAGTGAACTTGAAGGAGGCCATTGGGTATGTCACATATCATGCGGAGGGATTTGTATGATCAAGATGGGATTTGTCCCTCCTATGTAACGGGAGTGATATCTTCGGGCCCCTTGACAAAGTAAGACTTAGAAAAATGCATGGCCATGCTCGAATTAGTTGATATACGATATCAATGTCATTAGTTTAAGTTGGTGTACTTGGTAATCAAGAAACCAAAGATTGGGCTATATGAGAGTGACACATTCCATGTATCGTGCTTAGTCTTGATATCTTGGACAAAGGGCAATGGCATATATCGGTGATGATCATAAAGGTTTACTCGAATCATCGACAATCTTGTCACTTGGGTAGCAATGATGTGTTGCTAGACACCGCTTATTGCTTTTGATCATAAATGTCATTTATGATCATTGCCAACGTGGTAAGAGCTTATTGGGTCACACACATAGAGCTATTTGGATCATTAGAGTGCATGGGCTAATAATTTGGGTTATGGTTTCACAATAATTTCGTATTAATAATGGGCCCAATAGTTGAGCCATTATTAAGCCCGAAATTAAAGCCTGATTGGATTAGGGCTTTGAAACCTATTAGGCCTGGAAGTTGAGTCTCACTATAAATACAACTTTTAGTGAGAAATTCAGAGGCCTCCTTGCCCTAGCTTCCAAAAAGGACAGCCACACTCTTCTCTTGCAATTCCTTGGAGGACGCAAGCTAGCACTGCGAGCGCAAGAGAAACACATCTGCCGGGACGTGGTGGAAGTGTAGTGATCCTGAGAGGCTCGTGTGGATACCATAGAGAGCCTGAACACGTCAACTATTCAGGTTTTGTGATTCGACTCTACAATTGAGTGAGAGATCTCAACCGAAAATTAGGTATGAAAATTTTTGAACACCCGGTTTACCCCGTTTCACTTGGACCCTGGAGGGTTTCCGTTAAATTCCGCTGCGCTGTTTGGCTCCCAAAACCCATCACTTTTGACGTCCCAATTCCCTATCCTTGCCATGACAAGGAGTGGGTCATCGTGGGGGAACTTCAGAGTGGACCCGTCTTTGCGAACATGCCTCTTCGGGGAGCTCCCATACTCCATTATGGAGATTTCTCTTATCTTTCTTTTCCTCTCAACTGAGGGTATCCCTGTAGTGATGGTTTGGATGACTCCTGCTGATGGTGGTGGATTCTTTCGAGGACTTAGGTCTCGACGTCTGTCGGAATCATAGTCCTCCTTGTCCCTCTTTCTTTGTTTTTCCTTTCTCCCCTTTGGAGAAGGCATTTGCATGTATTGGAAAAGTTGGCCTTGCTTTATCAGAGACTCGATGTACTTCCTCAGCTGGAAGCAGTCTTCGGTGTCATGGCCATGATCTCGGTAGAATTGGCAGAACTTTTTCATGTTCTTCTTGTTTTCTGAAGTCATGGCCTTTGGCCTTGGAACTGTAGTCCCTTTGCTTTTTCTAAGGCCATGAGAATGCTGGCCCTTATGGCGTTCAGGGGAGTGAACGTCATTGGCCATTTACCCTTTTGTTTTCAGGGCCTTCCTCCAACCTCAATCTGGTAACGAGGCTGGTGGATTGGTTCTTCGGGCCGAGGGTGTTCCACCTTTGGTCCCCCAATTCTGAGTTCTTCGGCCGTCATGTGCTATTCGGCCCTTCGGTAGAATTCCCCAAGGGTGTCTAGGGGGTCCGTGGAGAACGCATAAAAGAGCTGGGAGTCTCTCCAAAGTCCTCTTATCATTGCAAGGATGCGAATCTTAGGCTGAAAGTCGGGCACTCTTAGTGCTTCTCGGTTGAACCTTTCAATGTAGTCGCGACTGGTTTCCCCACTTCGCTGTGCTATGTCGAACATCTGCACCGGCATGTTGGCCGTTGGCCTGCTGCCAATGAACTGTTGGGTGAAGGCAGTAGACAGCTCCTGGAAACTCAGCAAGGTTCCGTGGGCCAGAGAGTTATACCATGTCGTTGCTAGACCGAAGAGGGTCACCTCGAAACACTTGCAGAGGGCAGCGTCATCGGCGCCGTGGAGCACCATGCTTCACTTGTACTTTGTCAGGTACGCCTGGGGATCACTGCGCCCGTCATAGGTTTCCAAGCGTGGCACCTTGAAGCCACTAGGCATGGGTGCCTCCAACACTTCCCGTACAAAGGGTGACTCCTCTTCGGTATAAACGTCGGACAGTCTTGACCAGACTGGTTTTTGGGAGATCTGCCTCTCAACCTTTTCCAGTCTTCCAAGGTTCTTCTCCATGAGGGTAGTTGTGTTAACTTCCTCTTGCTACCTGGTGTTCACCGGTAATAGCGAACTTATTCTCCTTCTAGGAGGGTAACTTCGGTGGCGAGGAGACTAGGAGCATCGGGACGGACTCCGCCGATAGGAGGTCCTAGTTTCTTTTGGGGCCCTTTCTTTGGTGGGTCGTACCCTATGGGGCACGTCCTCCATAGAAGATGCGTCGTGAGAGCCCTCACTCCTGGAACTTTGGTGGGTGGACCTCGGGCTTTTCTCCCGGTGCATTGCCGAGGGGGAGGCCCATCAGACCGAAGGATGCTGGGGCCACCTCTTGTCGAGTTCCTGAGTCATTTCAGTGATGATGGAGTGCTAGAAGTCTCGTAAGAATCCTAACATCACTGTTAGAGGGCGGTCTTCCTCCGGCGTAGAAGTCTCTGTAGTGGGCTGCTCGGTCATCGGCTGAGCCTCCGGCGCAGATAGGGACTTCAGGAGCCCCTTGTCTTTGGAATGCCAGGTCTCTACGATGGTGACTTGGGAAAGGATTCCCATAAACGGTGCCAAATGATGCCTTTTGAAATCTCTGTTATGCAACATGGTGAGCCTGGAGCAGGAACTTCCGGTGAGGGGACGCCTGGATGAGGGGCCTTGCTGGGAGAGACTGCCTAAAGCACTCAAAAAATAAGGGTTAGGATGTCCCCAGAATGTTTTTCCAGGGGAGGGGGGGGAGCCTTCGATGCCCAAGTCAGTTTTTAGAAATGGAGAATAAGTAGGGAGTGGTGAGATTCTACCCTTGGAGTCGGATCCTGTTGCTTAGGGCGTTTCCCGAATATTTATAAAGAGGTGTACAGGAGAAGTCCGTTTGCCATAGCCGGCACAGATCGTGACACTTGTTCGGTCGGATATGGTTCATACCTTCGGGAGTGGGGGCCTCCAGCCGACCACAGGCCATCTGGTCAAAAGCCTATGCTGTACAAGGACGGCGTGTCAGAACGTGTCCGAGGGCGGCATGTCGAGGACTGTATGAGGGTAGCATGTCAGAGTATGTCTAAGGGCAGCGTGTCGGGGGCTCCTCACCCTTTTTGTCATATGTTCACGTGGCCTTTTCGGGGGACCGAACTCCTTCGGAGTTTGGAGCTCATTCGGGGAGGTGAGTTCCTTTGGAGAGAGGTACCTAGAGGCACCTTCGGTTAGGCTTTCTTGAGGTCAGGCTCAGGTACCTGATGATGGCACTTAACGAGGACGCTCCGAGGAAGGCCCAAGTTGTATCCGAAGGTGGTTTTGGGCACGGGAGGTCGGCGCAAGGTCATCGTTAGGAAGGGCGCTAATCCCTTCTGACCGAAGTTGGTCCCATGGGTTTCCTAAGGGTAGCACCTATCCGGCTTGTTCGAGGGTGCTGAGGCCATCTCTTTGCTGGGGTTTTGTCGTGTCTGTTTCGACCGGAGGTGGTGCACTGGCCAAGGGTGGTGTGCACATGCGAAGTCCTTTAGGGGCGATAGCCCTTCGGCTATCACAACTAATGGTGCTTTATTTTGGCCAAACATGCCTTAAATTTGAACCAGAATACAACTAAACCTATGCAAATCTAGGATTTTTAAAGGCAAGGAAATGATAGTACTCCCTCTTAGCTTCACATGGAATCTTGAATCACGTTAAATGGACACCCGAGCAAAAATTTATGGTAAAAATATGATAGCATGTTAGTGCTATTGGGTGCTCGCGCCTAGGTGCCAAAACCAACATTGTAGTGCCAGAGGCCATCTTTCTTTGAATTCTGAATGAGGTCCTGGGCTCTGCAGAGCCACCATATGCCTAGGTTCCAGGGCACCGAGCCTTGAACCTTTTCCTATGTGTTTAAGGCTCTTTGGGGGCTTCCAATACCTTTCAATGGCCCTAGGAATGCCTCTACATGCCTCAAACCTGCATGTAGACAAGCACGACGCCGCAATGCACCATTTAAAGCAATTCATTGGTCTCCATAAACACCACACAAATCCCGAAAACCTCACTAGCCCAACATGTTCACCATACACCAATTAAGAACATTGACAAATGTTACCACCTCAACAAGTTGAAAAATTACAGTACAAAGACATAATAGTTATAAACCATTATATAGCATAATTTCACCATAGTGAATGAAATGTGAAGGGTAAAGTGAATAATCTACACCTCCTTAAAAGATTACAATGGTTACATGGTATTAAAGGTTTGCTTGTTTTACAAGTAATATATAGGTCTTATTGCAAGATGTCAAGACTTGGGTACTCAATTGTACAAGTCTAAAACAGAAATTTTGTAAGGATTTGAATGGTATGGAAACAATTTTTGGAGGTTGAATTACATAAAGGAAACAAAAGCTATTATTCATGAACCTAGGACAACTAGGTGTACAATTGTTTACAAAAATAACTTAAGGATGGGATGATTTTTGACAAGAGTCACAGATGGACATTTCTAGCATTATCCCAACCTTTTGTTTCTAGGCTTTAAGGTCAAAAAGGTGGACTAAATATTAGCCAAAAAATTTTTGTTTAAGACATACTTATAGTGACCTAAGTGAAGGTAATCAAGTCAAGTAAATATCTTGATTTATTTAGCTTTCCTTTGTCATTTTTGGCCCTCACTAGCCAGATTTCCTCCCTTTTCTCCTCCATAACCTTCCATATCCACCATAGCTCGATCTCCCAAAAACTCACAAAGGAAAGCAATCGGATTCAAAAGGCGAGAGAAAAACCCCAGTTTTTGGGTTTATTAACCTTCCTTTTCTATTTTCAGCTTTCACAGCTTAGGTAAGGGTTTTATCTAGGTTTCATGGCTGTTTATTGTTCAAAATTGATGCCCAAAGATCCATGAAGCTTAGCCTTAAGCTTAGAAGAGAGCCAAGGGCTTGATGAACCAAGTTTAGGTAAAGGGGGAAATTACACCTAGGGTTGCAGCCCTACAGCTTTGGTGCTCTGTTATGGCAGTGAAATTGAGGGTTTCTAAAGCCCAAGTTAGTACTAACTAAGACCAATTAACCTTGTTAGGCTGAGCATTAGCTTGAGGAGGGCTACCATAGTGATTACATAATGTTTATTTGATTGTTTCTAAACTAACCCTAATGTGTTTATTACTGCTAGCATTACATTTGTTTGTTGTTGTGTTGTTTGTGCATTTGGATGGCTGTGTTTATATATTTTTAATGTACTTTTGTGTTTTAGTGTCTTCATAGTTTAGGTTTATGACTAGATTTTGAGGATTTTATTGATAAGCCCTTACTAAGTTTCATTCAAGAAACTTACCCACTTTCTATCCATTTCAGGTGTGGTGGATAAATGTCATTCAAACTGATCCTTGCCACTTTATTTTTTATCTAAAATTTTTGTTACTTGAACTTCCATGCATCTAGTTTTAATTTGGATTTTTTCATGATTTTAAGAGCACATTTGGTATTTTTAGTGATGGTGCTTATTGTACTATGCAGTAGCTGTCCAGCATTTTATTTTTGGAGTGCATTATCTTTACAGCTCTGCTATAATGTTTTATCTAAGTTAAGAACATTATGTAGTGCATGGATATATGTACATGTAATGCATGTGAATTTTGGACAATGTATGTGAACATTTGTGGGCTATTTTGCTATGTATGAACATGCTATGCACAGGCTGCCAAAGTGTGCAATGTAGGTTACTTGTTTGCAAATTTTGGTGTTGGCTATGTAAAGATGCTAGTTGCAAGGGAATATAATTCATAGGTGTCTTAGACATGTATGAAATAGCCTTTAGGGGCTTACCCCATGTGAATGAAGTGTTTGCATGCTTATAAAATTTTGTATAGGCAAAATGGTTATAAAGTGATCAGAATTTTGACCCATCACTCTAAACTGATAAATCCTTACGTAGAATGAATATTGGTATTAAATTTTGACAGCACCAAGAAAACATCTAGAGCTTTGACTGGGATTTTGAATTTCTGAATTTGGAGTCCTGTAACCAAAGATATGATGTTGCAAAGTTGGCTAAGTTACTGTTTATTTGGTCATAATTTTGTAACAAATTTTGAAATTCAATAACTTAGTCCATAGGTAGGCTATTGATGTAAAACCAAAATCCTTGGTTTTCTTAAAGAATATACTTAATAATGTGATCAAAAAAACATAAGGTTACATAACTAGATTGATACAGTTCTTTAGAGGAAGTTTTGGGTGCTGTGGCTGGAAACCTGAACCTAGTAAGAATGCCTAATGTGTGGTAGCCAAGATTAAGACTTGTACTAGTGTTTTCCTTCCTTACTACCATGATGTGCATAAAATGTGAATATGTGTGTAATGGTTTGACCAATTTGCATGTAATTACATAGTGCCAAAGAGGGCCACTTGGGTATGCACACTAAGCGTATTGTTCTAAGAGCCTACAGAGCATACCAAACTTGGGGATTTAAATGCACAATTTTGGCACCACAGCTAGACTATCTTGGAGTGGGTAACAACAAAACTACTTGAAGTCTGCCAGAAGCAAGCTATGAATGGCATCAAATATGCATGAATCACAAATGCCTTTCCTCAATTCACCTTGAACTAGCAAGTGTCAAGCACCACAAACTAAGAATTCCAATTCCAAAGGCTCCTCTAGGTTTCCTAGGATCCAAAGCACAAACAAGGTATATGGCACCATGTGAACACTAAACAACAAAACCCAATCCTCAAATCACCAAACAAACAAGAGCTAAATAAGAAATCAATCTTACCTCTTGCCAAAAATAGGGTACCAACTGTAAAACATGGAAAACATCCTAAAAATCAAACACCAAGCTTCAAACAAGTTGCCCAAAGCTTGTATACACCTTGGGCCTTCCAAGTCCTTCAAGAACACTTGATTTTCAGCTAGAATTGAAGTAGAAATCAATGGATCAAGGGGGAACTCAGGTTTGAAGGTGAATATAAACAAAAATGGCAGCTTCCAACACTTTACTAAGTTTTATAACCTTTTAAAACACCAAGCTCCCAAACTTTATAAAATGATAGAAAATGCCCCCCTTCCATAAATAGTTACTCAAATCTAGGTCAAATCTTGTTTACTTAATCTAACTTTAGGTTTAAAGCAAGGCGTTAGGTTTCTAGAACCCATTTTAACTCTCGAGACTCAGCTTGACATTTTGGGATGCAAAATTACCATTTTGCCCCTAAACCTATTTGGTGTCATAAACTCCTCAAAACCTACTAAACCTTTAATAACTTATTTGATTTTGCTAATTCACCTCTAATTAAGGTATTTAAGCTAGCTATTTATGAACTTACCTCATTCACTGAGTAAACTGCTAGGAGGGGCATAACATTCTCCCCACCTTGAAGAATTTGGTACACCAAATTTAATCTCCCCACCTTAAGAAATTATCCTAGGAAATGGTGCTAAGATATCCTGATCAATCCTATCGAGGGTTTTCAGTCACATAACTACCCACTTGGTGCCAAACTACTTGACTTGGTCAGCTAATGTCCTACAAGCAATTAATTCAAGCCTTATCTCGTATAAGTACTATAGCTAGTGCCATACTTTGTGCTCAAACCAAACAACATAATAAGAACTGTCAACTATTCACCCCAACTTGCCTAACCTTACATGATCTAAAATACCTTAGTGTAATTTCACTATTGAACACTATGGTATGGTCTTTTACTACCCCTAGTACATGGTGCTTTTGAAGGATACTCAACTACTGAACCTGCCCAACAAATCTAGTGACCATAACTCCTCAGTACTAATCCCTGTGCCTGAGCCTTTTAGTGCAAGTTAGCTTAACAAGTTTCTTTGGAAACCTGTTTAGTAACCTTACACTAATAGCCACCTACAAAAAGCATGACACCAATCAATTTTCTCCTCTCTCTCCTCTAT
Organism: Aquilaria sinensis; assembly: GCA_005392925.1. Taxonomy (NCBI): domain Eukaryota; kingdom Viridiplantae; phylum Streptophyta; class Magnoliopsida; order Malvales; family Thymelaeaceae; genus Aquilaria; species Aquilaria sinensis. Next base: position 248,252 of record SMDT01003209.1, on the reverse strand, counting down.
GCCAAACACACAAGTGTAAGCTAAATTAACTGGTTAAACTTGTCCATTAAGACTCACACTGAAAAAGACTCGTTCTAGGTTTGGCACCCAATGTCTCTATACCAAACCACTTAGTACAAGCTAGCTTAATAAGCATATGCTTATCCACTATCTCTTACACAGTCGGTTCCTTACTTTAGGATTGCTACTCGACAATTGCCAATGATTACAAGACTAATTGTGCCACTAGTCTACTATGGCCTTACCACATATACCACTAGCGCCTTAGGGCATACTCTGCTCCAAGCTCCACTATACTCTAGGGCTTATCAAAAGGTGACTTACTGAGAGTTGCTGGTGTTGGCACACCCTAGAGTACAAGTCTTTGATGCTCCACTCAGACGACCCATATACAATGGACATACAGGTGTATTAAGAAATATTCCTATGCACCACCCGAGCACTATGATCCTATTGTGCTTGTTACTCTAAAGTCTTTTACACCAGCATGCCTACCAAGGATGACCTCTTCTGTATGAGGGGGAAGAACTCTAAGTAGGTAGTAGGGCTAGGGCCTCATTCATGCACCCTCAGCTCAAGCTCCTAGTACCCGATGATTAAGCTGCCAACATGCTACCCAAGCTAAAGGTGTTGACGCTTTAGCTGCTCCATTTAGAGTATCCTAGGTGTCCAAAGCCCACACACTAAGTCTCTTCACTTCCTTGAACTCAAAGCCCAACACCCTACACACACAAGATTAGCTTATAAAGTACATCCCAAGTGCACTTGCTTCATCTCCATTAATACTCACTCTCTTACTACTTCACAAAAATGGGAGAACTACAAGTGTGGCATAATTGTCAAAAAGCCATTATATTGTGTAATTCTCTTGATAATGATTGAAGTGTGAGCCATCAAAGGTTTAATGAACACCTCCTTAGAAGTGTTCCAAGTTGGTAACTTGGCCCCCAATAAAAGCCTTAAGGATTGCTTGTTTGTTAAGCAACCTATGGACTTTTTTTTGTAAGGTTTTAGAAATTCGGGTAATTAATTGCAAACTCTCAAGAAAGAGCTTTGAACAGTTATAGAAAGGATATGAATGGTTTGAAAGTGGTACTGGAGCACCAAATTGCTTATGGAAGAGAACTAAGAACAAAGAAAACACAAAAAGACATAAGGGACCTAAGTGTTCTAATGTAGGCCTTAGGATGTGTATGGCTTTGATTTAAGTCAAATGGACAAATTTGGAGTCTTCCCACCTAGGGAAGGGCTGCTATGCCTTGTAAAATGGTCAAAAATGTTAGGTACATGTGTACCATTGAGTTTAGGACAAGGAAACCATGCTTATGGGTAGAGAAAATGACATAAAGCATGATTAAGGCTAATAAGGGTATTTAGTGCCCTAACGCTAATTTAAAAAGCTTAACTTGAAATTTCCTCTCCCATATTTGACCCACACAGCCACCACCCTCTCCCACACTTCTTCCATAGCTCCTCCATAGCCAACATACCTCCAAGATTCAAAATTGAAGGCAGAATGAAGCAATTGTAAGCAAACTAGAGCTATTGCTTGAGTATTTGAAGGATCAAGGTTCAAATTTGGCCTACTCATTTTGGTAAGGGTTCTCTTGCTCTCATTGGTTATTTTCTATATTTTCAAGAAACCATGGAGAAATGGCTAAGCTTTGAAGAGAGCCATGAGCTTGATGAACCAAGCTTAGTGAGGGGAGTGCACTTATAAAAGGTTTTATGACCTAGTGTAAAGTGCATAATGATGGCAGTGAAGTGAGGGTTTCTAAAGCCCAAAGTTAGTACTAACTAGTTTGAAAATCCTCTTAGGACCAAGAATTAGCTTGAGGAGGGCTGCCATAGTGATTTATTTATGTTTATTGCATGTTTTATGGACTAACCTATGGTTATTGTTCTAGCCGCATTTCATATGTTTGTTGATTGTGAATGGCTGTTGAATTTGGCTGCTATATCTTGTATATATGCATTGTGGTTTTTTGTTTTAGTGTCTTTGGATGTAGGTTTTGATGATGCTCACATTGCCTACTGAATCCAAGTGTTACCCTTACTAAGTTTCTCAATGAAATTTACTCCCCTTAATTATATTATTTTCAGGTCCAGCTGAAAGATCACTTTCAAACTAACCTTTGTGGTTTTATTTTTGCCCTGAATTTTCAAGTACTTCAACTCCCATATGTCTAGTTGTGATGTGGAAATTTTGGTGATTTTAGGAGCACATTTTTGTATTTTTAGTGATGGTGCTTATTGTGGTATGCAGCAGCTGTCCAGCATCCCGTTTCCAGAGTCCATTGTATCTCAGGCACTCCAGTAACTTAGGGTGTGTGTTTAGCTAAGTTGAGACCATTTTTTAGTGCATGTATGGATGTACATGTAGTTTATGTAAAATGAGACAAGTATGTGAACATTTGAGTAATGTTTTGGCTCTGTATGTGATGTGGTGCAAAGCTGCCTAAGTGTGAATGATAGGCTACTTACTTGTAAATTCTGTTTTGGCCATATAAAGTTACTAGATTCAAGGGAATACATTTCTCATGTGTATTGGACATGTATGGGATAGCCTTGAAGGGCTTCCCCCTTCTAAATGAAGTGTTTACACACTTACGAAATTTTGTATGGGCAAAATGGTCATAAAGTGACAAGAATTTTGACTCTGCACTCAAAATATTGTATCTCCTTGTGTACAATGAATCTTCTCATGAATGTTTGACCACACCTAGAGGACATCTAGAGGTTTAATTGAGATTTGTAATTTCTGAATTTGGAGCCCTGTAGCCAAAGATATAATGTTGTAAATTTGGCTAAGTTACTGTTCATTTGGTCAGAACTTTGTAACCAACTTAAAAAATCCATGACTTGGTTTATAGGTGGGCTATTGATGTAAAACAAAATTCCTTTTTTTTCCCTAAGTCTTTATTTGATAATGGATCAAACAAAATAGGGATGTATGTGGCTAGAATGATATAGTCTATTAGAGGAAGTAACAGGTGTAGTGGTTGGTCACTATAACTTAACAAGATTGCCTAATGTGTGGTAGCCAAGATTAAGACTTGTGCTAGTGTTTTCTAATGCCCGTCGGCATCTTCGCTGCATGACATGGTGAGCCAGGAAGGGACTTTTGGGAAGGAAGGGACGTCTGAGAAAGGAAATTGCTGGGAGGGATTGCCTGAAATACTCGAAAAACAATGGTTATGAGGTCCCCAGAGTGCTTTTTTGGGGGAGGAGCCTCCGATGCCCAAGTTAGTATTTAGTGAGATAAAGAATTGTAAGAATAAAAGGTATGTTTTTCCTTAAGAGTCCACCCTTACTGAGGCCATTTCCCAGATATTTATAGGAGGATGTAAGGAGAAATCCGCCTGACATAGCCCGCTCAGATCATGACACGTGTTCGGTCGGATGTAGTCCGTACCTTCAAGAACTAGGACCTCTAGTCGGCTATAGGCCGTCTTCTCCAAGAGCCGGGGCCATAGTAGGTCTGTGTGTCAGGCTGTGTCCAAGGGCGGTGTGTTAGGACGTGTACGAGGGCGGCGTGTCAGGGGCTCCTTAACCATTTTTGTCGTACTCTCAAGATCCCGTCGGTAAAAGAGACCTCTTCGGAATAGGAGGGTTTTTATCCGAGGTCACTTCAATCATCCGTGAGTCCCCTCAGCATGGATGATCCCTTTCGGGGGTGTCTTCCCCTGTCACAGGTGGTGAGTCTTCCTCCTCTAAAGCCGGTTAGGTCATCTTATCGAGGATGGTGGTGTACCATATTCTCGAGGTCGGTACTATCACTCCCGGGGGGCGATGATGGATCACCGAGGTTGAATGGTCGAGGTGTCTACCTTCCTGAGGTTGGTACTCTATTCCTCGCAATGACGATTAACTTTACTAAGGGTGGTGCTCTGCCCGAGCTTATGGGTTTGAAGGGCAACAACGCTTCAGCTATCACATGCCCCCCCTTGGAAAGTCGAAGTGGAGACTTCGGCTTGTAGAATCTTTCGGGGCACCTTCTAGGGCCCATAGTAGGATACTGTGTGGGGGACACTTCGACACCGTAGGTGTGCATTATCAGCCAAGATAGCCCGCAAATGTCACCCCTTGCCCCCTAGTTGGTCCCTTGGTGTCTCCGAGGCGAGTGTTTCCTTTCTTTACTTTTCCTGCTGTAGGTCAGTGGACCGTCACATCTCGTAGTTAGGAGCGTTACTTCAGGTATGCGTGCCTAGGTTTTCACGGTGTCAGAATGTGTGCCCTCGTTTCCTGCGCTGGACGGCACGTGGCACGCGGTGACTGGGGGGCAATTGCATCGGTTACACCAGCCGCATCCTTTCGCCTTCGAGGGGTGATTATGGTGATGAGTCGCCTTCACAGGGTAGTTATGGCGACAATTTGGTTACCCTTCTTCAGTCTATATATACCTTCCTCCCCTTCATAGCCTTTATTTGCTTTCCTTTGCTTCTGTCCTATTTTTTTCTGCTTTCGAGCTCTTCTTTCTCTTTTGTGGTGGTGCAAGCGGCGGAGCGATTTCCACTGACCTTTTACGACGACATCTACTAATCCCGACTTTCGGAAACGTTTCGGTGGGTTTCCCTTCCAGAGTTTCCTCAATTTCTTCGGTTTCCATTTTTTCTAGATTCTAAAGTCATTTTCTTATTCCCGAAGTCCCCTGATATTCTTTCTTGAAGTGGTTTCTTTTAGCTGAATATGTCTTCCCCCGTCCCCTTCATGTCCATCAAAACTACTCCCAAGAGCTGGCTCCCTCCCATGTCTTACCCATGTTGGACCACTTCGGAGAAATTAGTGAAGTGGTCAACTAAGTTTTTCCTTCCTTCTTATGCCATTACCAGGCTACCCCGTCCTGGCCATTTCAGCTTCATGAATAATAGTGGCGAGGTTACTATTTTTTGTGCCCAACTGAAGGCCAGACTTCGGTTTCCCCCATCGAAGATGATTTGTGACTTTTGCCAATTCCATGGCATAGCCGTGAATCAGCTTCCTCCCAACTCCTGTTGTTACTTCAACGCTTTTCTCTACATGTGTGGGCTTTTCAAGATAAAACCTTCTCCTACGTGCCTAAAGCTCTTTAGGGGTTCCAATGCCTCCCAATGGCCCTAGAAACGCCTCTACTTGCCTTAAGCATATGTGTACACATACAGTAGGCCATAAAGCGCCATTTATACCAATTCTATGGTGCCCATAACACCACACAAACTACCAAAACCTCACTAGTCCAACATGTTCATCGGCATCCACCAACAAACACCATTCACAAAACTACTTGAATTCTACCACAAGCAAGCTATGAATGGCATCAAATATGCATGAATGACAAATACTTTGCCTCAATTCACTTTGAACTAGCAAGCATTGAGTACCACAAGCCAAGAATTTCCAATTCCAAAGGCTCCTCTAGGTTTCCTAGGTTCCAAGGCATAAGCAAGGAATATGGCACCAAATTAACACTAACACAACAAAACCCAATCCTTAAATCATCAAAGAAAAAAGAGATATACAAGAAATCAATGTTACCTCTCGTCAGAAATTGGAGACCAACTAGAAAACATGGAAAACATCATCAAAATCAAAAACTAAGCTTGAAATAAGTTGCCCAAAGCTTGTATACACCTTGGCCTTCCAATTCCTTCAAGAACACTTGATTTTGAGCTAGAATTGCGGTAGAAATCAACAGATGAAGGGGGAGCTCGAGTTTGAAGGTGAATAAAAGAAAAAATGGCAACTTCCACCATGTTACCAAGTTTTATAACATTTTAAAATAGCAAGCCACCAAACATTGCAAAATGTTACAAAATGTCCCTTTCCTTAAATAGTTACTAAAGTCAAAACTTGGTCAAATGTTGTTTACTTAAGATAATTTTGGGTTTAAAGGAAGGGATTAGGTTTCCAAAACACATTTCTAACTCTTGGGACTCAGCCTTACACTTTGGGATTTAAAATTACCATTTTGCCCCTGAGCCTTTTTTGGTGTCACAAACTCCTCAAAACCCACAAAACCTTGAATAACGTACTTGATTTTGCTAATTCACATCTAATTAATGTATTTAACCTAGGGATTCATGAACTTACCTCACTCACCAAGCAAACCACTAAGAGGGCAACAACATTCTCCCCACCTGGGTGAATTTGGTCCTTCAAATTTAATCTCCCCACCTTAAGAAATAATCCTAAGATACTGTACTAACATATTCTGATCAAACCTACTAAGGGTTGTTAGTCACATAACAACCCACTTAGTGCCAAACTACCTAACTCGGTTAGCTAATGCCCCCTAGGCACTTAAGTTAGGCCCTGTCTTGTATAGGTACTATGGCTAGTGTCATACTTTGTGCTCAAACCAAATGACAGACCAAGAACAATCGACTGTTCTCCCCACCTTGCTTGACCTTACGCAATCTAAAGTACCTTAGTGTAATTTCATTCTAGAAGACTATGGTATGGTCCTTTACTACCCGCAACACATGGTGCTTTTGAAGGATACTCAATTACTCAACATACCTAGTGAATCCAGTGACCACAACTCTTCAATACTAATCCCTGTTGCCAACCCTTTTAGTGTGGGTTGGCTTAACAAGTTTCCTTGAAAACCTATTTGATAACCTTACGTTGATAGCCATCGACTAAAAGCTCGACACCTATCAATTTCCTTCTTTCCCTCCTCTACGCCAAACACACCGATGTAACCTAACTTAACAGGTTTAACTCATTTGTTAACACTCACACTGAAAAAGACTCATTCTAGGTTCGACACGCAATGTCTCTATACCAAACCTCTTAGTGCAAGCTAGTTTAACGAGCATATGACTCATCCATTATTTCTCACATAGTCAGTTCCTTACTTTAGGGTTGGTGCCTGACAACTCCCAATGATTACAAGACTAAAGTATGTCACTAGTCTACTACAGCCTCGCCAAATACACCACTATCACTTTAAGGCACACTCTGCTCCAAGCTCCACTATACTCTAGGGCATTTCCAAAGGTGACTCACCAAGAGTTGCTAGTGTTGTCACACCCTAGAGTATGATTCTTTGATGCTCCCCCCAGACGGCCTCTATACAACAGCCATACTGGTGCACTAAGCAAGAAACCTATGCACCACCCGGGCACTATGATCCTATTGCCCTCGCTACTCTAGAGTCTCTTACACCTGCATGCCTGCGAACAATGACCTTCATGGCATGAAAGCCAAGACCTCTAAGTAGCTAGCAACACTATGGCATTGTTCATGCCCTCCTCGGCTCAAGCCTCCTATCACCTGGTGATTAAGCTACTGACATGCTACCCAAGCAAAGGTCTTGACACTTCAGATGCTCCGCTTGGGGTATCCTAGGTGTCTGAAGCCTACACACTATGTCTTTTCACTTCCCTGCACTCAAAGCCTAACACCCAACACGTGCAATATTAGCTTCTTGGGTACATGCATAGTGCACTTGCTTCACGGCCATCAACACTCACTCTGTGCCTGAAGCACCTATGGGGTCCTTAGCTGAGTTACAAGGTACTACCGAATCCTAGGACAACTAGGCGTCCTTGACTTGGAAGCTAACCAAACACCTCAGCCCCATTCGCCATGCTCTAGTATGCATCCAGTCTTACTCAAGACATTGACTACCTCACTGGCCTCCCGACCTCTAACACTGTCACATGACCCCTCAATGACCATCCATCACTTAGCCTATGCTTACAAACAACCATCTTCACCTTCTTACTAAACTACCATGCCATGAAAACACTATATTGTCCTTGGGTCGAACTAATGCACTCATGGATCTTGCCACATCAACTTACCTTCTTGGTGGGAGAACCAATTTCACCACCACAACAATTACCTATCAAGAGGAGGTTAGCCATGTAAATTATCTTGAGTAGCTCATCCATGGTAAATCCAATTAATGCACTCACCAACCCTTAACCAATCTCCCAAGTCACTAGCCCTTCTTTTACAAGGCACTACGGACAAGTGAGTTGCTCTAACTTTAGTCTTAAAACTAGCCAAACCAAAACCCCCACTGACTAGGGTTTCTGTTACCCACTATGGGGTAGTCCAATTATAGTGCCAAAATTGTGCATTTAGACTCCCATGATTGGTAATGTTCTGTGGGCCATCAGAACACTACCCTTAGTGTGCATACCCAAGTGGCCCTCTTGGGCACTATGTAAACACATGCATATTGGTCCAACCAACACACACATATTCACATTTCATGCACACTATGGCAGCAAAGAAGGAAAACACTATCACAAGTCTTAACCTTGGCTACCACACATTAGGCAATCTTCTTAAGTTCCAATGACCAGCCACTACACCTGTAACTTCCACTAATAAACCGTATCATTCTAGCCATGTACCCCCCATTTTATTTGCTCTATTATTGAGAAGAGACATATAGAAAACCAAGAAATTTCTTTTTACATCAATAGCCCATCTATGGACCAAGTTATGAATTTTTTAAGTTGGTTACAAAATTCTGAGCAAATGAACAGTAACTTAGCCAAATTTGCAACATCATATCATTCGCTACAGGACTGTAAATTCAGAAATTCAAATCCTAGTTCAACCTATAGATGTTGTCTAGGTGTGGTCAAAATTTCATACCAATATTCCTTCTACACAAGGAGATATAGAACTTTAAGTGCAGAGTCAAAATTCTAGTAACTTTATGACCATTTTGCCCATACAAAATTTCATAAGTGTGCAAACACTTCATTCACAAGGGGAAAGCCCTCCAAGGATAGCCCATATAAGTCCATTAAACATAGGAATTACATTCCCTTGCTTTTAACAACTTTATGTGGCCAAAACAGAATTTACAAGTAAGCAGCCCATCATTGACACTTAGGCAGCTTTGCACCACATCACTTACATAGCCAAAACACTACTCAAATGTTCACATACTTGTCTCATTTTACATACAATACATGTAAATGCATACATGCACTGAAAAATGGTCTTAACTCAGCTAAATATAAAACTAGGTTCTAGGAGTGCCTGAGACACAATGGACTCCAGAACAGGATGCTGGACAGCTGCTGCACAACACAATAAGTACTACCATGAAAAATACCAAATGTGCTCCTAAAATCACCAAACTTTCCAGATCATAACTAGACATATGGAAGTTCATGTACCTAAAAGTTCAAAACAAAACTTAAACCAAAAATGTTTGTTTGAATGTGATCTTTATGCTGGACCTGAAATGACAGAATTGAGGGGAGTAAGTTTCATTGAAAAACTTAGTAAGGGTAGCACTTGGATTCAATAGGCAATGTCACCATCATTAAAAACTGCATACAAAGAAACTAAAACACAAAAACTACAATGCATATATACAAGATATAGCAACCAAATGCAGCAACCATTCACAACAAACGAACACATGAAATATGGCAGCAACATATACCATAGGTTAGTCCATAAAACACATAATAAACATAACCAAATCACTATGGAAACCCTCCTAAAGCTAATGCTTGGTCGTAGGAGGATTTTAACAGTAGTTAGTACTAAATTTGGACTCTAGAAACCCTCACTTCGCTGTCATCTTTGTGCACTTCACACTAGGTCACAAAACCTTCAATAAGTGCACTCCCTTCACTAAGCTTGGTTCATCAAGCTCATGGCCCTCTTCCAAGCTTAGCTTAGCTCCATGGTTGGTTGAAAATATAGAAAACAACCCATGAGAGCAAGACAACCCTTACCAATGTGGGTAGGCCAAAAATCGAACATGATCCTTGAACCATCCAAGCTATAGCTCTAGTTTGCCTCCAATTGCTTCCTTTTGCCTTCAATTTCAATCAATTGGAAGTTTGAAGGTGTGGTGGCTATGGAGGAAGTATGGCTATATTCTTGGGCTGGAGGAGGATGAAAATGAGAGAGAGATAAGTGATTTGGCCACTTAAATGGCCTTAAATGAGCTTAAGGGCACAAAACACACTTAAACAAGCTTAACCTTGCTTTATTTCATTTTCCTTCTCACTAATTATGGTTTCTTTGTCTTAAACTCATTGGTACACATGTACCCAACATTTTTTACTGTTTATCAAGTCTTTGCTGCCTCCCCTATGATGTGATAACCTCATAATTGCACCCTTAGACTCAAGTCAAAAGCTTGAACACCTTAAGGTTTACATTAGGTCATTTAGGTCCTCAATGCCTTTAGTATTTCCTTTGTCCAAACTTGTCTTCCATGAGCAATTTGGTACTCCAATAGCACCTTCCTACAATTCATATCCTTTCCATAACTCTCCAAAGCTTTTTGTGAAAGTTTTGTAATTGAGTACCCGAATTTAAAAAACCTTACAAAAAAGTCCATAGGTTGCTTGACAAACAAGCAATCCTTAAGGCTTTCCTTAGGGGCCAAGTTACCAATGTGGAACACTTTTAAGGAGATGTTGATCATGCCTTTTACCCCATACACTTCAGTCACTATGGTGAGAATTACACAATATAATGGTTTTTAGCCATTATGACACACTTGTAATTCTCCCATTTTTGTGTGGTGGTAAGAATCCTCCCTCCGTTAAAAATTTTGGTCCTCCAAAATAGCCTTTAGCTTTGGGTATTCTTCAGGATACCTTTCCATAAGGTCATTTTCAATTTCCCAGGTTGCTTATCTTTCAGAGTGGTGTGACCACTGAACTTTAACCATGGGAATAAGATTTTTTCTTAACCTTCTGGTATCCTTGGCTTAGATAGCTATAAGTTAAGTTAGGTTCCAACTGTATGTTTTCCACTACAATAGCATGCTTTGTGCCCAATAGACACATATTAAGCATACTGTTGTGAAAAACATTATGAACACTTGACATGCTTGGTGGTAGACCTAACCTGTATGCTACCTTGCCAACTCTGTCCAAGATCTCATAAGGACCGATGTATCTTGGAGCTAACTTGGTTCTTCTACCAAATCTGGTGGTGCCTTTGGTTGGTGTAACTTTCAGCCAAACATTGTCACCAACCTGAAATTCCAAGTATCTCCTTCTTTTGTTCACAGAGGTTGTGGTCCTTTCATTGGCAGTTGTCTCTTCAATAATTTCGGGACCCAACTCTAGCCTGTATGAGGCTTCCACCCAGCAGTGGGGTGTCATGCACCTTCTTCAATATAATGCTTCATAAGGTGCCATGCCAATGGTACTTTAGTAACTATTGTTATATGAGAATTCCACCAATGACAAGTGTTGATCCCATTCACCTTTGAAATCCAGCACACAGCTCCTGAGCATGTCTTCTAGTATCTGTATCACCTTTTCAAATTACCCATCCATTTGAGTATGATAAGCAGAACTTTCTTAGAGAAGATCTTAGCTCCCTTGAGTTGATGAAAAAGAACCTCAATCTTAGGGAGTGGATAGTTGTTCTGGATAGTCACTCCATTGAGCTTCCTATAGTCAATCCATAGTCTCAAGGATCCATCCTTCTTTTTCACAAAGAGAATAGGAGCTCCGCATGGTAAAACAGTTGGCGTTATGAACCCTTTTCCAAGTAGTTCATCAGGTTGTTTCTTGAGCTCATTCATATCTGTGATTGGCATTTTATAAAGAGATATGGATATTGGACTAGCTTCTGGTTGTAGCTTGTATTAAAACTCAATCTCCCTTTATGAAGGAATACCTGGCAGGTCTTTAGAAAAGACTTCTGGACAATCTCTCACTACAGGTATTTTGTCCATATCTTCTATATAGTGCAATTCATTCAATGCATAATAGTAATCATGCCCAGAAAACATAGGTATCGAATCTAGTACCTCTAGTTCCATGCCATGCATTTCATATATTAATTCTTTAGAATTCACTAATGCATGCACTTCACCATTAGTCAATGTGATTTCCTTTTTAGCATAATCAATTCTTACGTTATGCATAGGAAACCAATTAATACCCAGCACTAAATCATACTTAGGAATGTCCAACACTAGTAGACTAGTCATAACCTCAGTCTTTCCTACTACTAGCTCATAATCCATAGCTAGGTCATTAGCGAAAAGACATTGACTACCTGCTATTTTCACTAAGGGTATCCTAGGCATGATTTCAGTAGGCAATTTCATGGCATCAACAAATTTCCAAGCCACTACAGACACATATGCACTTGTATCAAATAGAACACTAATAGGCATACCATTAAGGTAAATGTTACCTCTTAGTGCTCCTCCTTACTCTGATGTCTCTGGCCCCTCCACTTGGAAGACTCTGCTAGCTCTCTGCACTGGAGGCCGAGGCACTGGAAGAACTGGCCTCTGCTGTCCCTCCCTATGTGCTCCCCCTCTAGGTCCTCCCCGAATAGGCCTTATTGGACCTTGGTCTTTTAGCCTCCTTTGAGCCTATGAGCAGTCTTTGATCGAAAAGATCCATAGATCCACATCTTAGACATGCTTGGGTGACAAAATAACAAGGTTTCTTTCCATGAAACTTCTTGCATTTAGGGCACCTTAGGCCAGGGAACTTCCCCTTAACCTTTGCCCTCACCACCAACATGAGAACTCTTGGCAATTCCTTCACCACGTGGTGGCTTCTTCCGCTTGCCTCCTACCTAGCTACTTTCCCCTGGTCCACTGGAAAAGTGCCTAGTCTCATACTTTTCTTGCTATAATAATAGAGCTTCCTGCACTGCTTCATAGTATATGACTACTCCAAAAGGTCTTACAGCCTTTCTAATGTCTGACTTTAGGCCTCTGACAAATCTTTTGGCCTTCAACTCCTCCAGTCCATGATATTGAGGAGCATACCTCACCAACTGATTGAATTTGTGCTCATACTCTAGGACACTGAGGTTGTCCTGCCTTAGAACATCAAATTCATATCCTTGATGACATCACTGATGTACTGTTCCTGGAACAATTGTGTGAACTCTCCCTATCTCACCTCAATATCTCTTCCTAGCCTTTTGCCCTTTTGGAAAGCATACCTATCTCTGGTGTTTCTCCACCATATCTCTACACTGCCTACCAAGTTATAAGTAGCCAGTGACACGTTTTTGGAGGAGCTGAACGGCATCCTCTCAAACATCTTTTCTATAAAGATTAACCACTCCTCAGCTCTTTCTGGCCCAGCTCTTCCATCAAACTGTGGAGGTCTTAGGCATTAGAACCTTTTCAACAGTTTGACTTCATCAACGCCTTCTAGATCCTCTGATCTGTGTCTCTTAGATCTGTGAGAGCCCTCTATATGGTAATGTTCTCCATGATGTCTTTGCCTTCTCCTGGATCTTCTCTCATGGCCTTCCTTAATCTTATTCCTAGTGGAGGAATGGTCATAGACTAAGGGATTGGTCTTGGACACCTGACCAATCTCATACCTTAGTCTTCTTCCTCTTGGATTTCTCCTATCATCATCTTTCTCCTTAATGGTCTCATCATTTCTATCTTCTAAGCTTCTAAAAGGAACATAATTAGATGTGTTCCTAGTATCCTCTTCTGGTTGCTATGCATCCTGAATTGGTTTTGCTAGAGCTACTTGGACTCCCTACTATTGTGCTTGAATCAGCTTCGTTAAGTTTTTATTGATTAGAGCTAAGTTCCTCTAAAGGTCTAATCAAAACTGATGCACTTCAGGGTTTGGTGCCCCCTATTGACCCTGATTCCCTATATTCTGTCCATTTCTTTGTTGCCCAGAATCAGTAGGAGGCCTTCGGGGTGGTTCCCCTCTCCTTTGCGGCAACCATGTTTACTTCCTAAATTGATGATTCATCATAGAGCACAAATAAAGATCATAGCTATTTCAATGGTACTTCACACTAGCAGTTGGCCAAACTGAGTTCATTATGTAGACGCATGCAATGCAACTATATGCTATGTACATGTACAAACCATGCTCTAATATCAACCTGTGTTACCCACTCCAGGGTAGTCCAATTATGGTGCCAAAATTTTGCATATTGGTCCAACCATCACACACATATTCACATTTCATGCACACTATGGTAGCAAAGAATGAAAACACTATCACAAGTCTTCATCTTGGCTATCACACATTAGGCAATATTGTTAACTTCTAGTGACCAACCACTGCACCTGTAACTTTCAGTAATAAACTGCATCATTCTAGCCATGTACAACCCTATTTTATTTGCTCCATTATCAAGTTGAGACTTAGAGAAAACCAAGGAATTTCTATTTACATCAATAGCCCATCTATGGACCAGGTTATGAATTTTTTAAGTTGGTTACAAAATTCTAACCAAATGAACTGTAACTTAGGCAAATTTGCAACATCATATCTTTGGCTATAGGGCTCCAAATTTAGAAATTACAAATCCTAGATCACGCTATAGATGTGCTCTAGGTGTGGTCAAAATTTCATACCAATATTCTATCTTCACTGGGAGATATAGAACTTTAAGTGCAGAGTCAAAATTCTAGTCACTCTATGACCATTTTGCCCATACAAAATTTCATAAGTGCACAAACACTTCATTCACAAGGGGAAAGCCCTACAAGGCTACCCATATATGTGCATTACACATAGGAATTACATTCCCTTGCTTTTAACAACTTTGTGTGGCCAAAGCAGAAATTATAAGTAAGCAGCCCATCATTCACACTTAGGCAGCTTTGCACCACATCACTTACATAGCCAAAACACTACTCAAATGTTCACATACTTGTCTCATTTTACATAAACTACATGTACATGCATATATGAACTGCACAATGATCTTAACTCAGCTAAATACACATCCTATGTTTCGGGAGTGTCTGAGACACAATGGACTCCAGAACGGGATGCTGGACAGCTGCTGCACAACACAATAAGTACCACCATTAAAAATACCATATGTGCTCCTAAAATCACCAAAAATTCCAGATCATAACCAAACAAATGGAAGTTCATGTAGCTAAAAATTAGGATCAAAACTTAAACCAAAATATTCAGTTTGAATGTGATCTTTCTGCTAGACCTGAAATGACAGAATTGAGGGGAGTAAGTTTCATTGAGAAACTTAGTAAGGTTAGTACTTGGATTAAATAGGCAATGTAACCATCATTAAAACCTGCATCAAAAGAAAATAAAACACAAAAACCACAATGCATATATACAAGATATAGCAACCAAATGCAGCAGCTATTCACAACAAACAAACACATGAAATGTGGCAGCAACATATACCAAAGGTTAGTCCATAGAAAATATAATAAACATAACCAAATCACTTTGACTGCCCTCATAAGCTAATGCTTGGTCTTAGGAGGATTTTAACAGTAGTTAGTACTAACTTTGGGCTCTAGAAACCTTCACTTCACTGCCATCTTTGTGCACTTCACACTAGGTCACAAAACCTTCAATAAGTGCACTCCCCTCACTGAGCTTGGTTCATCAAGCTCATGGCCCTATTCCAAGCTTAGCCCTAGCTCCATGGTTGCTTGAAAACTTAGAAAATAACCCATGAGAGCAAGAGAACCCTTACCAAAGTATGTAGGCCATAAATCAAGCTTGATCCTTAAAGCATCCAAGCTATAGCTCTAGTTTGCCTCCAATTGCTTCCTTTTGCCTTCAATTTCAATCAATCGCAAGTTTGAAGGTATGGTGGCTATGGAGGAAGTGTTGTTGTGTTCTTGGGCTAGAGAAGGATGAAAATGAGAGAGGGAAAAGTTATTTGGCCACTTAAATGGCCTTAAATGAGCTTAAGGGCACAAAACACACTTATACAAGCTTAACCTTGCTTTATTTCATTTTCCTTCTCACTAATTATGGTTTCTTTGTCTTAAACTCATTGGTACATATCTGTGAAATTTTTTTCACTATTTATCAAGTCTTTGCTACCTACCCCATGGTGGGATAACCCCACAATTCCACCCATAGACTTAAGTCAAAAGCTTGAACACCTTAAGGTTTACACTAGGACATTTAGGTCCTTAAATGCCTTTAGTGTTTCCTTTGTCCAAACTTGTCTTCCATGAGCAATTTGGTCCTCGAATAGCACTTTCATACCATTCATATCCTTTCTATCACTCTCCACAGCTCTTTTGTGAATGTCTTGTAATTGAGTACCCGAATTTCCAAAACCTTATAAAAAAGTCCATAGGTTGCTAACAAACAAGCAATCCTTAAGGCTTTTCTTGGGGGCCAAGTTACCAGCTTGGAACACTTTTAAGGATGTGTTGATTATGCCTTTTACCCCTCACACTTCAATCACTATGGTGAGAATTACGCAATACAATTATTTTTAGCCATTATGACACACTTGTAATTCTCCCATTTTTTTGTGGTGGTAACAGTTTCAACCCTCAAATTTCCTCTACTCTAATGAACACAAAAGCTACTAGAGTCATTACACAACACGTGTGCACAGTTGTGGCTATACTAGACCTGGCACTTCCGATTTCCAAGCAATAAACCAAATTGGGTGGGAGATTACTTCTCACTTTGGGTACTTGTGAGTCAACTCTTGAGCGGTTGTAGTGAACTCTACCTCATAGGCACTCCTCATTCGGGTTAAGGCAAAACATCCGCTTTCTGGCATCGGTTGATCATTTCTGGCCTGATAGTGCAATGTTTTACTAACTTACTTGCATCAACTTGAAGCAAAATGTGATCCCCAAAACTTGATTGGTCCACCTAGGACTTAGTCCTTAACCTACTTGACCAGCTTCACTAGCCAAGTTTTTCTTCTTCCACAAGTCATCTAAGTGGCCTTTGACCCCACTTAACCTTGGGATGATGGCAACAAGTCACCGGCTATCCCTTGGTCCATGGTAGTTAATCTTATGCCTGTGCTCTCTTACTACATTATGGTGGCTGAGAAAGCCCCCAGCAATAACTTTACTCTAACTGGCTCAACCCTAGGGTATACAGCTAAGGGACGAACAAACTACCCATCCATTTACCCTTCGATGAGTTCCTTGCAACTTTCTCCCTTCCATTGTTACCTTCTACATTCAATGGTTAGAAACAAAATAAATACTAACTTATCTACTTCTTTGAGATCTAACTGAACTGGTCATTTATTTCGGTACCCAAAGGAACTCATCCATTCAACTAGCCAGTCATTTGCTACAAATTAGGCTAACCAAGCAATTGAAGGAAGAAGAAAATCTATGGAACCTTAGAATGTTTCTAATGTAAGGCATTTATGCCTCTAATTAATGGGTTCACACACTAGCAAATAGATCCTAGGGTTTCAAGTATCAGCCAATACTTGGTGTATCTTTAGGCCCTAATGCACTTGGGTTAGCCCTAAGACCTACTTGAAACTACCACCCAACAAGCCAAATAAACTATGCCAGTAATTGATGCTAGAAATTACCAAATAAATGGGTAACTATTAGTGAGAGGGTAAAAAGTTACCTCAAACTAGCCATGCACTACCCATGAGTTCATTATGGCTACCTGTTGCACTTGGCTGGTGACTACCTACTTCGCCACTAGACTAACTGAAGCAAAGCTTTAAACTATTGGTCCGGCATACAAGGCTGTCTTCTTCTGGCAACAATTATTGGGCACAAGCTTCCTAGGCTGGTGTTAACTCAACTAAGCCCAAAATGACACTAGTCCAATGACAACTCAGACCGTGGATAATTGTTCCTAGGTACAGCCTCAAAGCCAAGCATTCCTTGCACCTTGGGCTTAAGACCCACTCTTACATAAACTGTTCCTATTCCTCAGTTTCTTGTCGACTTTTGCATTATAGGTGTGTCACCCATGCTCCTACTAGGTTGGAAGAGCCAACCTTAACCTCGCCATCTCATGTCTTCAACTCCTTTAACTCTCTTTCCAAAGCTACTACATGCTAAATTGTTTACAGTTGGTTGAACATCTATGATCATCAAAGGCCTCTACACACTAGTTTAGGGCCTTCTTGGTCTTGGTTCCAAGCTTCCACTCTCGGTGAAAGGTGTGAGAGTGCTCTGCTCCATTTTGTAGTTTGCTTAACCAAGTGTCTTTCACTTGATTAGCACATCCTTAACCTTTTTCTGGTCGCTTAACCCATCCAAGTTGGTGGGTTCAAGTTTTGATACAACATGGGCAACCAACCTGACCTTGTGGTACTACCCGCCTTGGAGGTTTCCATAGCCTCCCAGTCGTACAAACCATGTAGCCTACCTCATGTTAAGGTTCAAAAACAACTTCCTAGGATAGTGGTCACATCCAACTACCTACTCTAAGGTGTTTCTTACACCTTAGAGCAAGTCAAGTCACCTGCCCCAATGTTGCCACACAAGACTACCAAGATCCATTGCCAGACCTCTAGCATCCAAACTACCACCAACCTAGTTTCACAATCACAACTAGCAACCAAAGCCAGATGACAACTCATAGATGTTGGATAGTACTAACTACCCTAGCACATGGACAATCCACTAAATCTTAATTCTTAGCCTCAAATGACCATGAGGAAGCTCTGATACCAAATTGACACAGCCCCATGTATGCCTACCCAAGAACCCTATGGGAACTTGTCCCACACTTGTCCTAATTGGCTAAATGATTATGTGCACATTAGTTAAAACTTTATGCTTCAAGTTAATTATTCCTACTACGCAGTCATGCATGATTATGTGTTTTTGTCTTGAATGATAAAACAAGTAATAAAATCCAAAAACATCACAATGCCATTTAATTGAAATTGAACCGTCAAAACCGTCCAAGCATACAAAGCATTTATGTGGTTAACTACACATAATCAACTATGTGTGAATATCTAAGCAAAAGTAGACCATGCATGCACCCAAAAGTGACTATAGAGTACAACACTCATACATAGACATTGGAGGCAAACTAGTGCATGAAAATTGTACACTAACCCACACTACTGAGATCCATAACTAAGCTCCCACCTTAGAGCAACTCCCAGTGCAAACTACAAGGCCCTCCCTTTTACTTCACTAATCACTGTCAGCCAAATAAATAATTGTAGTTAGCACATCATCCTACCCAACAAGTGAACCATAAAAATAGAATCACAAGACTTAGATAAACCATATACCTGCCCATGAGTTCAGCTCAACAACCCTCAACGATTGATAGCATAATGACACCCAAAAACTGCACAACAAGAAACTAAGGGAGTAAGTATCTTATGACTATTAATAAAGGATCTTCAACCTGCAAGGAAAACACTAAGAACAACACATATATATGTATTTGTAATTTGCTGTGAGCTCAAACAATGTGAGATTAAACCTACGCACATATGTTTTAATCCCTTAGGACTGGTCCTCTACTTAGTGCTCAAACTGTAAGGCAAAGCGTTGTCTACTAGTAACCACTGCTTACTAGCCTAACTAATGAAATACATCACTAGTTTTGACCTCCTTTATGTTGTCAGGTGAACATGGTGGATGCACCTTACTTGAGTTCCAAGGAACTCACTTGGTGTAATAAGCCTTCGTATAGTGCCTTAAGTCCTTAGACTTGCCTAAGTCACTTGTGTACTAAGCTTCCACCTTAAACCTTTACCAACAGTGCACTAGGTTCTTACTTATGCCTCAACTAATCTTAGCTAGGCAACAAGTACACTAAACCTTCACTCAAGCCATATACCTATGCACCATTACTTTGTTCACACTAGTTGAGTAACAACGACCATGGCTAGACTCATTTACTACCTTCTTTATAACCCACATAGGTGCACTAAGGTTCCTACATTGAAGCCTCAAATTTGAAGGCCCAACTAGGCTTTTGATGGTACTAACCCTTACACCTGTCTAATGGTGCTATATTGTGGCCAAACATACCCTCACTTTGAACTAAAATAACATTAAACTTGTTGAAATCCAGGCTTAAGGAAGGTATGGAAATGATAGTACTCCCTTTTATCTTAGTGTGGAATCTAGAATCGCTTTAAATGGACACTTGAGTGAAAAGTTATGGAAAAATACTACAGCATGTCAATGCTACCGAGTAGTTGCGCTAGGCGCCAGAACCAGCACTGTTGTGCCAGAGGCCATTTTTCTTCAGACTCCATATGGGGTCCTAGGCACTGCCGCACCACCTGGCCTAAACATTCTCCTACATGCCTAAGGCTCTTTGGGGGCTTCCAATGCCTCCCAATGGCCCTAGGAACGCCTCTACTTGCCTTAAACCTATGTGTACACATACACTAGACCACAATGCACCATTTAATCTGATCCTATGGTGTCCATAAATACCACACAAACGACTAGTCCAACATCTTTATTACCACCCACCAACTAACACCTTTCACAAAATTACTTAAATTCTACCATAAGTAAACTCTAAATGGCATCAAATATGCTTGAATCATAAATCCTTCACCACAATTCACCTTAAACAACCAAGCATCAAGCACCACAAGCCAAGAATTTGCAATTTCAAAAGGCTTATCTCAGTGTCCTAGGTTCCAAGGCACAAACAAGGTAACTGGCACCAAATTAACACTAACCCAACAAAACCCAATCCTCAAATCATCAAACAAACAAGAGGTAAACAAGAAATCAATGTTACCACTCGCCAAAAATAGGAGACTAGCTGGAAAATGTTGAAAACATCCTAGAAATTAAAAACCAAGCTTCAAACAAGGTGCCCAAAGCTTGTATACACCTTGGGCCTTCAAATTCCTTCAAGAACACTTAATTTTGAGCTAGAATTGATGTAAAAATCAGAGGATGTAGGGGGAGCTCAGGTTTGAAGGTGAATAGAAGCAAAAATTGTAGCTTCCATCACTTTACTAGGTTTTGTAAATTTTTACAACACCAAGCCATGAAACTTTATAAAATGTTGCAAAAGGCCATCTTCCTTAAATAGTAACTAAAGTCAAAACTTAGTCAAATCTTGTTTACTTAAGCTAATTTTGGGTTTAAACTAAGGGATTAGGTTTCTAAAACTCATTTTTAACTACTATGACTCAGACTGACTCTTTGGGACTTAAATTTACCATTTTCCCCCAAAACCCTTTTTGATGTCATAAACTCCTTGGAACCAACTAAACCTTTAATAACTTACTTGATTTTGCTAATTCACATCAAATTAAGGTATTTTAGCTAGGGATTTATGAACTTACCCCACTCACCAAGCAAACCACTAAGGGGACCACAACACATCACCTTTTCTCAAAACTTGCCCAGCTTTCCCTTAACTTATTGTGGAAGGTAACCATTTTGTGTAGTTCAACTTGCCAAGCTCTTAGAGCTTAGCTTTGGGCACCTTAATGGCTTACTTACCATGCTACAAAGTTTGGTTCGATCTGCTTTGGTTTCCTATTCACTACCCAAAGGTCCAAGACCTCTCACTTGGGCCAACAGATAGTCTAAAACCCACCTTAGTACCCTTAGTGCCTTCTCTGCGCCTTGAGCACTTTAGCCCCCGTAGCCACCTTACCTTAACAACACGAGTTGGTTACCACTTAAGTAATACATAATATTAGAATTAGGAATGTTTTTTTAACCAAAGCCATGGAACATCTTAGGATAGTCTAGCAATGAAAACTAAAGCAATGGGAGCTCTTTAAGGTGCCTCTACCTTGGGGCTAGTGGGTTACGAAATTGCAATGCCAAGGCCAGCACCAGAGGCAAAAACTCAATGTTTCTGATTATTTTCCTAGTGTCGGAGCACCAACCTGGGCACTGAGGTGTCGGTACAGCCCATGCACAATGACTTTTATGCAATCTTGCACCTAGCTCAAAGATTCAATATAGATTTCATCATGAATTTTGTAACATGGCTGGTGGAATAGATGTTATGACCCAGTTTCAAACAAATAGGTCTATAGTTGATAAGAAAAATGTTCAAAATTAAGTGAACTCAAAGCTATTACAACCAGAACAAAGTAGAAATAGAAATGAATGAGAATAAAAGATAGAAGGAATGAAGTATTATCGAATAATGGGAAACTTATTCATAACTATTAAAGGTTCTCCGATGGCCAAAAATCATAAAAATTTAATATCTAGAAGCCTACAATTAAAGAGAATAAACTGACATTAGAATTTGGATATAGATCAACACTCGAATAAGTATGCCTAGGAGCACGTGGAGCTAAAGGGCAGACCCTACAATATAATTAACCAATACAAACTTGGTTAATCTAGTACCTCAGAGCGAGCAAAAATTAAGAAGCCATTTGATTTAAATAAGGAAAATAACCATCTCATACAGAAAAAGGTAGTTATAAACAACATGAGAATTAGTCTAAAAAGAATATAAATATTAGTCTACGTCCATTACATTACCTCAATTCCATGACATGGCGTACGTCACAATTAATAATCTCAAAGTACATAATATTGATAGACATAATTAATTTATATTTAGATTCATCATTTTTCGAGGATTCCATGTCTTTTTTGCCCTAATCAAGACTAATCTTTGCTAAGTGAAATAATGAATTTGAACTTGATTATACTTCATCCATAAAGTGCAAATTTAGCTAACCAAGTTCCATGTGTACTATTGTCCCTATAATTGAAAGATTGTTAGCAAATACATGGGATGGTTGGGAAAATGCCTATGTCAAGAGAACAAAACATGGGAAATATTATAATTGACAAAAGCAAGATGCATTGCAGGATTAAACAAGAGTTTGTCTAGTAAAATAACAAAGTGGTAGAACACATACCATCCGAATGACAAGATATGAAGTCAAAAACTATCTCACACAAACTAATCAACAAAATTATCCTAGATCAACTAATCTATGGCATCCTCTAGTAAAAAGGACCCAAAGTTTCAAACTTGATAAGAATTGGGCAGTAACCAAAATCAAAGAGATCAAACTTGAAAAGAATTCCTTCTCTCAATCAGATGGATACCAAGCTCCCATGAACCAATTCTTTAGAAAAAACCTATGAACTCAATCACTTGTTTACAGTTGCTTGGAATTAGTACAGAGCTTTAAGCTTGATTTTCTACCTTCTCCTAATTAGATGGGTGCCATTCTCCTAACTAGTAGATTTAAATCACCTTGAGACAAAAATTCATTGAGAAAATAGTATCACTAACAACAACTTCAAGAGCAAGAGATTGACAAAGATAGAGTTCAAGAGATAGATCAATCGATTGATCACGAGTAAGAAAGATAGAGAGAAAAACTGTACGAACTAATGGCAAGGTTGCCCATTTTGGTGCATCCCAGAGGTCACTAATGTGAGAGAGTGGTTAAAGGTTGATCGATCGCAATGAGAGTAAAAGGTGGGAAAAATGTTTTCCTATGTTCTCAAGAAAGAGAAAAGTGGTAAAACCATGTTTTCCAATTGTTAATGACTTGGAAAAGTATTGTCTAAGAAAACTAAAAATGAGAATTAACTTATTAAACTTGTTTTCATTTCATTTTCTATTTTTTAGGAAATTTTCTAGAAACATCAGAGAACTTTTCATAACTAAATAAGGCTTAAGTAAGTTTCATTTCTAGACCACCTTAGTTGGCTTCCTGGGGTGCATGATAAATGGCCAAGGATTGGCTTTGGATCTAGAAAGGTTAAGTCCATCTTGGAATGAAAAGAACCCCAAAATGTAAGAGAAGTAAGAAGCTTCATCAGGTTGGTTGGCATAGAAGATTTGTACATAAATTTTCTATGATGGCAACTCTTTTGACATAATTGACTAGAAAGGATCAAAAGTTTGAGTGGTCAAAGGAGTGTGAGCAAAGTCTTGAGGAGCTTAAAAGTAAGCTTACTACTACACCCCTATTAATCCTACCAGATCCTACAAAACCCTTTGAGGTTTATGCTGATGCATCTATGGTAGGACTAAGGTGTGTCCTTATGTAAGGTAAACAACCCATTACTTTTGGTTTAAAGCAACTAAAGCCATATCAAAGGAATTATGCAGTCCATGATTTGGGCCTGGAAATTATTGTATTTGCCTTAAACTAATGGAGGCACTATTTGCTAGGGAATAAGTTTCAAGTCTTTACTGACCACAAGAGCTTGGAAGATCTCTTCACTCAAAAAGACTTGTACATGAGACAAAGAAGATGGTTGAAATCTCTTAAGGATTTTGATTGTACCATTAAGTACAAAGAAGGCAAAACCATTGTAGTGGCTGATGCCTTGAGCACAAAGTACTCTAGCTTTTTGAGGGCCAAAGGAAAGGAAGACACAAATGAGCTAAATAGCATAACTTATTGGACAAGTAGGTTAGTAAAGTGGGAACAAGAGCAAGTCACTATGGTGACCATACAACCTACTTGGAAGGAAGAAATATTAAAGGCACAACATAATGATGAAAATATTGCTAAAGTATCTGGCCAAAGAAAAGGAAATTTGTTCTATCTTATTGTCAAGGTTTGCTATATTTCCAAGATAGAATTTAATGCCCAAGGCACAAGGTTTAAGAG
Source organism: Aquilaria sinensis (assembly GCA_005392925.1). NCBI lineage: Eukaryota > Viridiplantae > Streptophyta > Magnoliopsida > Malvales > Thymelaeaceae > Aquilaria > Aquilaria sinensis. Next base: position 224,018 of record SMDT01003209.1, on the reverse strand, counting down.
AACAAATTCTAAAATAGGCTTGTTATAGTAGAATGAGCATACATCCTAGAACATTGAAAATGCACAATGATTTAAAAGAACATTTCCTGTGGTCAAGTATGAAGCAAGATATTGGAGTATTTATGTCTAAATGTGTACTGTGCCAACAAGCCAAAGTTGAGTACCAAAGTCCAAAAGATCTTTAAAAGGAAATGCAAACCCATAGCCATGTATTTCCTGGTAGGTATGCCTATGACAAAAAAGAGGCATGATACTATTTGAGTTATTGTGGATGGACTTACTAAATCTGCTCGCTTTTTTTGCCATGAACTTCACAGATTCATTGGATAGGATGGCAAAGCTGTATATACAAGAAACAATGAGATTGCATGGGATCCTAGATGGCATAGTTTCAAATAAAGACCCAAGGTTTGCTTTTAACTTTTGGAAGTCCTTGTATCAAGCTTTGGGTACTTAATTAAAACTAAGTTCTACCTACCATCCCAAAAAAAATGGAAAAATAGAGTGGGAACAAATCCTAAAAAATACATAAATGTGTTGTATTTTGGATTTTCAAGGAGAATGGGAACAACTCCTACCTTTGAAAGAATTCCCCTACAATAATAGTTTTCACACTATGAAAAAGATGGTACCATATGAGGCCTTATATGGGAGGAGGTGCATTACTCCTTATTGTTGGCATGAATTTGGAGATAAGCCGGATAGAGGACTAGGATTGATCCATGATACTACTTGATAGCTGAAGGGCTATTGCCCACAGGACCATCAGATACATGTGGTTGGCACTGCCTTTAGAACAGAATACGACCAACCTTGGGAAAAAGGCTCTGCACCACCCTCGAAAACCTACTACCCTCAGTAAAAACGATACCTTTCGAACATGGTCTATGCAACCAATAGGCTTACCCAGTCACCTTCAGGGAAAATCCTACGTCCATAGGGGTCTCCAGTTGCCGAGGAGTCCTAAGAGAAGACTACAAATACGGTTTTAAGGGACCACTAACTGAAACCTTGCACACGCCACTACCCTTTGAAGAAAAAGTGCCTATAGACAGCTGGAGACACATCTCCTCGAAGGTACAAACCTAATCTAGCCAACCACGTGTCTTGATTTGTACAAACTGGGGATAACGGCCTTCTCCTTTAAGCCTCCTATAAATACTCGGGGAGGCTCCTAGGTAATACACATGAGCCAGACTCTTCTTTTGTTCTCTACTCTTAAGAACTTCTCCCCTCACATACTGACTTGGGTGTCAGAGATCGCTTCCTTAGAAAAACACTCCGGGGAGCTCTTAACCCACATTCTTCGAGTGCTGCAAATATCACTCAGCCGAAGTTCTACCGGAGGTCTAACCAACAATTCCTACATCGAAGAAGTGCTAGAACATCATTTGCCACTGTCTATGGTAAATCACTCCCAGGACACCATTGTGGAGACTTGGTGTTCTAAGGACAAAGGTATTCCAAAGTCCTAGTCTGCGTGTGACCTCCGGTGATGAACTACCAAACAGCCCAGGAGCCTTCCTTCCTAGAGGATGAGCATCTTCTAATGGTCATTATGGGTTTCCTATGTGACTTTCAGTGCTCCATAGTGGCCAAAATGACACACCAACTCAGGCAAAGATGATCACATATGTCTTCTTAGGCAAGGACCCCTTCCCTAGAGGTACATCTGGAGAGAGGGCATCGGTTTTCCCACCGGAGTTCCTCAAATAAGAGCTTCCATAGGAAGTCTTCAACTGAGAACCCCCCATCTCACAAGCAGTACATGACTAGGTCTAGATCAAAAGAACCAAAGATCTTCCAATGACGGAGCCCTTCGTCATGGGAGAAGTCCCTGTTTCCCCACTGCCAAAACTATTCACCGAGAAAGAGACGTCATTCTCCCTTGACCTTGGCTCCCAAGCGATAGGGAGTGTTACCCACTATAGGGTAATCCAGTTATGGTGCCAAAACTGTGCATTTAAACTCCTAGGATTTGTGTGTCCTGTTGGTCACCAGAACAATACCCCTAGTGTACATACTCAAGTGACCCTCTTGAGCACTATGTAAATACATGCATATTGGTCTAAACATAACACACATATTCACATTTATGAACACTATGGTAGCTAAGAAGTAAAACACTACACAAGTCCTAGTTTTGGCGTCCACGCACTAAGCATTCTTACTAGGTTCAAAAATTCCGTCCACTACACCCAAACTTCCTCCAATAAACTGTATCATTCTAGCCATGTGACCCTCTATTTTCTTTGCTCCATTATCAAGTAGAGACTTAGATCAAACAAGGGAATTTTCTTTTGACATCAATAGCCCACCTATGGACTAAGTTATGGATTTTTTAAGTTGGTTACAAAATTCTGACCAAATGAACAGTAAATTAGCCAACTTTGAAACATCATATGTTTGGCTATAGGCCTCCAAATTCAGAAATTCTAAATCCCAATTCCACCTCTAGATGTGTTGTAGGTGTGGTCAAAATTTCCTACCAAGATTCATTCTACACAAGTAGATATAGAAGTTTGAGTGTAGAGTCAAAATTCTGATCACTTTATGACCATTTTACCCATACAAAATTTTATAAAGGGTAAGCCACTCAAGGCTGTTCCATACATGTCCAAGACTCCTGGGAATTACATTCTCTTATAGCTAGCATCTTTACATAGCCAATACCAAAATTTACAAACAAGCAGCCTATATTGCACACTTAGGCAGCTTGTGCATAGCATCATCATACATAGCAAAACAGCCCACAAATGTTCACATACATTGTCCAAACTTCACATACATTACATGTACATGCACCCATGCACTACATAATTTTCTTAACTCAGTTAAAACACACACCCTAGTTACAGGAGAGCTTTAGACATAATGCACTCCAGAAACAGAATGCTGGACAGCTGCTGCATAACACAATAAGCACCACCACTAAAAATACCAAATGTGATCCTAAAATCACCAAACTTTCCAGATCATAACTGGACACATGGAAGTTCATATAACTGAAACTTTAGATCAAAACTAAAATGACAAAGGTCAGTTTGAATGTGATCTTTTTGCTGGAAGTGAAATGGACAGAAAGGGGGTAAGTTTCTTGAATGAAACTTAGTAAGGGCTTATCAATAAAATCTTCAAACTCCAGTCATATACCTGAAATCCAAAGACACTAAAACATAAAAGGACAGTAGAAATACACAAACACAATCCAAATGCACAAACAACACAGCAACAAACAAATGTAATGCTGGCAGAAATAAACACATTAGGGTTAGTTTATAAACAATCAAATAAACATTATGTAATCAATGTGGCAGCCCTCCCCAATCTAATGCTTGGCCTTAGGAGATTACTTGGTCTTAGTTAGTACTAACTTGCACTCTACAAACCCCTGTAAACACTGCCATCATAGTGCATGAAAAACAGTAAGGCTGGAACCTTGTTCATGCGCTCCCCCTTAACCCATATTTGGTTCCTTGAGCTTTTTTCTCTCTTCCAAAGCATGGTATTAGCTTCATGGATGCTTGATCATCATCTTAGAATAGTAAACAACCATGAAACATGAAGATAAAACCCTTCCCTAAGCTATGAAAGCTGAAAATAGCAAAGGAAGCTCAATAAACCTGAAAACTAAGGTTTTTCTCCCTCTTGTTGAATCCGATTGCTTTCCTTTGTAATTTCTTGGAAGATTGAGCAACGGTGGTTATGTAAGGTTATGGAGGAGCTAAGGGAGGAACTTTGGCTGGTAAGGGCCAAAAATGACCAAGGAAAGGTAAAGAAATCAAGAAATTTACTTGACTTGTTTACTTTAAGCTTAACCTTCACTTAGGTCACTATAAGTATGTCTTAAGTAAAGAATTTTTTGCTAATATTTAGCCCACATTTTTTACCTTAGAACCTGGAAATAAAAGGCTGGGATAATGCTAAAAATGGCCATCTTTGACTCTTATAAAAATCATCTCAACCTTAAGTTATTTTTGTGTACAATTATAAACCTAGTTGTCCTGGGTTCTTGAATAATAGCCTTTGCTTCCTTTATGAAATTTAGCATCCAAAAATTTCCTCCATATCAATCAAATCCTTCCAAAATCTCTTATTTTGAGTTGTACAATTGAGTACCCAAGTCTTGAAATCTTACAATAAAACCCATAAATTACTTGTAAAACAAGCAATCCTCTAAGGCTTCCTTTAGTACCAAGTAACCATTGTAATCTCCTAAGGAGGTGTAAATTATTCACTTCACCCCTCACATTTCATTCACTATGGTGAAAATTATGCTATATAATGGTTTATAACCATTATGCCTTTATACTATAATTTTCCCATTTGTTGAGGTGGTAACAGCAAGAAGATGGTACTACTATCTTGATGGAAAGAATCCTAGAAAGCCTAGATAAGGTGGAGAAACAAGTCACTCGAAAGCCCATCTGGTCAAGGCTATCAGAGACATTCACTAGAGAGGAGCCCTCTTTATCAGGGTGATAGTGGACACACCAATTCCCAGTGATTTCTGAGTACCATGCTTGGAAAGTTACAATGGTGAAGTGACCCCCAGACCCACTGAGCAAAATACAGAAGGAGCATGGTGCTGCATGGGACTAATGACGCCATCCATTCAAAGTGTTTCAAAGTTACCTTGTTTGGACCAATAGCTGCATGGTACAACTCCTTCGCTCTAGGAACCATCATGGGCTTCCAAGAGTTGTCTACTGCCTTAACCTAGCAATTCATAGGGACCAGGCTGATGGTGAAGATGCTTATCTAGATGTTTGAGATAGCCCAAATGAATGGGGTGACCATCTAGGACTATGTTGAGATATTCAACAAAGAAGTACTCGATGTTCCAGACTTCGGCCCCAAGATCCAAATCCTCACAATGATCAGAGGGCTGATGAGGGATTCATGGCTCTTCTACGACTTCTAATAGGATCCCCCGGAGACCCTTAATGAATTCTACTAAAGGGTAGAACTGCACATGATAGCTAAGGAACTGAGAATGGGAGGGCATCACCAATTCAAAGGTCATAGTCACCAACCTCGATATCAGGCTGAGGCAAGAGACAAACCTCAAAAGTCTAGGGGAAAAAATCCAGTGACATTCACCCCCATAAACACTACAAGGACAAATATCCTCATGGCCTAGGAAAGGCAGGGAACTTCAATCAAACATCCAAGGGCCATGACCTCGGATAACAGAAAGAACATGAAGAAGTACTACCAATTTCATTGGGACCACAGGCACGATACCGAGGATTACTTCCAATTAAGGAAGTACATTGAGTCCTTAATCAAACAAGGGCAACTTTAGCACTACTTGCAGATGTTGTCGCCAAAGGCTCGAGAAAAAATGGATGATGAAAGAAAAGAAAATGATAAGGAATATGACTCTGATAGGCACCGAACTAACCGAAGCCCTAGAAAGCACCCCCAACCTTCGGCTAGGGTAATGCAAACCATATCCATTAGATTACCCTCAGCTGAAAAAAAGATGAAGGTGAGGGAGCTTACAATGACAGAGTTTGACAATCTAATAAACAAGCTCACCCAAAGTGATGGGTCGGTTGTAAAGTTCGCCCACGATGATCCTCTCCTCATCATGGCAAGGATCAGAAATTGGGATGTAAAGAGGGTGCTCATTGATGTGGGTCAAATGCTAACGTCTTGTTCACCCACCTATTGCTTAGCTTGGGAATTTGTGAGTATGATCTCAAGCACGTGACTTCGTCCACCTTCAGAGTTGGTCCCTCGAAACTCCCTATGCTCGGATGGATTGACCTACCATTGATGCCGAAAGGTGCCTTGGTCTAGATCAAGGAAGAACTCTTTACTTCCACTGTGATGAAGTTCATCATCATAGATGACCTATCTTCGTACAACACCATCCTTGAAAGACAGACACAGTGTTACACACTCTGGGGTAGTCCAGTTATGGTGCCAAAATTGTGCATTTAAAACTCCCAGGGTTGGTATGTTGTATAGGCCATAAGAACAATACCCTTAGTATACATACCTAAGTGGCCCTCTTGGGCAGTATGTAAATGCATGCATATTGGTCCCACCATTACACATATATTCACATTTTATGCACACCACGGTAGCAAGGAAAGAAAATAGTAGCACAAGTCTTAATCTTGGCTACCATATATTAGGCAATCTTATTAACTGCAAATGACCAGCCACTGCCCCTGAAACTCCTTCCAAAAAATTATATTAATCTAGCCATGTAACCCCTTACTTTCTTTACTTCATGGTCAAGTATAGTCTTTAAGTAACCCAATGAATTTGCTTCATTATGAAGTATAGTAACTTAGCTAAATTTGGAATGTCATATCCTTGGCTACAAGGTTCCAAATTCAAAAATTTCAAATCCCAGTTCAAGCACTAGATATGCTCTAGATGTTATCAAATTTCATAAAAATATTTAATTTACACATGGAGATATTAAACTTTTGGTGTAGGGTCAAAAATTTGGCCACTTTTGAACCATTTTGCCCATACAAATTTTCCAAACCATGCAAAAACTTCATCCACATGGGGTAAACCCTCCAAGGCTATCCCATATATGTCCAACACACATGGGAAATACATGCTCTTGCATTTAGAAACAATATGTGGCCAAAACAGAATTTACAAGTAAGCAGCCTATCATTCACACTTACGCAGCTTTGCACCACATCACATGAGTAGCCAAAACATTACTCAAATGTTTACGTACTTGTCTCATTTAACATACACTACACGTACATGCATATTGATGGGTTTTGGGAGCCAAACAGCACAGTGAAATTTAACCGAAACCCTACAGGATCCAAGTGAAATGGGGTAAACCGGGTGTTCGAAAATTTTCAAACCTAATTTTTGATTGAGATCTCTCACTCAACTGTAGAGTCGAATCACTAAACCTAAACAATTGACATGTTCAGGCTCTCTATGGTATCCACACGAGCCTCTCGCGATCACCATGCTTCCACCGCGTCCCGGCAGATGTGTTTATCTTGCACTCGCAGTGCTAGCTTGCGTCCTCCAAGGAATTGCAAGAGAAGAGTGTGGCTGTCCTTTTGGGAGGCTAGGGCAGGGAGACCTGCGAATTTCTCACTTAAAAGTTGTATTTATAGTGAGACTCAACTTCTAGGCGTAATGGGTTTCAAAGCCCTAATCCAATTAGGATTTAATTTCGGGCTTAATAATGGCTCAACTCTTGGGCCCATTATTAATACGAAATTAAAGTGAAACCATAACCCAAATAATTAGCCCATGCACTCTAATGATCCAAATAGCTCTATGTGTGCTACCCAATAGGCTCTTGCCACGTTGGCAATGATCATAAATCACATTTATGATCATAAGCTGATGCGAACCCCTATGGTATAAAGACCATGAAACGCGCCCAAGATGTTTTTCAAGCTCCACAAGACATCAAAGAGACTGGATTTGAAGACCCCCACAACTAATCAACCTGTGACTAGAAACGAGAAGTATAGAACTCCAAGAACACAAGCAAACTTGTGCACCAAGGCAGTCCGCCAAGAACCAAAGAGAAAACCTCTCCAAAGAGCAATATTATTTCGGCATTAATCTGTGTTTTACATCCAGAATATGTGCCTTTATATAGGCCTAAACTAGGGTTAAAAGCTGGGCAAAATTCGCAGCCTAAATCCCTTAGGAATCCTAGATACAAAGACATAGGAAATCCTAGTCAAATTAGGATTCTAATTCCTAGTTTGAACAAGTTTAATGAATGCAGCGTATGCCACTTGTCCAAAACGATTTAAAACTATTCCATAGCCTAAATAACTTCCTAAATAATGCATCTAAATAGGATTTGAACGAAAATAAAATATAAATACAAGATTAAACCCGAAAACCCCCAAATAGCCTTTTCGGGTGCATTTTTGGGCACTTTAGGGCTTTCACTTGTATCTTCAGCTCCCAGCTTGAATCTTTGAGTTCCAATGACATGAATATTCCTCTTAGATGTGGAAAAAGAGGTCTGGAAAGTTAGAGCTCAAAAATCCAGCTTATGGGCACAAAATGCATCAAGAACACTTAAGGTGGCTCAAATGGTGCACTTTGAGTGGTGTCCTTGGTGTCCTTATTTTGTGACTTGTCTAAGCACTCCAGAACTGAGTACCAAGCATATCCATCATCTCCATATGGTGTCTTGAAAGTTCCAGCAGCTCCTTGTGAAGTTTCATGTCCATTCTCCATGAAGAAACTTGAAACAAAGGCTTGTAGTGCACTTGAGAGCTCCTTAGCTTTCTTCCTTGTCATAGGTCCACTAGAAACCTTCAATGGGTCCTTGCCTTCTCCATGTGTGCCTTCCTTGATCCAATTAGGATTTAATTTCAGGCTTAATAATGGCTCAACTCTTGGGCCCATTATTAATACAAAATTAAAGTGAAACCATAACCCAAATAATTAGCCCATGCACTCTAATGATCCAAATAGCTCTATGTGTGCGACCCAATAGGCTCTTGCCACGTTGGCAATGATCATAAATCACATTTATGATCATAAGCAATGAGCGGTGTCTAGCAACACATCATTGCTACCCAAGTGGCAAGATTGTTGATGATTCGACTTAACCTTTATGATCATCATTGATATATGCCATTGTCCCTTTGTCCAAGATCTCAAGACTAAGCACGAGACATGGAATGTGTCACTCTCGTATAGCCCAATCTTTGGTTTCTTGATTACCAAGTAGACTAACTTAAGCTGATGACATTGATATCGTATATCAACTCATCCGAGCATGGCCGTGCATTTTCTAAGTCTCACTCTATCAAGGGGCCCAAAGATATCACTCCTGTTACATAGGAGGGACAAATCCCATCTTGATTATACAAATCCCTCCGCATGATATGTGACATACCCAATGACCTCCTTCAAGTTCACTCAGTTACGAGCAACAAAGGAAAGTATCAAAGTATGTGACTCACATGTAGGGAACCTTGATGATCTTAGGTCGAAGGACTACATATACCATAATCACTATAAGAATCACTTATGACACTCATATAATGATCCATGTAGTGTTCTCATGGTGGGTCGGTCCAGTACACAAATTTTCTAACTTGTACCCATATGTAGACTACATATCTCATATTAGTCTCCAAATATGCTAGTCGTTATGTATTATTGCAACCTGCTCCACAATAATACTAGACCAGGGATGTTTAAGAATATCATTATTCTAGGGTTACGATTATGTTTGTTAAGTTACGCAGAAACAAAACAACAAACATAATTGTTGGATTAATGCCTTAATAAAATATCATGACTCAATGTGCAAAAATACAATCATCTCATGATTGGTTTTTGAGCACAACACTAACACATACATGCACTACATAATGGTCTTAACTCAGCTAAATATGTACACTAAGTTACAGGAGTTCCTAAGACACAATGGACTCCAGAAACAGGATGCCGGACAACTGCTGCATAACACAATAAGTACCATCACCAAAAATACCAAATGTGCTTCTAAAATCACCAAACTTTCCAAATCATAACCAGACATATGAAAGTTTAAGTACCCAAAATTTTAGATAAAAACTCAAATGAAAAAATCCAGTTTGAATGTGATCTTTCTAAGGGACCTGAAATGGCGGAATTGAGGGGAGTAAGTTTCATTGTGAAACTTAGTAAGGGAAACACTTGGTTTCTTAAGGAAATGTGACACTCATTAAAACCTACATCCAAAGATGCCAAAATAGAAAGCCACAATGCATATACAGAAGATATAGCAACCAAATGCAGCAGCCATTCACAAGCAACAAATAGATGAAATGTGCCAGCAACATAAACCATAGGCCAATCCATAAAACATGCAATAAACTTAAGTAAACACCTATGGAAGCCATCCTCAAGCATAATTTTGGCCTTAGGAGAGTTTTAACACTAGTTAGTACTAACTTTGGCCTCTAGAAATACTTCAATTTACTGCTATCACTATGCACTTCACACCGGGTCACAAAACATTCAATAAGTCTGCTCCCCTCACTAAGCTTGGTTCATCAAGCTCATGGTTCTCTTCCAAGCTTAGCCCTAGCTCCATGGTTGCTTGAAAATATAGTAAACAGTCCAGGAGAGCAAGAGAACCCTTACCAAGATGGGTAGGCCGAATTTAAGGCTTGATCCTTGAAGCACCCAAGCAATAGCTTTGATAACTATTGTTATAGGAAAATTCTACCAATGGAAATTGTTGGTGGCATTCACCCCTAAAATCCAACACACAACTCCTGAGCATGTCTTTTAGTATTTGTGTCACTCTTTCTGTTTGCTCATCAATTTGAGGGTGATAAGCAGTACTCGGGTGGATTTTGGTACCTAGTGATTTGTGAAAAGCACTCCAAAACTGAGTTGAAAATCTTGGATCTCTACCAGATACAATGGAATTTTGTATTCCATGTAGTCTCATTATCTCTTGGATATATGTCTGAGTCAACATCTCTAGAGAATCTATGAGTTTTATGGGTAAGAAGTGGGCACATTTCATTAGCCTATCCACAATAACCCAGATTGTATCATGCCTTAATTTGGTCATAGGCAACCCAGTTGAAAAGTCCATGGTTATGTTGCCCTACTTCCTCACTGGTATAGGTAAAGTCTATACCATACCAGCTGGCTTTTCCTGCTCTACCTTTACCATCTGGCATGTGGCACATTTGGAGACATAAGTAAATATGTCTCTCCTCATATTTGACTAGAAGTGAGTCTTCAAGTCTTTATACATTTTCTCACTTCCTAGATGGATGTTCAACTTGCTTGTGTGAGTTTCTTCAAGTATTTCATCCCTGAGCTTTGGTCCTTTAGGCACATAGATTCGGTCCTTGAAGTACAGTAATCCTTGCTTGTAGGCAAAGGATTCATACAAGGAACCTTTTTCCTCTCCTGATATCCTTTTCAATTTAGGATCTATCTCCTGTGCCTTTCTGACCTCTTCAATCCATTCTGATTGGATTGTCAATGTGTAGATTTGGGCTTCCTCCCACTTATGCCATTTATGCCATAGGCATAGCAGACTATTCTGCTCATCATGATCAACTATGGATCCTCCTTTCAGAAGACCCGTGTACTTCCTGCTCAAGGCATCTGCTACTAGATTGCCTTTGCCCTCTGTGTACTCTATACTGCAGTCATAGTCCTTGATGTACTCTAACCATCTCCTTTGCCTCATGTTCAACTCTTTCTGAGTGAACAAGTACTTTAGGCTTTTATGGTCAGTGTAGATCACAAAGGAACTACCCATCAAGTAATGCCTCCATTGCTTCAAAGCAAAAATCACTGCTACCAGTTCTAGGTCATGGGTAGGATAATTTTGCTCATGGGGTCTCAACTGCCTTGACCCATAAGCAATGACATTTCTGTCTTGCATAAGTACACAACCTAACCCAGATCTAGATGCATCTGTATAGATGATGTAGGGCTTGCTTGGATCAGGAAGAATCAATACTGGAGCTTCAATCAACCTCTGCTTGAGCTCCTGGAAACTCTTTTCACACTTCTCAGTCCACTCAAACCTTTGACCCTTCTTGGTCAGATGAGTAAGAACTGAGGCAATCATGGAAAAGCCTGATACAAATCTTCTGTAGTATCCAGCTAATCCTAGGAAACTTCTGATTTCCTTTACAGTCTTTGGTCTTTCCCATTCTTGCACTGCCTTGACCTTTTCAGGGTCTGCCTTAAGGCCTTGTGCATCTATGATGTGTCCTAGGAAAGACACTTCCTTTATCCAGAATTCACACTTGGATAACTTGGCATAAAGCTGATGTTCCAACAGAGTCTTTAAGACAATCTTCAGATGATGTTCATGTTCATTTTCATCCTTGGAATACACTAGGATGTCATCAATGAACACAACCACAAATTTGTCCAGATGTGGTCTGAACACCCTATTCATCAGGTCCATGAAAGCAGCTGGGGCATTAGTCAAACCAAATGGCATGACTGTGTACTCATAATGCCCATATCTGGTCCTGAATGCAGTCTTAGGAATGTCTTCTTCCTTTACTCTCAACTGGAAGTATCCAGATCTCAAATCTATCTTGGAGAAGATCTTAGCTCCCTTGAGTTGATCAAAAAGATCCTCAATCCTAGGGAGTGGATACTTGTTCTTGATAGTCACTACATTGAGCTTCCTGTAGTCAATGCATAGTCTCAATGATCCATCCTTCTTCTTCACAAAGAGAACTGGAGCTCCCCATGGTGAAACACTTGGCCTTATGAACCCTTTTTCAAGAAGTTCATCAAGTTGTTTCTTGAGCTCATTCATCTCTGTGATAGGCATTCTGTAAGGAGGAATGGATATTGGACTAGCTCCTGGTTGCAGCTTGATCTCAAACTCAATCTCCCTTAGTGGAGGAATACCTGGCAGGTCTTTAGGAAAGACTTGTGGAAAGTCTCTCACTACAGGTATTCTGTCCACTTCCTCATCACAGTGCAATTCATTCAATGCATAACAATAATCATGCTCAGAAATCACAGGTATCTCATCTAGTACCTCTAGTTCCATGCCATGCATTTCATACACTAATTCCTTAGAATTCACTAATGCATGCACTTCACCATCAGGCAATGTGATTTCCCTCTTAGCACAATCAATTCTTATGTTATGCATAGCAAGCCAATTCATACCTAGCACTATATCATACTTAGGAATGTCCAACACTAGCAGATTAGTCATAACCTTAGTCTTTCCTACTACTAGCTCACAATCCTTAGCTAGGTCATTAGTGAAAAGACATTGACTACCTGCTGTTTTCACTAAGGATATCCTAGGCATGATTTCAGTAGGCAATTTCATGGCATCAACAAATTTCCTAGCCATTATGGACACAAATGCACTAGAATCAAATGGAACACTAACAGACATATCATTAAGGTAAATGTTACCTCTTAGTGCTCCTCCATGCTTTGATGTCTTTGGCCTTTCTACTTGGAACACTCTGCCAGCTTTTTGCACTGGAGGCCTTTGCACTGGAGGAATTGGTCTCTGATGTCCCTCCCTGGGTACTGCCTCTATGGGTCCTGCTACAGTAGGTCTCATTAGACCTTGGTCTTTTGGCCTTCTTTCTTGCACATGTGGGCAATCTTTGGTCCAACGATCCATTGCACCATACCTTAGGTAAGCTTGAGTATCAAAATAGCAAGGTTTCTTTCCATGAAACTTCTTGCATTTAGGGCACCTTAGGCCAAGGGACTTCCCCTTAATCTTGCCCTCACCACCAGAATGGGAATTCTCGGCAATTGCCTTGCCATGTGGTGGCTTTTTCTGATTGCCTCCTGCTTGGCTACTTTCCCCTGGTCCACTGGGAAAGTACCTAGTCTCATACTCCTCTTGCTCTACTAATAGAGCTTTCTGCACTGCTTCATAGTATGTGACTGCTCCAAAAGGTCTTACAGCCTTTCTAATGTCTGACCTTAGGCCTCTGACAAATCTTTTGGCCTTTAACTCCTCCAGTCCATGATACTGAGGAGCATACCTCACCAACTGATTGAATTTGTGCTCATACTCTAGGACACTGAGGTTGTCCTGCCTTAGAGCATCAAATTCAGCTTGCTTCATATCCTTGATGGCATCACTGATGTACTGCTCCTGAAACAGCTGAGTGAACTCTGGCCAGCTCATCTCAATATCTCTTCCTGGCCTTCTGCCCTTCTGGATAGCATACCTATCTCTGGTGTTTCTCCACCACATCTCTGCACTGCCTACCAAGTTGTAAGTAGCCAGTGACACCTTCTTGGTGGAGCTGAGTGGCATCCTCTCAAACATCTTTTCAATGAAGATTAACCACTCCTCAGCTCTATCTGGCCCAGCTCTTCCATCAAACTGTGGAGGCCTTAGTCCTTGGAACCTCTCCAGCAGTCTGACCTCATCTAGGCCCTCTAGATCTCAGCTCTATGTCTTCTGGATCTATGAGAACCCTCAGCATGGTGATGCTCTCCATGGTCTTTATGTCTTCTTCTACCTCTTCTTTCAAGATCTTCCTCAATCTCACTCCTAGTAGAAGAATCAGCATAGACTGAGGGATTGGTCCTAGATATATAACAAATCTCATATCTTACTCTTCTTCCTCTTGGATTTCTCCTATCCTCATCTTCCAGCTCAATAGTTTCAACATTTGTATCTTTTGATCTTCTAGAAGGAACATATTTAGATTTGTTCCTAGTCTCCTCTTCTGGTTGCTGCTATGGATCCTGAACTGCTTATTCCTGTGCTATTGGGACTCCTTAATATTATGATTGAATCACCCTTACTACATTTTCATTGATTAGAGCTAGGTTCCTCTGAAGCTCTAACCAAACCTGTGGCACTTCACGGTTTAGTGCCCCCTGTTGGCCCTGATTCCCTCTATTCTGCCAATTTCTTTGTTGCCTAGATTTAGTAGAAGGCCTTTGGAGAGATTCCCCTCTCCTTGCAGCAACCATGTTTACTTCCTTTTCATGATGATTCATCATAGTGCACATATAAAGATCATCGGTATTTCAATGGTACTTAACACTAGCAGCTGACCACACTGAATTCATGTATGTAGCTAGCATGCAATGCAACCATATGTGTTGGGTTTCGGGAGCCAAACAGCGCAGCAGAATTTAACCGAAACTCACCAGGATCCAAGTGAAACGGGGTAAACCAGGTGTTCAAAAATTTTCATACCTAATTTTCGGTTGAGATCTCTCACTCAACTGTAGAGTCAAATCACAAAACCTGAACAGTTGACGTGTTCAAGCTCTCTATGGTACCCACACGAGCCTTTCGGGATCACCACGCTTCCACCATGTCCCGGCAGATGCGTTTCTCTTGCGCTAGCAGTGCTAGCTTGCGTCCTCAAAGGAATTGCAAGAGAAGAGTGCGACTGTCCTTTTGGGAGGCTAGGGCAAGGAGACCCTGCGAATTTCTCACTTAAAAGTTGTATTTATAGTGAGACTCAATTTCCAGGCCTAATGGGTTTCAAAGCCCTAATCCAATTAGGATTTAATTTCAGGCTTAATAATGGCTCAACTCTTGGGCCCATTATTAATACGAAATTAAAGTGAAACCATAACCCAAATAATTAGCCCATGCACTCTAATGATCCAAATTGCTCTATGTGTGCGACCCAATAGGCTCTTATCACGTTGGCAATGATCATAAATCACATTTATGATCATAAGCAATGAGCGGTGTCTAGCAACACATCATTGCTACCCAAGTGACAAGATTGTCGATGATTCGACTAAACCTTTATGATCATCACCGATATATGCCATTGTCCCTTTGTCCAAGATATCAAGACTAAGCACGAGACATGGAATGTGTCACTCTCATATAGCCCAATCTTTGGTTTCTTGATTACCGAGTAGACCAACTTAAACTGATGACATTGATATCCCATATCAACTCATCCGAGCATGGCCATGCATTTTCTAAGTCTCACTCTATCAAGGGGCCCGAAGATATCACTCCCGTTACATAGGAGGGACAAATCCCATCTTGATCATACAAATCCCTCCGCATGATATGTGACATACCCAATGACCTCCTTCAAGTTCACTCAGTTACGAGCAACAAAGGAAAGTATCAAAGTATGTGACTCACATGTAGGGAACCTTGATGATCTTAGGTCGAAGGACTACATATACCCTGATCACTATGGGAATCACTTATGACACTCATATAATGATCCATGTAGTGTTCTCATGGTGGGTCGGTCCAGTACACAAGTTCTCCAACTTGTACCCATATGTAGACTACATATCTCATATTAGTCTCCACATATGCTAGTCGTTATGTATTATTGCAACCCACTCCACAATAATACTAGACCAGGGACTTTTAAGAATATCATTACTCTAGGGTTACAATTATGTTTGTTAAGTTACGTAGGAACAAAACAACAAACATAAATGCTGGATTAATGCCTTAATAAAATATCATGACTCAATGTGCAAAAATACAATCATCTCATGATTGGCTTTTGGGTACAACACTAACAACGTACATGTGCAAACCATTCTCTAACCATGCTCTGATAGCAACATCTGTTACCCACTCTGGGGTTGTCCAGTTATGGTGCCAAAATTGTGCATTTAAAACTCCCAGGGTTGGCATGTTCTGTAGGCTATTAGAACAATACCCTTAGTGTGCATATCCCAGTGGCCCTCGTGGGCACTATCTAAATGCATGCATAGTGGTCCAACCATTACACATATATTCACATTTTATGCACACCATGGTAGGAAGGAAGGAAAACACTAGCACAAGTCTTAATCTTGCCTAGCACATATTAGGCAATCTTATTAAGTCTAAATGTCCAGCCACTATACTTGAAACTCCTTCCAAAAAAAATGTCTTAATCTAGCCATGTAAACCCCTACTTTATTTTCTTCATTTTCAAATAGAGTCTTTGAGAAACCCAATGAATTTGGTTTTACGTCAATAGCCCACCTATGGACCAAGTTATGGATTTTTTAAGTTGGTTACAAAATTCTGACCAAATAAACAGTAACTTAGCCAAATTTGCAACATCATATCTTTAGATACAAGGCTCCTAATTGATAAATTAAAAATCCCAATCCAACATGTAGATGTGCTATAAATGTGTTCAAAATTTCATAAAAGGATTGATTTTACACATGGAGATATTAAACTTTAGCTGCAGGGTCAAAAATCTGGCCACTTTTTAACCATTTTGCCCACACAAATTTTCCAAACCATGCAAAAGCTTCATTCACAAGGGATAAACCCTCCAAGGATATCCCATTGTCCAATACATGTATTAAATACATGCTCTTGCATTTAAAAACAATATGTGGCCAAACAGAATTTACAAGTAAGAAGCCTATCATTCACACTTAGGCAGCTTCGCACCACATCACATACAAGCAAAAACATTACTAAAATGTTCACATACTTGTCTCACTTTGCATAAAATACATGTACATTCATACATGCACTACATAATGGTCCTAACTCAACTAAATATGCACCCTAAGTTATAGGAGTTCCTGAGACACAATGGCTAGATTATAGGAGTTCCTGGACAGCTTCTTCATAACACAATAAGAAGCACCACCAAAAATACCAAATGTGCTTCTAAAATCACCAAAATTTCCAGATCACAACTAGACATATCAAAGTTTAAGTACCTCAAATTGGAGATTAGAACTCAAATGAAAAAGGCCAGTTTGGGTGCGATCTTTCTGCTGGACCTGAAATGGCAGAATTGAGGGGAGTAAGTTTCATTGTGAAACTTAGTAAAGGAGACACTTGGTTTCTTAAGGAAATGTGACACTCACTAAAAAATAAATCCAAAGACACTAAAACACAAAACCACAATGCATATATACAAGATATAGCAACCAAATGCAGCAGCCATTCACAACCAACAAAGACATGAAATGCGGCAGCAACATAAACCATAGCTTAGTCCATAAAACATGCAATAAACTTAAGTAAATCACTATGGCAGCCCTCTTCAAGAATAATCATGGCCTTAGGAGAGTTTTAACACTAGTTAGTACTAACTTTGGACTCTAAAAACCCTTCAATTCGCTGCCATCATTGTGCACTTCACACTAGGTTACAAAACCTTTAATAAGTGCACTCCCCTCACTAAGCTTGGTTCATCAATCTCATGGCTCTCTACGAAGCTTAGCCCTAGCTCCATGGATGCTTGAAAATACAATAAAAAAATCCATGAGGGCAAGAGAATGCTTACCAAGATGGGTAGGCCGAATTTGAGGGTTGATCCTTGAAGCACTCAAGTAATAGCTTTAGTTTGCTTCCAATTGCGACCTTTTGCCTTCAATTTCAAGTAGCTTTAAGTTTGAAGGTATGGTGGCTATGGAGGAATTATGGAGGAGGGGGTTGGGCTTCTTTTGATGATGGAGGCCAAAATTATGGAGAGATAAGGACCAAGATGGACTTTAAATGGACTTACGTGCAGAAACACACTTAACTAGTCTTAACCATCCTTCATGTCCTTTTCCTTGCTACAAGACCATGGTTTATTAACCTTAATTTCTTTTTACACATTTGACTTCCTTATCCCATGCCTTAACAGCCCTCCCCGGTGTAGGATAACCCCATAATTTAACTATTTGACTTAAGTCAAATACATACACATTTTAAGGCCTACATTATAACACTTAGGTCCTTTATGCCTTTTTGTGTTTTGTTTGTCCTTAGTTACCTTCCATAAGCAATTTGGTCCTCCACTGTACTTTCATACCATTCATATCCTTCCCATAACTCTCCAAATCTCTTTTGTAAAATTTTTGCAATTGAGTACCTGAATTTCCAAAATCTTACAAAAAAGTCCATAGGTTGTTTGACAAACAAGCCATCCTTAAGGCTTTTCTTGGGGCCCAAGTTACCAACTTAGAACACTTTTAAGGAGCTGTTGATCATCCCTTTTACCTCCCACACTTCAATCACTATGATGATAATTGCACAATATAATGGTTTTTTACCATTACGCCACACTTTGTAACTTTCCCATTTTTGTGAAATGGTAACAATCCTCCTCCCCCTTAAAAATTTTGGTCCTCCAAAATTAGCTTTAACTTCAGGCATTCTATAGGATACATTTCCATAAGGTCTTTCTCAGTTTCCCAGGTTGCTTCCTTTTCAGAGTTGTGTGACCACTGAACTTCAACCATAGGAATGAGCTTATTCCTTAACCTTCTGGTATCCTTGGCTAAGATAACTATAGGTTTCTCTTCATATGTCAAGTTAGGTTCAAACTGTATGTCTTCCACTACAATAGCATGGTTTGTATCCAATTGACACTTCTTAAGCATATTGATGTGAAAAACATTATGAACACTTGACATGCTTAGCGGTAGGGCTAACCTATATGCGACTTTGCCAACTCTATCCAAGATCTCATAAGGACCTATATATCTTGGAGCTAACTTGGTTCTTCTGCCAAATTTGACAGTGCCTTTGGTTGGTGCAACTTTTAGCCAAACATTGCCACCAACCTTAAACTCCAAGTCTCTCCTTCTTTTATTCACAAAGGCTATGGCTCTTTCATTGGGTGCCTTTAATCTTTATCGAATCTTCTTCACCTTAGTAGTAGTTTCCCCAATAATTTCAGGACCCAACTCTAGCCTATCTAAGGCTTCCACCCAATAGTGGGTTGTCATGCACCTTCTTCCACACAATGTTTCATAAGGTACCATGCCGATGGTGCTCGGATAACTATTGTTATAGGAAAATTCAACCAATGGTAAGTGTTGGTCTAATTCACCCTTGAAATCCAACACATAGCTCCTAGATCACCAAGGCACTAAGCCTTGCCCATTTAACCTACCAAGGGTGCACTAAACATTCACTTGTGCCTCAAGTCACAATTTAGCTGGGCCACAAGTCCAGTAAGCCTTCATCCTTGGTGGTCCACTATCGATCATTACTTGGTTCTGTTGGGTTTCAGGAGCCAAACAGCGCAGTGGAATTTAACCGAAACCCTCCAGGATCCAAGTGAAACGGGGTAAACCAGGTGTTCAAAAATTTTCATACCTAATTTTCGATTAAGATCTCTCACTCAACTGTAGAGTCGAATCACAAAACTTGAACAGTTGACGTGTTCAAGCTCTCTATGGTTTCCACACGAGCCTCTCAGGATCACCACGCTTCCACCACATCCTGGCAGATGCGTTTCACTTGCGCTCGCAGTGGTAGCTTGCGTCCTCCAAGGAATTGCAAGAGAAGAGTGCGACTATCCTTTTGGGAGGCTAGGGCAAGGAGACTTGCGAATTTCTCACTAGAAGTTGTATTTATAGTGAGACTCAACTTCCAGGCCTAATGGGTTTCAAAGCCCTAATCCAATTAGGCTTTAATTTTGGGCTTAATAATGGCTCAACTATTGGGCCCATTATTAATATGAAATTATTGTGAAACCAAAACCCAAATTATTAGCCCATGCACTCTAATGATCCAAATAGCTCTATGTGTGCGACCCAATAGGCTTTTACCATGTTGGCAATGATCATAAATCACATTTATGATCATAAGCAATGAGCGGTGTCTAGCAACACATCATTGCTACCCAAGTGACAAGATTGTCGATGATTCGACTAAACCTTTATGATCATCACCGATATATGCCATTGTCCCTTTGTCCAAGATATCAAGACTAAGCACGAGACATGGAATGTGTCACTCTCGTATAGCCCAATCTTTGGTTTCTTGATTACCGAGTAGACCAACTTAAACTGATGACATTGATATCGTATATCAACTCATCCGAGCATGGCCATGCATTTTTCTAAGTCTTACTCTATCAAGGGGCCTGTAGATATCACTCCCGTTACATAGGAGGGACAAATCCCATCTTGATCATACAAATCCCTCCGCATGATATGTGACATACCCAATGACCTCCTTCAAGTTCACTCAGTTACGAGCAACAAAGGAAAGTATCAAAGTATGTGACTCACATGTAGGGAACCTTGATGATCTTAGGTCGAAGGACTACATATACCATGATCACTATGAGAATCACTTATGACACTCATATAACGATCCATGTAGTGTTCTCATGGTGGGTCGGTCTAGTACACAAGTTCTCCAACTTGTACCCATATGTAGACTACATATCTCATATTAGTCTCCACATATGCTAGTCGTTATGTATTATTGCAACCCACTCCACAATAATACTAGACTAGGGACGTTTGAGAATATCATTATTCTAGGGTTACAATTATGCTTGTTAAGTTACACTGAAACAAAACAACAAACATAATTGCTGGATTATTGCCTTAATAAAATATCATGACTCAATGTGCAAAAAATACATTCATCTCATGATTGGCCTTTTGTGCACAACACTAACAATTTCCCACTTGCACTAAAAGCCAATCATCCATGTATCTAATACCGATGGACCTAGAATGGATATCATGCTTCTACTGTGTAAGGGGTTTGTCAGTGGATCAGCAATGTTGCTCTCTGTCGAAGTCTTGCATATCCTTACATCACCCCTCTCAATGATCTCCCTGATGAGATGATAGCATCGGAGTATGTGTTTCGATCGCTAGTGAGATCGAGGTTCCTTAGCCTGTGCGATTACTCCATTGTTGTCACAATAGAGCTCTATCGGGTCGGCAATGCTTGGAACCACTCCAAGTTCAGTGATGAACTTCTTGATCCAAACTGCCTCCTTCGTAGCATCAGAGGCGGCAATGTACTCAGATTCTGTTGTAGAGTTAGCTACTATCTCTTGCTTTGAACTCTTCCAGCTCACTGCACCACCAGCAATACAAAACACATAACCAGATTGTGATCTAAAATCATCCTTCTCAGATTGGAAGCTTGCATCGGTGTAACCCTCAGGTTACAACATGCAGTTCTTCAACCTCCATTTAGGAATGGCAGTTTTGACATCCATTTGCCATATCTCATAATCATAGTGTGCAGCAATAGCAAACAAAATTCGGATGGATTTAAGCATAGCAACTGGTGAAAAAGTTTCATCATAGTCAATACCATGAATTTGCTTGAAACCTTTTGCAACCAATCATCCCTTAAAGGTAATCACATTACCATCCATGTCAGTTTTCTTCTTGAAAACCCATTTGCACCCTATGGGTTTTACCCATTCAGGTGGGTCAACCAAAGTCCATACTTGGTTTTCATACATGGATTCCATCTCGGATTTCATGGCCACTAGCCACTTCTCAGAGTCAGGCCCCGACATAGCTTGTTGGTAGGTTGTGGGCTCATCCTGATCCATGAGCATCACATCACCAGTGTGAGTCATGAGAAATCCATATCTCTCAGGCTCACACCGAATCCTACCAGACCTACGTGGGCTCTGTGCTACAGGAACAGACTCTTGAACCACAACATCTTGTGGTGTCTGTTCAGGTTCCATTTCAGGTTCGATGTCTCCTTGTTGTTCTTGAATTTCTTCAAGTTCTACTTTCCTCCCACTAGTTTCTTTAGAGATAAACTCTTTCTCTAAAAAGACACCAGTTCGAGCAACAAACACTTTTTGCTCAGAAGGATTGTAGAAATAGTAACCCTTTGTTTCTTTGGGATACCCAACAAAAAGGCATTTTTGAGATTTGGGCCCTAGTTTGTCAGAGGATTGACGTTTCACATAAGCGTCACAGCCCCAAATCTTCATAAAAGACAAATTGGGACGCCTCCCACTCCATATCTCATATGGTGTCTTTTGAACCGATTTAGATGGAACTCGGTTTAGTGTAAAAGCGGCTGTCTCTAGAGCATGTCCCCAAAAGGAGTTTGGAAGGTCAGCTTGACTCATCATGGAGCGAACCATGTCTAACAGAGTTCGATTTCTCCTTTCAGATACACCATTCCATTGAGGTGTACCTGGTGGAGTGAGTTGTGATACTATACCACACTCCTTCAGATAGTCAAGGAATTCTCGATCCAAGTACTCTCCACCTCGATCTGATCGAAGCACTTTGATACTCTTCCCGAGTTGATTCTCTACTTCATTCTTGAATTCTTTGAACTTTTCAAAGGATTCTGACTTGTGTCTCATAAGATACACATAGCCATATCTGCTGAAGTCATCAGTGAAAGTAATGAAGTATTGGAAACCTCCTCTAGCTTGTGTAGACATAGGGCCACATACATCACTATGTATGAGTCCTAGTAAGTCATTAGCCCTTTCACTTTGCCCTGTGAATGGGGCTTTGGTCATCTTGCCCAACAAACATGACTCACATGTCTCATATGATTCAAAATCAAATGAGTCCAAGAGTCCATCCTTATGGAGCTTGGATATGCGGGTCTCATTTATATGGCCCAAGCGACAGTGCCAGAGATAGGTCGGGTTTGAATCATTTAATCTGACCTTCTTGGTATTCACATTATAGATTGGATCTTCGAGGTCTAGAACATACAACCCATTGCTAAGTTGAGCACTACCATAAAAGATTTCATTCAAATAAATAGAACAACATTTGTCCTTTATTATAAATGAAAAACCTTTCTTGTCCAAACAAGAAACAGAAATCAAATTTCTACTAATAGTAGGCACAAAGTAGCAGTTGTCTAATTCTAAAACTAATCCACTAGGTAAAGTGAGAACATAAGTCCCTACGGCTAAGGCAGCAACCCTTGCTCCATTTCCAACACGTAGGTCCACTTCACCTCGGGCCAATCTTCTACTTCTACTTAGATCCTGCACATTTGCACAAATGTGAGATCCACATCCAGTATCCAATACCCAAGATGAGGAAGTAGAAAAGTTAGCCTCTATAACAAAAATACCTGAAGTGGAAGTCTTACTTCCCTTTTCCTTAGCAAGTTCTTCAAGATAGAGCTTGCAATTGCGCTTCCAGTGTCCAGGTTGCTTACAATGGAAGCACTCCCCTTCCTTTGCCACACCACCCTTTGGTTTCAGTGCAGCTGAAGAAGAATTAGCATTGGACTTTCCATTAGCTTTATCCTTCTTCTTGTTGGCTTTTCCCTTTCCCTTGCCCTTTTGAACCATCAAAATGGGCTTAGCCTTCTTAAGGTTTTGCTCAGCAGTTCTCAACATGTTGAGCAATTCAGGGAGGGACTTGTCAAGGTCGTTCATGTTATAGTTCATGACAAACTGACTGTAGCTTTCAGGCAACGATTGCAAGACTACATCAATAGCCAACTCTTTCTGAAGAGCAAATCCCAAATTCTCAAGATTCTCAATGTACCCAATCATCTTGAGCACATGAGGACCCACGGGACTTCCCTCAGACATCTTGCACTGAAACAATGCCTTAGAGGTCTCAAACCTCTCATGCCTAGCTTGCTCTTGGAAAAGCATTTTGAGATGTTCGATCATATCGAACGCCCCCATGTTCTCATGTTGCTTCTGAAGCTCAGATTCCATGGTAATAAGCATGAGGCATGCAACATCCAAAGCATCATCAGAATGCCTCTTGTGAGCATCCCTTTCAGCTCTTGGAGCAGTGGCAGCAGGCTCATTCGGAATGGGCTGCTCTAGGACATAAGCCTTTCTCTCTTGCTTGAGGACTATCCTCAAGTTTCGGTACCATTTGAGAAAGTTGGTCCCATTCAGTTTTTCCTTCTCAAGGATCGATCGCAACAAAAGTGTCGATGTGTTTTGTGCCATGGTTATCTACAACAGTAAATATGCAGTGTAAGAGTCATGTATTTTAATTCATTTAATAAGGACTTTTATTAAACGATACTCCCACTATTTTCCTCAAAATAATAACCCTCGATATTATTTCGGAACACCTCGGCGCTAAGGTATTCTAGTGGGCCAAGATCCATATTTGACCACAACCTGAGTCAGCTTTGGCTTTTCTCTCAAGTTACAGCTATTTAGGTAGGCAACTCCTTGCCAATTGCATCCCATGCAACTCTTGGATAGTTGGGTGAACAACACTTGTCCAAGCTCATCTCATGAACTTAAGCCCAACTCTATGCCTCTAAGTCCCTAATCCTATTAGGATGACTTAGTTAAGTCGAACCCAAAGTTAGCAGTTTGGATATCACTATTATCCCATCGCGCCTTACCAAGATGAACATAGGTGCTTTACTTTGGCAAACCCACCTAATGTTGATCAAAGTCTTGACGAGTGCCAACATTTGGAAGGCATCACATTTAATGACTTAATATTTGTTTGAGGGATTTTTTCTTTTGATCTCACCAATTTGTTATCTCCGGTTGTCTTATACATGCATCACATACAAATATAAAACATGCATCTCATGCTTACAAGAAATAAACGTGACATGGTTATAGCCCAAACTATGCGAACTTATGATATTCTCAAGCCAATGAGAATATCATAAAAGCCTAAGAAAAGAAAAGGGTCTTCACAAGCTCCTTCTCTTCCTTTCTTGGTTGCCCTTTTGTTGTCACCTCCTTGGACATACCACCTTGGATGATCCTTGGACATACCACCTTGGATGATCCCATAATGTACCATTACATCAATAATAGAAACCTCGAGTTACATTCGAGGGGAGTAAGGTGAGAAGAGAATGTACAATGAGAGTAACAAGAGAAGGCATGACTCGCAGGCCGTATTTACAAGTACAACCAATCAAGGGCTATAACCATGCACCATGCTTCAAACACCAATCAGCATATCATGTCAAATCTCATTCAACAAAAATGCATGCCAATTGACGCGCGTTGATTAACCAGTTTTTATTTATGTGGCGCTTCATGCATACGGCGGTCCCGCTGGCCGGTCAGCGGGCGGTGGTTCCGTTGATCGGTCAGCAGGGGGGCCGCCCTTGCGGGGGCCGCCCTTGGGGGGGGTGTGAGGGGGCAGCACCCCCCCGGCGCAAAAAATTGTCTTACAATTGCTTAGCCCGAAATCTTCTATTTCGAGCAAGTAGGCACCCGAGACTCCTCCATTCGAGCCACCAAAAATACCTTACTTTCGGTGCCCGAACAGGCCGAATCCGAACAAAGCTAGGGTTTTTGCAACTATTGCAAGAATCCTAATCCATATAGGTATCTCATACCTATCAATTTCGGGTTAATCTCATTAACCAATTAGTGTCATTTCTTCATATATGTCATATGTTCATTACGAGTTTCGGTTTCATGCATCATGAATCAATCTAATTAATCATGGCCGAAAGCAACCAAACACATAACATCATGCGATTCAACACTCAATCCCGATTTAGGGTTTCACCAGTAGCTCTGATACCACTGTTGGGTTTCGGGAGCCAAACAGCGCAGCAAAATTTAACCGAAACCCTCCAGGATCCAAGTGAAACGGGGTAAACCGGGTGTTCAAAAATTTTCATACCTAATTTTCGGTTGAGATCTCTCACTCAACTGTAGAGTCGAATCACAAAACCTGAACAGTTGACGTGTTCAAGCTCTCTATGGTATCCACACGAGCCTCTCGGGATCACCACGCTTCCACCACGTCCCGGCAGATGCGTTTCTCTTGCGCTCGCAGTGCTAGCTTGCGTCCTCCAAGGAATTGCAAGAGAAGAGTGCGGCTGTCCTTTTGGGAGGCTAGGGCAAGGAGACCTGTGAATTTCTCACTAGAAGTTGTATTTATAGTGAGACTCAACTTCCAGGCCTAATGGGTTTCAAAGCCCTAATCCAATTAGGCTTTAATTTCGGGCTTAATAATGGCTCAACTATTGGGCCCATTATTAATACGAAATTATTGTGAAACCAAAACCCAAATTATTAGCCCATGCACTCTAATGATCCAAATAGCTCTATGTGTGCGACCCAATAGGCTCTTACCACGTTGGCAATGATCATAAATCACATTTATGATCATAAGCAATGAGCGGTGTCTAGCAACACATCATTGCTACCCAAGTGACAAGATTGTCGATGATTCGACTAAACCTTTATGATCATCACCGATATATGCCATTGTCCCTTTGTCCAAGATATCAAGACTAAGCACGAGACATGGAATGTGTCACTCTCGTATAGCCCAATCTTTGGTTTCTTGATTACCGAGTAGACCAACTTAAACTGATGACATTGATATCGTATATCAACTCATCCGAGCATGGCCATGCATTTTTCTAAGTCTTACTCTATCAAGGGGCCCGAAGATATCACTCCCGTTACATAGGAGGGACAAATCCCATCTTGATCATACAAATCCCTCCACATGATATGTGACATACCCAATGACCTCCTTCAAGTTCACTCAGTTACGAGCAACAAAGGAAAGTATCAAAGTATGTGACTCACATGTAGGGAACCTTGATGATCTTAGGTCGAAGGACTACATATACCATGATCACTATGAGAATCACTTATGACACTCATATAACGATCCATGTAGTGTTCTCATGGTGGGTCGGTCCAGTACACAAGTTCTCCAATTTGTACCCATATGCAGACTACATATCTCATATTAGTCTCCGCATATGCTAGTCGTTATGTATTATTGCAACCCACTCCACAATAATACTAGACTAGGGATGTTTGAGAATATCATTATTCTAGGGTTACAATTGTGTTTGTTAAGTTACGCAGAAACAAAATAACAAACATAATTGCTGGATTAATGCCTTAATAAAATATCATGACTCAATGTGCAAAAAATACAATCATCTCATGATTGGCCTTTTGGGCACAACACTAATAGGTTCACACTATTATGGTAAGATTTGCTATGGATGGACTTAATTTACTGGGTTCTATCAAATCCCTTATGTGCACTAGCATTTCTCATTGGTGTCTTAAGCTTAAAGCATCAAACTAGACTAC
Organism: Aquilaria sinensis; assembly: GCA_005392925.1. Taxonomy (NCBI): domain Eukaryota; kingdom Viridiplantae; phylum Streptophyta; class Magnoliopsida; order Malvales; family Thymelaeaceae; genus Aquilaria; species Aquilaria sinensis. Next base: position 196,821 of record SMDT01003209.1, on the reverse strand, counting down.
CAATGGTGCTAAACCCCCTTAACTTTTCCTAATGGCCCTATTGTAGTGCTCCAAGTTGTCCTAGATAACTTTGCTTCATGCTTTCTTTGTACCCAAGAGAACTTGATCTAAAACTAGTGCTTTGAGGAGCTATAGGGTTACTAAGGTACCATTGGTCACCTTTCAACCTACGACTCTTTACGCACTCATTGACCCTTCAATTTGGGGCAAAATACAAGAAACCTAGGAAAATCCAGACTTTAGCAAAAGCACAAAAGTTGTAGATCTTTCTCTTAGCTTCGCATGGAATGTTGAATCGCCTCGATCGAACACCCGAGTGAAATGTTATGGAAGAAATACTACATCATGTCAATGCTGTCGAGCGCTGGCACCTAAGCGCGGGAAGCAGAGCTAAGGTGCTAGGAGCATTTTTCTCTCAAATTCGAAATGGGGTGTTGGGTGCTGCAGCCCCACCTGGTGCCTAGGTGCCAGGCCCCTGAGCTGTACACTTCCAAACTTCGTCCATAGCATGTTTGGAGGCCTCCCAAGCTACCCAAACCTTCGTACCAAGCCTTGCCAAGCTCCAGTCCATTAAAACAACTACAATATGCCATTTCCATGCCAAACTAACCAAGCATCAAGGTCTCAATTGCACTACCCAAGAGCTTGATTTCCACTAGTCCATCATAAAACAAACATCACCATAACCATGCATATCTCATAAACTACTTGAAGCCATCATTCAACCAACAAATACATGCATTATAGGAGTATGTAAAATAAATCCCTGACCTCAATTAAGAAGAAAAAGCACTCAATCAAGCACTACATCCAAAAAAGGCTACACTAGGGTATTCCTATGGTTACAAGCAAAATTCAACGTATAAGTCACCAATTCAAGCTCATTCTCACAAAACCCAAGCTCATGGAAGCTCAAGAAATCAAGAACATCAAGAAAATAAAAGGATCAAAATGTTACCTAAAGCCCACAAGCTAAAAAATGTGATCCAAGGCCTTCTACACCAAAACTATGCAAGAGTATGCCCTTTCTTGCATGGATACCTAATGAGACTTCGATTTCCACCAAAAAATGATATTTTTACAAAGATTTGGGCATGGATTTTGAGAGGAGAAGGAGAGATACAGGTTTGAGGTTAAAGATGATGAATAGTGAAGCCCTAAATCCCTGAAAATGGTTTAAATGCCCAACTTCTCACTTTACTCCTTCAACTTCTTTAGTTTTTCCAAAAACACCACATGCTCAAAAAGTGCCAAAAGACTTGGCAATCTAGTCCAACTCTTTGGTTTCTTGTCACTTGGGTCCAAAAGAACAACTCATGAGCTCAAATTCCTGACCTATCACCTTGGGGTTCAAAATGAACATTTTGCCCATGGTGACATTTAGGTGCCAAAATAACCTAGGAACCATCTAACCCTTGATAAACTTGCTTGACTTGCTAATTACAACTAATTGAGGCATTGAACAAGGTATTTTGACTTATCTAACAAGTCTTATCTGACCATTGAAGGTCTACTGCCTAAAGGGCGATAACATTCTCCCCACCTTGGAGAATTCAGTCCTTCGAATTAGATCTCCCCACCTTGAGATGAAAGCCAGGATATGGTGCCAACATATCTAGACCAAACCTAGCAAGGGTGTCAACTTTACAACTACTCACCCAATGCTCACCTGCCCGACTTACTTAACTAATGCCCTTCAACTTTCAGGTTGGGCCCTTGTCTATATACGTATGATAGCCAGCGCTATGGTTTATGCTCATGCCACATGACAATCTCAATTGCACTACTCAGTGTTCCCCCACCTTTCTTGACCTTTCTTGGCCTAAAAGCACCTTAGTGTTACATCACTTTGAAGACTATAGTATAATACTCCACTATCATTGGCGTACAAACACTGCTAAACGACCTCTATTAACTCAACTTTGTCTTGGTAAGTCCGGTGATTAATAGCTTCTCCTCACTTCCCCTGGTGTAAAACCTCCTAGCATAAGTTACCTTAACAAGTTTGCAACTTGCCCACTAGCACTAGCACTTTAAAAGTCTTAACCTAGGTCAGGCACCTAACTTCCTGTGCTGCTTAGTGCAAGATAGCTTAACAAGCGTAAAACTTGTCTACTAACTCTCACACTGATGGTACTTCACTACAGGCCTGGTACTGGACAGTCCAAACAACCGCTAGACTAAGTGTGTTACTAGTGTACTATGGCATCACCATAACACACTCCTAGCACCCAAGGCATACTTTGCTCCATGCTGCATTATACTTTAAGGCTTTTCTAATTGAATGGTCTGCTAAGAGTTGTAAGTCTTGGCACACCCTAGAGTATGAGTCTTTGTTGCTCCTCTTGTTAGTGTTGTGCCCAAAAGCCAATCATGAGATGATTGTATTTTTGCACATTGAGTCATGATATTTTATTAAGGCATTAATACAGCAATTATGTTTGTTGTTTTGTTTCTGCGTAACTTAACAAACATAATTGTAACCTTAGAATAATGATATTCTTAAACATCCCTGGTCTAGTATTATTGTGGAGCGGGTTGCAATAATACATAACGACTAGCATATGTGGAGACTAATATGAGATATGTAGTCTACATATGGGTACAAGTTGGAGAACTTGTGTACTGGACCGACCCACCATGAGAACACTACATGGATCGTTATATGAGTGTCATAAGTGATTCTCATAGTGATCATGGTATATGTAGTCCTTCGACCTAAGATCATCAAGGTTCCTTACATATGAGTCACATACTTTGATACTTTCCTTTGTTGCTCGTAACTGAGTGAACTTGAAGGAGGTCATTGGGTATGTCACATATCATGCGGAGGGATTTGTAAGATCAAGATGGGATTTGTCCCTCCTATGTAACGGGAGTGATATCTTCGGGCCCCTTGATAGAGTGAGACTTGTGCCATGCTCGGATGAGTTGATTTATGATATCAATGTTATCAGTTTAAGTTAGTCTACTCGGTAATCAAGAAACCAAAGATTGGGCTATACGAGAGTGACACATTACATGTCTCGTGCTTAGTCTTGATATCTTGGACAAAGGGACAATGGCATATATCAGTGATGATCATAAAGGTTTAGTCGAATCATCGACAATCTTGTCACTTGGGTAGCAATGATGTATGTGATTTATGATCATTGCCAACGTGGTAAGAGCCTATTGGGTCACACACATAAAGCTATTTGGATCATTAAAGTGCATGGGCTAATAATTTGGGTTATGGTTTCACAATAATTTCATATTAATAATGGGCCCAATAGTTGAGCCATTATTAAGCTCGAAATTAAAGCCTAATTGGATTAAGGCTTTGAAACCTATTAGGCCTGGAAGTTGAGTCTCACTATAAATACAACTTCTAGTGAGAAATTCGCAGGTCTCCTTGCCCTAGCCTCCCAAAAGGACAGCCGCACTCTTCTCTTGTAATTCCTTGGAGGATGCAAGCTAGCACTGCGAACGCAAGAGAAACGCATCTGTCGGGAAGTTGTGGAAGCGTGGTGATCCCAAGAGGCTCGTGTGGATACCATAGAGAGACTGAACACGTCAACTATTCAGGTTTTGTGATTCAACTCTACAGTTGAGTGAGATATCTCAACCAAAAATTAGGTATGAAAATTTTCGAACACCCGGTTTACCCTGTTTCATGTCGATCCTGGAAGGTTTCGGTTAAATTCCGCTGCGCTGTTTGGCTCCTGAAACCCATCACCTCTTAGACAGCCTTTATGGTTCAAGCATCCTAGTGCACTATGTAGGATATGTATGCACTACCCGAGCATTGTAATCATACAACTTTTATCACTTTGGAGTCCCTTACACTTGCATTACTACCAGAGAAAATTTCTCTAGTGCAAGTGCCAAAACCTCTAAGTACCTAGTAGTCCTTGGGCCTCATCTGTGCCTCCTTAGCTCAAGCTTCCTAGTACCCAATAATTGGATACCGATATGCTACCTGAACTAAGGTCTTGATGCTTGGTCATTTTACTCAAAGTATTCTTGGTGGTCGAAGCCTACACACTAAATCTTTACTTTTTTTAGGCAACTCGGCCATTTACTGCTAACAATTACCATGGCACCTTCTAGTGATCATTAACTAATTGGTTAACTATGATCACAAGGAGACCGCCTTTACGTTCTTGCACAACTACCATACCATGAACTGCACCATGCAAAACTTTTGCTAGGATGATGTGTGGATGCGATCTAGCACCACCATAAATTTTCCTAGGTGGGAGAGCTGACTTTATTACTTTACTCAGTTCACTATCGATAGGTGACTAGCCACAGGAAACTCCTTGGGTGGCTTATCTGCCACAACTACACCTAGTGCATTAGAGTGTTTCCTATGCACCTCAGGGTTGATACTATCCCTTGGAGTTGTAAGCCTTACTCGCTAGCCTATTATCCAGTCTCGTAAGTCATTGGCCCTTCCTTTATGAGGTACTAAGGCCTAGTAAAACTCACACTCGCTTTGGCCTCTTGAGCAGCTTAACCCAACCAACTCTGATTATTGTCCTAACACTTCACTTTCCTGTACTTTGATGAATACCAACAACTACCAAAGCCACAAACACTACCACTTGAGCACAATTGCACCTATACTAACTTGGCACTTTCAAACTACTAAGTGAATCACTTAGCTAGGTGGGAGATTCCATTACAACCATCCTAAGCCATATATTGACTAGTCATAGTAAAATTTTCCACACGGTCCTACATAACTCTACCTCAAAGGGTTTAGGCGAAACTTATTCTTCTTAGCATCACTTGGTCATTTGTAACCTATGTTTCAAATTTCCACTACCTTACTGGCACAAAAAGTGAACAACAGTTACCACAAGTTCTTTGGTCCCATCTAGTACTTAGTCCTTCACCTACTTGGCTAGCCTCACTAGTCGAGCACCTTTCTCCCATAAGTCATCTTTATGGCCCTTGACTCCATTTAACCTTAGGATGATGGCCACGAATCAAATACTATCCCTTGATCAATGGCAAACATTCCTATTGCTTAAGTTCTCTTACTACCACTTGGTACCTGAGACCAGCCCTTAGCAACTATTTTCTTCCTGCCAGCGATAGTCTAGGGCATACAACTAACGAATGAATAAAACTATCCTTTCGTTTACCTTATGGATGAGTTCTTTGCTCCTTATTCGCTCTCATAGCTTCCATCTGCATAACATAGTTAGAAAAAAAATTTAAATCTTACCTACTTACCTTCTCAGTACCTGTCTGAGCTGTGCTGCTCACATGCTTTAAGAACTCATCCAGTTACTTAGCCAGCTATTGATGTTGACTAGGCCAACCAAGCTAACTTACAAAAGAATGTAGCCTATGGAACCTTAGAACACTTCCAATCTAAGGCATTCAAGCCTCTACTTATGTGGTTTTGTGCACTAGTAAGTGGAACCTAGGCTCTGTGTATCAACCCAACACTTAGTGGATTTTTTTGTTCTAATGCACTGAGGTTCACCCTTAGCCCCATTTAAGAAAACTTCCCAACATATAAAACAAAACTATGCTAGTAAACTGATGCTAAAATAACCAACAGGAAATTAAACTACTAATGGAAGGTTATGAGCTTTCCTTACACTAGCCTCAACCTGCCCATTAGTTCATTATGACTACCAGTCAAGTGTGGCACCTATATGGCGGTTGCCTACCTCAACCAAGTAACTAGCCGAGGTGAAACTTGAACTATTGCTCTGGTGTACTAGGTTGATGTCTTGTGGCAACAACTATTGGGAACTTATTCCTAGGCTAGCTTTATCATAACCAAGCCCATGACCACTAAGACCACAAAATCAGTTTCCCAGGTGCATGGCTTAGAGCAATATTTTTTTTGCACGAAAGGCATATGCCTTGCTACCCTTATGATCCATTCTCAATCATCAGCCAACTTCAGCACTAACGGAATGTCGCCCACGCTCCAACTAGGTTGGGTGAGCCAACCTCCATCTTGCCTATCATGTGTCTAACTCCATTAACTCTTTTGCGAGGACTCGTGCCTTACCAAACAACTTGTTGGTAACTCCACGTCCATACTCATAGAGAGCATCCATAGTGATAGCTGAAGGCCTTGTTGGTTTTAACTTTAAGCTCTATTCTTATGGAAAAAGGGAATGAGAGTGCTCCTTTACTTAGCTACGTAGCCCGCATGACCAATTGTTGTCTTATCTTGGTCAGCACATCCTCATCTTCTTTTTGTGTTGCCTAACCCATTCAATGAACCCTAAAACTTTGGGGAACTCCCCACCTTGGAGGTCCACACCTCCTACTCCTACAGATCATGTCACCTACCTCATTCTGAGTTTTTGAAAAGTTTCCCCTATGATGGTGGTCACATCCCATAACCTGCACCAAGGCATTGCCACTACCTTGGAGCAAGTCAAATTACCTACCCCAATGTTGCCACACAACTAGACTACTAGGATTCACACGAGAACCCCTAACATTCAAAACTACACTTGACCTAGATCCACCATTACAACCTACAACCAAAGCCAGACAATGCACACATAATAAATGAACTACTAGTTAATGCTAACTATCCTAGCACAAGGACAACATCTTGATTTTAGTCACATAGCCTCCAATGACTCCGAATCAAGTCTAGAGCCTTCCTTTGAAACCACCTGTAGTGTCCCTTACCCCAAATGGGGTCCTCCAAAGAAGACTAGAGAACAAAGTTCCATACTAGTTGTAGTTGGCTAGTTAATTACTTGTCCCATTTTAAAACCTCTACAATGCCTTATGCATGCACTTGCATTGACTTGAATTCTAATTTAAGAAAATCAATCAAAAACATTGCCGTGCCTTTTATAAAACATATACAAACCATAAGTCAAAGCATAAAACATAAATGCATTTACTACAAGTAATAACCATGCACGTGCATCATTACATAAGTAAAGACTATGCACATGCCCAAAAGCAACTAAAATACTACTCAACCAAGAGACATTGGAGGCTAAACTAGCATACATATGTATACTGAAAGACTACTACTAAGATCCATGGTCCACTATGCCCGTCCCTGTGCCACTAGAGTCTACAAGGCTGCAAGACAACTATAGTTAGCACAACACATAACCAGCAATAAACTAGAATCAACAAACGGTTTACTAGGTGGTTACCTAAAATATAAATGCTAGCTCGACAACCCTCCAAGGTCACCAACTCCTTACGATTCCAATATGCATAACAACACTAAAGGGAGTGAGAATTCAAAGATTCCCTGTAAAGGATTTGGATGCCTGCAAATAAACAATAAAAACCTACAAACAAAAACCTGAGGACACTCATATATATAATATATGAAATCTACTGTAGGCCTTGTGCAGTTTGAGGCCAAACATATGCACATAAATTGAAGTCCCTTGGGACCTTACCACTTCGTAGTCATCACACGGATGTCACCCCATGCCTAGCGAGTTCTTGGCCCCTAACTCATTCCAAGCAAGCTCAGCTTGCTGACGTGCTAGTGAGCTTAGCTCACTAGTTAACCTTCTCTTTGTTGTTGCTATAGGGTTTTGGGAGCCAAACAAGTGTAGCAAAATTTAACCAAAACCCTCCAAGATTCAAGTGAAATGGTGTTAATCGAGCGTTCAAAAATTTTCATACCTAATTTCGGTTGAGATCTCTCACCCAACTATAGAGTCGAATCACAAAACTGGAACAGCTAATGTGTTCAAGCTCTCTATGGTATCCACACGAGCTTCTTGGGATCACCACGCTTCCACCATGTCCCAACAGATGCGTTTCTCTTGTGCTCACAATGATAGCTTGCATCCTCCAAGGAATAGCAAGAGAATAGTGTAGCTGTCTCTTTTGGGAAGCTAGGGCAAGGCTTGCGAATTTCTCACTAAAAGTTGTAATTATAGTAAGACTCAACTTCTAAGCCTAATCGGTTTCAAAGCCCTAATCTAATTAGGCTTTAATTTCGGGCTTAACAATGGCTCAACTTTTGGGCCCATTATTAATACGAAATTATTATGAAACCATAACCCAAATAATTAGCCAATGCAATCCAATCATACAAATAGCTTTATGTGTGTGACCCAATAGGCTCTTACCACGTCAGCAATGATCATAAATCACATTTATGATCATAAGCAATGAGCGGTGTCTAGCAGCACATCATCGGTACCCAAGTGACAAGATTGTCAGTGATTCGACTAAACCTTTATGATCATTACCCATATATGCCATTGTCCCTTTGTCCAAGATATCAAGACTAAGCACGAGACATGGAATGTGTGACTCTCGTATGGCCTAATCATAAGTCAAGACATGGAATGTTTCACTCTTGTATAGCCTAACCGAGTAGACTAACTTAAACTGATGACATTGATATCACATATCAACTCATCCAAGCGTGGCCATGCATTTTCTAATTTTTACTCTCTCAAAGGGCCCAAAGATATCACTCCCGTTACAAAGGAGGAACAAATCCCATCTTGATCATACAAAACCCTCCACATGATATGTCACATACCCAATGACCTCCTTCAAGTTCACTCAGTTATGAGCATCAAAGGGAAGTATCAAATATGTGACTCACATGTAGGGAACCTTGATGATCTTAGGTCAAAAGACTACATATACCATGATCACTATAAGAATCACTTACGACACTTATATAATGATCCATGTAGCGTTCTCATGGTGGGTCAGTCCAGTAACAAGTTTTCTAACTTGTACCTATTTGTAAAGTACATATATCATATTAGTCTCCACATATGCTAGTCGTTATGTATTATTGTAATCACTCCACAATAACACTAGACTAGGGACATTTAATAATATCATTATTCTAGGGCTACAATTATGTTTATTACCTTACACAGAAACAAAACAACAAACATAATTACTGGATTAATGCCTTAATAAAATATCATTACTTAATGTGAAAAAATACAATCATTTCATGATTGGCTTTTGGGCATAACACTAACAATTTCCCACTTGCACTAAAGCCAATCATCCATGTATCTAATACCGATAGACCTAGAATGGCTATCATGCTTTTGCTGCGTAAGGGGCTTTGTCAGCGGATTAGCAATGTTGTAGTCTGTCGAAGTCCTGTATATGCTCACATCACCCCTCTCGATGATCTCTCTGATGAGATGATAGCATCGGAGTATGTGTTTGGATCACTGGTGAGATTGAGGTTTCTTAGCCTGTGCAATTGTTCCATTGTTGTCACAATATAGCTCTATCAGATCAGTAATGCCTGGAACCACTCCGAGTTCAGTAATAAACTGCTTGATCCAAACTACCTTTTCCACAGCATCAGAGGCGGCAATGTACTCAAATTCGGTTGTAAAGTCAGCTACTGTCTCTTACTTTGACCTATTCCAGCTCATAGGACCACCACCAATACAAAACACATAACCAGATTGTGATCTAAAATCATCCTTATTGGATTAGAAGCTAGCATCGGTGTAACCCTTTACAACGAGCTCATCTTCACCTCCAAAGACCAAGAATGCATCCTTAGTCCTTCATAAGTGTTATAGCCCTCCTAGCAAAATGTTCGATGGGTAAGGTAAGTTCATAAATCCCTAGTTTAAATACCTTGATTAATGGTGAATTAGCAAGATCAAGTTATCTAAAGGATAGATGGTTCCTAGTTTAATTTCGCACCTAAGTGTGACTATGGGCAAATGCTTATTTTGTTCCCTAAGGTGATAAGTTTGGTATTTAAGCTCATAAGTCAAACTTTTGGACCTAAGTGACAAGAAAAAAAAAGTTGGACTAAATTGCCAAGTTTTAAGGCAGTATTTGAGCATGGGGTCTTTTTGAAAAAACTAAAGAAGTTGAAGGGCATAAGTGATAAGTTGGCTATTTAAACCATTTTGAAGGTTTTGGCAGTCACTATTCATCATCCCTGACCTCTGAAATTCGTAGCTCTCTTTCTTCTATTTAATTCCATGGCGAAACTTTGATTTCTTTATCAATTCTTGTTGGTTTTTGGTTCCCCATGAGGTTTATATGCATGAAAGGACTTCCTTTTGCATGGATTTTGTGTGGTGAGCTTGGGATGACTTTTTGAGGTTTATTGAGCTTAGGTACGTTTTGCCCAAATGGTTTACTTGAGTTGTTCTTGGTTTCTTGAGCTTCCATGAGCTTGGTTTTAGGTATAATGAGCTTGAATTGATGCCTTATAAGTTTGCTTGGAACCATAGGAAACATTAGTGGAGCTTTGCGTTTAAAGCTCAAAGCTTTTAGTGCTTAATTCTTGCTAGTTCTTACGTAATTAAGGTAAGGGATTTATGATTCAAGCATAATTGATGCCATTCCTAGCTTATTTGCTGTTAAATTCAAGTAGTTTCGTGGATAGCATTAGTTGGTGGATAGGGGAGCACCATGGATGAAGGCTTAGTGCACTTGTTGCCTAGCCAAGCCGTGCCTTGAGGTACAAGTGGAAGCCTAGTACATCCTTGGTAGGTTAATTGGGTGGCGGTAGAGTACATAAGTGACCTAGCCAAGTCTAAGGACTTGAGGCACTATGTGGAGGCCTAGTACACCTAGTGGATTTCTTATAGCGCAAGCAAGGATGTTACGACCTCATAAAATGGGAGAATTACAAGTGTGTCATAATGTCTAAAAACTATTATATTGTGTAATTCTCACCATAATGTTTGAAGTGTGGGGGGTAAAAGGCATGATCAACACCTCCTTAAAAGTGTTCCAAGTTGGTAACTTGGCCCCCAAGAAAAGCCTTAGCGATTGCTTGTTTGTCAAGCAACCTATGGACTTTTTTTAAAGGTTTTGGAAATTTAGGTACTCAATTGCAAAACTCTCAAGAAAGAGACTTGGAGAGTTATGGGAAGGATATGAATGATACGAAAGTGCTATTGGAGGACCAAATTGCTCATGGAAGACAAGTTTGGACAAAGGAAACACTAAAAGCAATGAGGACCTAAATGTCCTAGTGTAAACCTTAAGGTGTTCAATCTATTGACTTAAGTCTAAGGGTGGAATTGTGGGGTTATCCCACTATAGGGAGGCAGCCATGACTTGATAATTAATCAAAAATTTTGGGCACATGTGTACCAATGAGTTTAAGACAAAGAAACCATAATTAGTGAGAAGAAAAATGACATAAAGCAAGGTTAAACTTGTCAAGTGTGTTTTGGTGCCCTTAAGCTCATTTAAGGTCATTTAAGTGGCCAAATCACTTATCCCTCTCTCATTTTCGTCCTCCCCCAGCCCAAGAACACAGCCATACTTCCTCCATAGCCACCACACCTTCAAACTTGCAATTGATTGAAATTGAAGGCAAAAGGAAGCAATTGGAAGCAACTATTTCTTGCATTCTTCAAGGATTAAGCTTCAAATTTGGCCTACTCACTTTGGTAAGGGTTCTCTTGCTCTCATGGGTTGTTTTCTGTATTTTCAAACAACCATGGAGCTATGGCTAAGCTTGGAAGAGAGCCATGAGCTTGATGAACTAAGCTTATTGAGGGGAGTGCACTTATTGAAGATTTTGTGACCTATTGTCAAGTGCACAAAGATGGCAGTAAAGTGAGGGTTTCGAGAGCCCAAAGTTAGTACTAACTACTTTTAAAATCCTCCTAGGACCAAGCATTAGCTTGAGGAGGGCTGCCATAGTGATTTGGTTATGTTTATTATGTGGTTTATGGACTAACCTATGGTATATGTTGCTGCTGCATTTCATGTGTTTGTTGTTTGTGTTTGGCTGCTGCATTTGGTTGCTATATCTTGTATATATGCATTGTGGTTTTTTTTTTTTATTGTCTTTGGGTGCAGGTTTTAATGAGGATCACATTACCTTAAGAAACCAAGTGTTACCCTTACTAAGTTTCTCAATGAAACTTACTCCCCTCAATTCTGTCATTTCAGGTCCAACTGAAAGATCACCTTCAAACTAACCTTTTTGGTTTGAGTTTTGATCTTAAATTTCAGGTACATGAACATCCATATGTCTAGTTGTGCTCTGGAAAGTTTGGTGATTTTAGGAGCACATTTTGTATTTTTAATGGTGGTACTTATTGTGTTGTGCAGCAGCTGTCCAGCATCCTGTTTCTGGAGTCCATTGTGTCTCAGGCACTCCTGTAACCTAGGGTGTGTATTTAGCTGAGTTAATACCCTATTTTAGTGCATGTATGCGTGTACATGTAGTGTTTTTAATATGAGAGAAGTATGTGAACATTTGAGTAATGTTTTGGCTATGTAAGTGGTATGGTGCAAAGCTGCCTAAGTGTGAATGATAGGCTGCTTACTTGTAAATTCTGTTTTGGCCACATAAAGTTGCTAGATGCAAGAGAATGTAATTAGCATGTGTATTGGACATGTATGGGATAGCCTTGGGGGGCTTTCCCCTTGTGAATGAAGTGTTTGCATGGTTTGGAAAAATTGTATGGGCAAAACTAAGACTTGTGCTAGTGTTTTCCTTCTTTGCTGCCATGGTGTGCATGAAATGTGAATATGTCTATGATGGTTGGACCAATATGCATGTATTTACATAGTGCCCAAGAGGGCCACCTGGGTATGCAATTTTCTTACTTTTTGTTGTGCAGTTTTGGGTGTCGTTGAGCCGAGAACCGTTGAGGGTTGTTGAGCTAGGCTTATGAGCAGGTATTTAGTTTATTTGAATCTTTATGATTCTAGTTTATGGGTTGCTTGTTGATTAAGTTATGGTACTAACTACAGTTGTCTTTTTGGCCTGCAGAGGCTAGTGAAGCACAAGGGACAACTTACAAAGCTTGCCACTGGGAGTTTGCTCTAAGGTGGAAGCTTGGTTCTGGATCTCAGTATAATCATTCAGTGTATAGTTTTGATACACTAGTTTGCCTCCATTGGTCATGTTGAGTATTTTACTCTAGAGTCGCTCTTGGGTGCGAGCATAGTCTACTCTTGTTCATATGCTTGCACACAATTGATTATGTGTAGTTAATTCCACTTAAATGCTTTGAATGCTTTGACAGTTTTGATATTTGTTTTTATTAAATTATGCCATGGCAATGTTTCAACTACCATTTCTTTATTTTATTGATTAAGTCGAAGCATAAACTCATGCATGACTGCATAGTAGGATTAAATAACTAGAAGCATAAAGGTTTTAACTAGTGTGAGTGTAATCAATTAGCCAATTGCGACTAATGTGGGACAAGTTCCCACAGGTTTCCTAGGCAGCCCCATGAAGGGTTATGTCAGTAAGTACTTAAGGATGTTCTTAACAGCTATCCAGTGACTCTCACTGGGGTTCAATTGGTACCTGCTTGTCAAGCTCAAGGCATACGAGACATTAGGATGAGTACATATCATGGCATACATGATAGATCCAATTACTAGGGCATATGGAATCTTACTCATGCATTCTCTCTCCTTGGGTGTACTCAGACACTAAGATCTAGAAAGAGTTATACCATGTGACATGGGCAAGAATCCTTTCTTAGAATCTTACATGCTAAACATCTTTAGCACCTTGGCAATGTATGTACTTTGACATAGGTCGAGAACTTTCTAGATCTATCTCTATAGATCCTGATACCTAACACATAGGCTGCTTCACCCAAGTCCTTCGTAGAGAAACATTTCCCTAGCCAAGTTTTTACAGACTGTAGCTCGGGAACGTCACTCCCGATGAGTAGTATGTCATCTACATACAACACCAAGAAGACAATAGTGCTCCCACTAACCTTCTTATAGACACAAGGTTCATCTTCATTTTTGATAAAACCAAACTCTTTGATTGCTTCATCAAAATGAAGATTCCAAGTTCGAGAAGCTTGCTTCAGTCCATAAATGGACCTTGGCAACTTGCATACTTTATTGGCATTCCCAGGAGTGACAAAACCTTCAGGCTGTGTCATGTACACATCGTCAAGTAACTTTCCATTTAGGAATGCAGTTTTGACATCCATTTTCTATATCTCATAATCATAGTTTGCAGCAATAGCTAACAAAATTTACATGGATTTAAGCATGGCAATTGATGAAAAGTTTCATCATAGTCAATACCATGAATTTGCTTGAAACCTTTTGCAACCAATCATCCCTTAATGGTAATCACATTACCATCCATGTCAATTTTCTTCTTGAAAACCCATTTGCACCCTATAGGTTTTACCCCTTCAGGTGGATTAACCAAAGTCCATACTTGGTTTTCATACATGGATTCTATCGGATTTCATGGCCACTAGCCACTTTTCAGAGTCAAGCTCCGACATAGCTTGTTGGTAGGTTGTGGGCTCATCCTGATCCATGAGCATCACATCGCCACTGTAAGAAGGAGAAATCCATATCTCTCGGGCTCACGTCGAATCCTACAAGACCTACGTGAGCTCTATGTATAGGAACAGACTCCTGAACCACAACATCCTGTGGTGTCTATTTAGGTTCCATTTCAAGTTCAATATCCCCTTGTTGTTCTTGAATTTCTTCAAGTTCTACTTTCCTCCCATTGGTTCCCTTATAGATAAACTCTTTCTCTGGAAAGACACCAGCTCAAGCAACAAACATTTTTTGCTCAGTAGGATTGTAGAAATAGTAACCCTTTGTTTCTTTAGGATACCTAATAAAGAGGCATTTATAAGATTTGGGCCCTAGTTTTTCAGATGATTGACATTTCACATAAGTGTCACAACCCCAAATCTTCATAAAAGACAAACTGGGATGCCTCCTACTCCATATCTCATATGGTGTCTTTTGAACCGATTTAGATGGAACTTGGTTTAGTGTAAATGCAGCTGTCTCTAGAGTATGTCCCCAAAAGGAGTTTCGAAGGTCAGCTTGACTAATCATAGATTGAACTATGTATAATAGAGTTTGTTCTCTCCTTTCATATACACCATTCCATTGAGGTGTACTGGTGGAGTGAGTTGTTTATATACTTTAGATAGTCAAGGAATTATTGATCCAAGTACTGTCTACCTCGATCTGATTTAAGTACTTTGATATTCTTCCCAAGTTGATTATCTACTTCATTCTTGAATTCTTTGAACTTTTCAAAGAAATTTGACTTGTTTCTCATGAGATATACACAGCCATATCTACTGAAGTCATTAGTAAAAGTAATGAAGTATTGGAAGCCTCCTCTAGCATGTGTAGACATAGGGTCACATACATCACTATCTATGAGTCCTAATAAGTCATTAGCCCTTTCACTTTGCCGTGTGAATGGGGCTTTGGCTAGCTTGCTCAACAAACATGACTCATATGTCTCATATGATTAAAAATCAAATAAGTCCAAGAGTCCATCCTTATGGAGCTTGGATATGTGGGTCTTGTTTATATGGCCTAAGCGATAGTGCCAGAGATAGGTCTGGTTTGAATCATTCAATCTGACCTTTTTGGTATTCAGATTATAGATTAGATCTTTGAGTTCTAGAACATACAACCCATTGCTAAGTTGCGCACTGCCATAAAAGATGAACATAGGTGCTTTGCTTTGGCAAACCCACCCAATGTTGATCAAAGTCTTGACGAGTACCAACATTTGGAAGGCATCACATTTAATGACTTAATATTTTTTTGAGGGATTTTTACTTTTGATCTTACCAATTTCTAATCTCTAGTTGTCTTGTAGATGCATCATATACAAACATAAAACATGCATCTCATGCTAACAAGAAAGCAAACGTGACATGGTTATAGCCCAAAATATGCGATATTCTCAAGCCAATAAGAATATCATAAAAGCCTAAGAAAAGAAAAGGGTCTTCACAAGCTCCTTCTCTTCCTTTCTTGGTTACCCTTTTGTTGTCACCTCCTTGGACACACTACCTTGGATGACCCCATAATGTACCATTACATCAATAATAGAAACCTCAAGTTACATTTGAGTGGAGTAAGATGAGAAAAGAATGTACAAAGAAAGTAACAAGAAAAGGTACGACTCACAGGCCGTATTTGCAAGTACAACCAATCAAGGGCTATAACCATGCACTATGCAACAAACACCAATCAGCATAACATGTCAAACCTCATTTAAAAAAAATGAACGCCAATTAACGCGTGTTGATTAACCAGTTTTTATTAATGTGGCATTTCGCATAGGGCGGTCCTGCTGGCGCTTCGCATAATTGTCTTACAATTGTGTTGCTCGAGATCTTCTATTTCAAGCAAGTGGGCACTTGAGACACCTCCATTCTAGCCACCAAATTTACAATACTTTCGGTGCCCGAACAGGCCAAATTCGATCCATGCTCGGGTTTTGCAACTATTGCAAGAGTCGTAATCCATATAGGTATCTCATACCAATGAATTTTGGGTTAATCTCATTAACCAATTTATGTCATTTCTTCATATATCTCATATATTCATTATGAGTTTCGGTTTCATGCATCATGAATCAATCTAATTAATCATGGCCGAACGCAACCAAACACACAATATCATACGATTTGACATTCAATCCCGATTTAGGGTTTCACCAGTAGCTCTAATACCACTGTAAGGTTTCAGGAGCCAAAGAAGCGCAGTGGAATTTAACCAAAACCCTCCAGGATCCAAGTAAAATGTGGTAAATCGGGTGTTCAAAAATTTTCATACCAAATTTCGTTCTAGATCTCTCACCCAACTGTAGAGTCGAATCACAAAACCTGAATAGTTGACATGTTCAAGCTCTCTATGGTATCCACACAAGCTTCTCGGGATGATCACGCTTCCACCACATCCTAACAGATGCGTTTCTCTTGCGATCGCAGTGCTAGCATGCATCCTCCAAGGAATAGCAAAAGAAAAGTGCATCTATCTTTTTTGGGAAGCTAGGGCAAGGCTTGCGAATTTCTCACTAAAAGTTATATTTATAGTGAGACTGAACTTTAGGCCCAATGGATTTCAAAGCACTAATTGAATTAGGATTTAATTTTGGGCTTAATAATGGCTCAACTTTTGGGCCTATTATTAATATGAAATTATTATGAAACCATAACCCAAATAATTAGCCCATGCACTCCAATAATCCAAATAGCTCTATGCGTGCGACCCAATAGGCTCTTACTATGTTGGCAATGATCATAAATCACATTTATGATCATAAGCAATGAGCGGTGTCTAGCAACACATCATTGCTACCCAAGTGATAAGATTGTCGACGATTTGACTACACCTTTATGATCATTACCTATATATGTCATTGTCCCTTTGTACAAGATATCAAGACTAAGCACGAGACATAGAATGTATCACTCTCGTATAGCCCAATCTTTGGTTTCTTAATTACCGAGTAGACTAACTTAAACTAATGACATTGATATCATATATCAACTCATCTGAGCATGGCCATGCATTTTCTAAGTCTTACTGTATCAAGGAGCCTGAAGATATCACTTCCGTTACATAGGAGGGACAAATCCCATCTTGATCATATAAAACCCTCCGCATGATATGTGACATACCCAATGACCTCCTTCAAGTTCACTCAATTACGAGCAACAAAAGGAAGTATCAAAATATGTGACTCACATGTAGGGAACCTTGATGATCTTAGGTCAAAGGACTACATATACCATGATCACTATAAGAATCACTTATTACACTCATATAACGATCCATGTAGCGTTCTAATGGTGGGTCAGTCCAGTAACAAGTTCTCCAACTTGTACCCATATGTAGACTACATATCTCATATTATTCTCCACATATGCTAGTCATTATATATTATTGTAACCTGCTCCACAATAATACTAGACTAGGGAAATTTGATAATATCATTATTGTAGGGTTATAATTACGTTTATTACATTACAAAGAAACAAAACAACAAACATAATTGCTAGATTAATGCCTTAATAAAACATCATGACTCAATGTGCAAAAATACAATCATCTCATGATTGGCTTTTGGGAACAACACTAACAGTTGTACAGGTGAACATGGTAGATGCTCCTTGCTTAAGTTCTAAAGAACTCACTAGGTGTACTAGACTCCCGCATAGTATCTTAGGCCATTGGCTTGTCTAGGCCACTATTGTACTAAGCCTCCACCTAACTAGGTGCATTTAAGGATGGTAATTGGTTGGATCGGGCCAGGTTTGGGTCAAGTCATTCAGGTTCTAGTTTAGTCAGGTTAGCATGAATTCGAGTTCAGGTCGGGTTCAGGTCAATTTCAGGTTAACCTGATTTCGAGGTCGGGTCGGGCTGGGTTTATTTGGGTTTAGGTTCATTACAGGTCGGGTGAATTTCAGTCTCAGGTAACTTTAGGTCATATTTCAGGTCAAATTTGGGTCAACCTTTGTGTTCGTTCATGTTACTAGTGTGTAGGCCAAAATGATTTAATCAATTCATGTTTTTTTTCCAATTTTTTTTAAAATTTAAATAAAAGAATTTAATTTTTTGTGTGATATAATTTAAAATAATTTTTCATTTTTAGTATATTTAATTAAAATATTTATAAAAATCTTCTTCATTATAGTGTAGTACATATTTAGGAAATTTAACACTATTAGTAACACTTGAATGTTTTTCTAAACCCATACCCTTCAAATATCACTATACAAGTCATTTAGATCCTTACCTACCTATCACCTTGACATACAATACAACTATTTTGCTATGCTTATGTTTTGACCAACTTTCTTTGAAATTACTACAAAATGCAAGTCATGTTCACTATTAGTGACTAAACTGTAAAATTTGAAAAATTTTGGGTGAAAGTACAAAGATTTCAAAAGTCCAGGGAGCCATGTTGTAATTATTATGGGTGACTGAAATGAAATTTTTAAAAATTTAGTTACCTTATTGCACTATACTTAATAGTTTAGGAATGAATGTTGCAATTTTATCAATTGCCTATTAAGGTCATTAAACTTACTAAATATAAAAATTACTTCTTTTAGAAAAATTCAAATATGGGACTCACTAAATATGAAAGTTGCTTACACAAACATGATACTTGCAAATTACAATATATAAAAGTCCTTAAACAATGGAAGTTACTAAATATGGAAATCCCCTCTCAAAATATGAGAATGACTAAACATGAATGTCTGAAAGAAAAAAGAACTACTAAATATGGAAGTCTCCTCCCCAAATATGAAACTTACTAAATATGGAAGTATCAAAACATGAAAGTTACTAATTATGGAAGTTACAATTCCTAAATGTGAGATGTACTGAACATGAAAGTCTCAAAAAATGAAAGCTACTAAGCATCGAAACCTCCATATTTAGGACTGAGTTAAGGTTTAGAATGAGGGTTAAATTTGGGTTTTGTTGGGTTTAGTCATCGGGTCATCTAGGGTTTGCGTCAGATCAGTCTCAGGTTTGGGTCATTTTAGGTTAAGGTCAATTCAGGCTAGGGTCATTTCGAGTTCGGGTATTTCTGTTACCCACTTCGAGGTAGTCCAATTATGGTGCCAAAACTGTGCTTTTAGATTCCCAGGATTGGTAATGTTCTGTAGGCCATCAGAACACTACCCTTAGTGTGCCTAACCAAGGGGCCCTCTTGGGCACTATGTAAACACATGCATATTTGTCCAACCCTCACACTAGCTCAAGTCTTAATCTTGGCTACCACACATTAGGCAATCTTGTTAAGTTCTAGTGACCAGCCACTACACCTGTAACTTCCACTAATAAAATGTATCATTGTAGCCATGTACCCCCCTATTTTCCTTACTCCACTATCATTTAGAGACTTAGAGCAAACCAAAATTTTTTTTTCTACATCAATAGGCCACCTATGGACCAAGTTATGGATTTTTTAATTTGGTCACAAAATTCTGACAAAATGAATAGTAACTTAGCCAAATTTGCAACGTCATATCTTTGGATACAGGGCTACAAATTTAGAAGTTCCAAACCCTAGTTTGCCTTTATATGTTCTCTACATGTGATCAAAATTTCAAACCAATATTCCTTCTACATAGGGAGATATAGAACTTTAAGTGCAGAGTCAAAATTATGGTCACTTTATGACCATTTTGCCTATATAAAATTTCATAAGTGAAAAAACACTTCATTCACAAGGGGAAAGCCCACCAAGGCTACCCCATATATGTCCATTACATGTAGGAAATACATTCCCTTGCATCTAGCAACTTCATGTGGACAAAATAGAATTTACAAGTAAGTAGCCCATCATTCACACTTAGGTAGCTTTGCACAACATCACTTACATAGCCAAAACACTACTCAAGTGTTCACATACTTGTCTCATTTTACATACACTACATGTACATGCATATATGCACTAAAAAATGGTTGAAACTTAGTTAAATACACACCCTAGGTTACAGGAGTGCCTGAGACACAATGGACTCCAGAACATGATGCTGGACAGTTGCTGCACAACACAATAAGTACAACCATTAAAAATACTAAATGTGCTCCTAAAATCACCAAACCTTCCCAATCACAACTAGACATATGGACGTTCATGTTCCTGAAATTTCAGATCAAAACTAAAAGTAAAAATGTCAGTTTGAATGAGATCTTTCTGCTTGACCTGAAATGGCAGATTTGAGGGGAGTAAGTTTCATTGAGAAACTTAGCAAGGGTAGCACCTGGATTCAATAGGCAATGTAACCCACATTAAAACCTGCATCCAAAGACACTAAAAAACAAAAACCGCAATACATATATACAAGATATAGAAAACAAATTCAGCAGCCATTCACAACCAACAAACACATGAAATGCAGCAGCAACAATAACCATAGATTAGTCCATAAAACATGCAATAAATATAAATAAATCACTATGGCAGCCCTCCTCAAGCTAATACTTGGTCCTAGGAGGATTTTAACACTAGTTAGTACTAACTTTGGACTCTAGAAACCATTATTTCATTGCTATCTTTGTGCACTTCACACTAGGTTACAAAACCTTTAACAAGTGCACTCCCCTCACTAAGCTTGGTTCATCAAGCTCATGGCTCTCTTCCAAGTTTAGCCCTAGCTCTATGGTTACTTGAAAATACACAAAACAACCAATGAGAGCAAGAAAACCCTTACAAAAATGGGTAGGCTGAAAATCAAGCTTGATCCTTGAAGTATCCAAGCAATAGTTATGGTTTGCTTCCAATTGCTTCCTTTTGCCTTCAATTTCAATCAATTGCAAGTTTGCAGGTGTAGTGGCTATGGAGGAAGTGTGGCTGTGTTCTTGGCCTAGAGGAGGACAAAAATGGGAGAGAGATAAGTGAATTGGCCACTTAAATGAGCTTAAATGAGCTTAAGTGCACAAACACACTTAAACACGCTTAACCTTGCTTTATGTCATTTTCCTTCTCAATAATTATGGTCTCTTTGTCTTAAACTCATTGGTACACATGTGTTCAACATTGTTGACCCATTCATCAAGCCTTGGCTGCCTCCGCCATGGTGGGATAATTCCACAATCTCACACTTTGACTTAAGTCAAAAGCTTTAACACCTTAAGGTTTACACTAGGACATTTAGGTCTTTAATGCCCTTAGTGTTTCCTTTGTCCAAACTTGTCTTCCATGAGCAATTTGGTCCTCCAATAGCACTTTCATATCATTCATATCCCTCCCATAACTCTCCAAGTCTCTTTCTTGAAAGTTTTATAATTGAGTACCCGAATTTCCAAAACCTTACAAAAAAATTCATAGGTTGCCTGACAAACAATCCATTACCCTCCATACTTCAATCACTATGGTGAGAATTACACAATATAATGGTTTTTAGCCATTATGACACAATTGTAATTTTTCCATTTTTGTGAGGTGGAAACAATTTCGAGTTTGGGTCATTTGGGTTCGGGTTTTCATGGGTTTCATTTTAATCAAGTTTGGGTTTAGGTCGGGTTGGGTACAGTCAGGTTCAGGCCGCTGACTTTTTGTTTTTCAAATCTAGTCAGGTCGGGCTTGGGTTCAGGTGAGTAGGGTTAGGTCATCAGGTTGGGTTAGATTTTGTCATACATATGTGCATTACGCTCCCACCTGGTGTCTCAAGCTAATGGGCTCGCCTAGATCACCAAGGTACTAAGCCTTGGCCATTTAACCTACAAAGGATGTACTAAGCATTCACTTGTGCCTCAAGTCACAACTTAGCTAGGCCACAATTGCACTAAGCCATCATTCCTGGTGCTATACTATCCACCATTACTTGGTTCACACTATTATGGTAAGATTTGCAATGGATAGAGTTAATTTAATAGGTTCCATAGAACCCATCATGTGCGCTAGGGTTTCTCATTGGTGTCTTAAGCTTAAATCATTAAACTAAACTACCAATGGTGCTAAACCCCCTTAACCTTTCCTAATGGCCCTATTGTAGTGCTCCATGCTTATTGTAGATCACTTTCATTCATGCTTTCTTTGTACCCAAGAAAACTTGATCCAAAACTAGTGCTTAAGGCCTTTTAAGCACTCATTAACCCTTGACTTTGGAGCAAAATAAAAAACAACCTAGGCCAATTTAGACTTTACCGAAAGCATGAAAGTTGTAGATCTTTCTTTTAGCATCACATGGAATGTTGAATCGCCTCAATTAAACACCTGAGTGAAAGGTTATGGAATAAATACTATAGCACGTCAACACCGTCGAGTGCTGGCACCTGGGTGCGAGAAGCGGTGCTAGGGCACCAAGAGCATATTCTCTCGGATTCCAAATGGGGTGTTGGGTGCTACAGCCCCAGCAGGCGCCTAGGCACCAGGCCTCCGAGCCTTGCACTTACAAACATTGTCCATACCATGTTTAGAGGCCTCCTAAGCCACCCAAATCTTCATGCCAAGCCTTGCCAAGCTCAGTCCATTAAAAAAACTACAATAGGCCATTTCCATGCCAAACTCACCAAGCATCAAGGTCTCAATTGCACTACCCAAGAGCTTGATTACCACTAGTCAATCACAACACAAACCTCACCGTAACCTTGCATATCTCACAAACTACTTGAAAGCATCATTCAAGTAACTAAGACATGCATTATAGGAGTATGTAAACTAAATCCCTTACCACAATTAGGAACAACAAGCACTCAATCAGGCACCACATCCAAAAAAGGCTCCATTAGGGTGTTCCTAAGGTTCCAAGCAAAATTCAACGTATAAGGCACCAATTCAAGCTCATTCTCACTAAACCCAAGCTCATGGAAGATCAAGAAACCAAGAACAATGAGAAAAAAAGAGGATTAAAATGTTACCTAGAGCTCACAAGCTCAAAAATGTGATCCAAGGCCTTTCACACCAAAACGATGCAAGATTAAGCCTTTTCTTGCATGGGTACCTAATGAGTGATATTTTTATGTAGATTTGGGCATGGATTTTGAGTGGAGAAGGAGAGCTATGGGTTTAAGGTTGAAGATGATGAATAGTGATGCCCCAAATCCTTGAAAATGGTTTAAATGCCCAACTTCTCACTTTACTCCTTCAACTTCTTTAGTTTTGCCAAAAAGACCCCATGCTCAAATAATGCCATAAAACATGGCAATCTAGTCCAACTCTTTGTTTTGTTGTCACTTTGGTCCAAAAGAACAACTCATGAGCTCAAATACCAAACCTATCACCATGGCATCCAAAATGACCATTTTGCCCCTGGTGACACTTAGGTGCCAAAATGACCTAGGAACCATTAAACCCTTAATAGACTTGCTCGACTTGCTAATCCCAACTAATTGAGGCATTGAATGAGGGATTTTGACTTGTTTAACAAGTCTTACCTGACCGTTGAAGGTGTGTTGCCTACAGGGCCATAAAACCTACTATTACGTCAAAATGCCATTCAGCCTCTAGAATGCAGGAGCTGTATCAAAGGCTGATGAATAGGGTGTCCGGTTCCCAAATTTGGAAAAACATGGAAGTGTACGTGGACAATAGGATAGTTAAAAGTAAAGTACCTAGTAATCATATCATAGACTTGGGGGAAATATTTTAATAACTTCAAAAATTTGGAATCCGTCTTAACCCCAAAAAGTGCGTGGTTGGGGTGACTGCGGGCAAATTCCTTGGATTCATGGTATTCCAAAGAGGTATTGATGTCAATTCAAAAAAAGTTAATGCCTTTCTAGGATTCTAAACTCCCACAACTACCAAGGATGTACAAAGGCTTACAGGGTGAATAATAGCCCTTAGCAGATTCATCTCTTGATATAGAGATCAGTGTCAACCATTCTTAAAAGTGCTCACCAAAGTAGCAAAAAATGAAGGCAACCTCAGTTCCGAAGAACACTCTTGAAATGAAGATTGCCAAAAATCCTTTGACGAACTCAAAAACTAAATAACCCACCTACCGACCCTGTGGGAACTAAGAGAGGAAGAACCTCTTATCCTCTACCTCGTGGTTACAAAGAAAGTAGGAAGTTCGGTGTTGGTGAGGGAAAAAGGATGAGGAAAGTAGTGACCTGTATATTATGCCAGCAAGTCTTTGCTTGGTGCAGAAGTCAAGTACCCACTATTGTAAAAAGCCATCTATGCCTTAGTCATGGCAAGTAGAAGGCTTCGGCCTTATTTCCAAGGACATCATATCGTGGTACGAAGTAACCTACCCTTTTCGGATGTCATGAAGAAGGTGGACCATTTAGATCAGCTGTCAAAGTGGTGTATGAAGCTTTAAGAGTATGAGATCCTGTACAAAGTGAAAAATGCCATAAAAAGTCAAGGTTTAGTAGACTTTATCACCGAATTGCCCAAGAATGAGGATAACCTCGATGGCCATGGTGATGAGGAGCTTGAAAGGGCACTGTTTGTAGATGGTGCTTCAGGATCAAAACACTAGGGAGCTGGCATAATACTCCAAGGCCCTGAAGGAATGAAAGCAACGAAAGATCTCAAGTTCAGATTCCAAGTCGCCAACAACATCGCCGAATACGAAGTCTCATAGTAGGATTACGATTGGAAAAAAGAGTTGGTCTGAAAAATCTGAAGGCTTACAGTGACTCATAATTGTTGGTTCAGTAGACGATGAAGGAATACGATGCCAAGGATCCCAACCTGGCAAAATATGATGACCTCGTCAAAAAATTGATCCAAGAATTTAACTTGGTAAACATAGAAAGGGTTCCTCAGAAAAAGAACATCGAAGCAGACATATTGGCTAAGTCAAAACAATCCATTGAGGTACTTGACAACTCGAGCATATCCATAATAGCACTCACTACACCAACACAAAGGTTCAAAGAGTCTATAAAGGAATATCTGATTAGTTCATCCTTGCCCAAAGACCCTAAGGAAGCTGCGAAGGTATAGAGGCACTCAGGAAGGTAGTTCATGGTTAGGGAAGAATTATACTAACAACGGTACGCAAATGCCCTGCAAAGATCTATCAGTGAGGACGACGTTGAAGCAGTCCTAAAAGAAGTTCACGAAGGAGACTGTAGGTCTCACATCAGGATTGATGCCCATGTTGGAGTACAACTTTAGTAAGGATTTTTTTGGCCCAATCTAAGGAAGGATGCATGGAAGTTCATCAAATGATGCGATAAATGTTAGCAGCATACACCCATCCAAATAGCACCTTTGGAAGTAATCACTTCAGCAAATATCCTTGCCCCTTCACAGTTTGGGGTATTGACCTCATTGGTCGTCTCTTAATGGCTTCTAGAGGAGTAGAGTTCTGTGTAGTTGTAGTAGATTATTTCGCATACTAGATTGAGGCAGAACCCCTGACAACAATTTCAACAAAAGACATCCAAAAGTTTGTCTTGAAAAACATCATATTTAGGTTCAGTTGCCCGAGGGTGATAGTACCAAATAATGGTTCCTAGTTCACTGACAAAGGGTTCTAGGAATTTGTCACCAACCTTGGGGTAAAATTACATTTTGCTCTGGTAGCCCACCAACAGAGTAATGGACAAGTTGAAGTATCCAACAGAACGTTAAAAGATGGACTAAAGAAGAGGTTGAAAAAGGCCAAGGGAAAATGGCCTGGAGAACTACCAAGTGTATTATGGAGTTACCGAACAACTCCTAGAATAGCTACTAGTGAAACACCTTTTTACTCGTATTCAATACTAATGATCTTGTTTACACGGCAGTCCCTGGCCCCTACCTAGGAAGCCCTGTGAGAGCTGGTCTCACAGTGGTTGCAATTGGCTAGTTGTGTATGTGCGCGGATTAAATCCCATGATACTAGTTGATTATCCTAGAATATGCAATATGCATGCTCTTCATGCTTTGACTTGGATTAAAAACATAAAGCATTAACTTGGCCAAGTAATTTCATAAAAACTAAGTGCAACAGTGAAAGCGTGCAAAATCAACATTTGTGTGAGTTTACTACACATAACAACTCATGAGAACTTTCATACATAGAGTAGGCTAATGCCCTCACCCAAAAGCAACCCTAGAGTCTAGGACTCTTCATAACATAGACTATGGAGGCAACTAGAGTACTAGATATATATACAAGTCTCAACTGAGATCTTCTTGATCTAACTTGTACCTTGGATGCTAGTCCTAGTGGCGAGTCTCAAAAGCCCTTGTCCAGTGCTACTAGGCTCTACAGCCAAAGGAATACTCTAGTTAGTACTGTTACTTGACCAACAAACTACTCAAGCATACTCATGTAGACTAGAATCACAAGGATTCTCAAGTACAATACCTAGAAAAAAGCTACTACCATGATAACCCTCAACGGTTACCCTGCCCAACAACTTCAGTATCTGCACAACATAACTAGGGAGTGGGAACTTAACATTCTTAGTAAGGGGCCTTTAGTGTACCTGCAAGAAAATACAAAGGACACCATATATGGTAACATATGTAACCTGCTGCCAGCTTACACAGCCTGAGGGTCTGAGTTATATGCATATAAACTAGGTCCCTTGAGACCTCTCCTCAACCTTGTCCTTGAACTACAAGGCATTGCCTTGTCCTCTAGCAAGCAAAGCTTGCCAACCTAACTAGTGATAAATCACCAGTTGAACCTCTCCCATTTATGTTGTATAGGGGAATTATGGTGGGACTATCATAGACTAGGCCATAAAGACCTTGTAGACTAGGTGCACTAAGGTTTCACCTTGCAACCTTTGTGCCTAATGGCACAGCTAGGTCACCAAGGGTTCTAAACCTTTCACTTGAGCTAGTGGTACTTAGTTATGCTCATTTGCAACCTAGTTTCCTTGCTTATTGCACAAGCAACCATAAAACCTCATAAAACTCAAGGAAACTCCTACATCTTGTGGGACTTTTGGAAGTCTCGGAGTACCCCTAGAATCCTTAGACCCCAAGATACCCTAAGAAACCCTTTAGGTCTCACCTTGATCATCCTAGCAAAATGTGAAAAATTCAGCCATTTTGTCTATGGCGACGTTGGTAACGTTCTACCACATTTTTCCTGAATTGGTGATGCATCACCAATTGTGGCGACGTGTCACCATAGTTGGTAACGCTTGGCCAATTTTTTCCCTAGATTGGCGATGCATCGTGGGCCTCGACCTGTAATTGGCGACACATCGCCAATCTACGTTTCTGCAGAATTCTCACGCATTTTGTTGCTATGAACTTTGGACACTTAGCAAGCATAGTAAACATGGTTGGAAAGCCTCCAAATTTCATACACACATAGACCATGTTGCATAGAACATAACCAACTATCACAAGCCAATCTAGGAAGCTCTATAACATCATCCAAATCCTCTCAAACTTCATAGTCAACCAAAATTCAACCAAATCCTCTAACTAATGCAATTTCTAGAATCACTCAAATTCTTCAAGCAAACTCAATCCAATAGCATTAATTGAACTTGAAAACAAAACTCCCTTACCTTAACTCCAAGTAACAAGCAAGAATCAAACTCTTTTCCAATCCACTAAGCTCAACAAAGTGTTACCTAAGTTCCAAGCAAAAACATAAGCACTAAACATCAAAATCTTACTTTCTAACCAAAACCCAAACTCCAAACTAACCAATTAACATGAATTCAATCAAGAACACATTGGTTACCTCGTTCTAAAAATAAGGGATGGGAGAAAACACTCTTCCAAGCTCCAAAACCATGGTTGAATGCTTGAAATGAGCTCCTCCTAGCTTATATACCTTTGATAGCTCTTCTTGGCACCAAGAAACTTGGATTGTGAGGCGAATTTGAGGGTGAAATGAGAGTGGAGAAGATGAACACGAAAATTGTGGTAGCCACGCTTACTTTCCCCTTCTTAAACCCTCACTTAACCTCCAACCCACCAAAGTATTAAGCTTGTTACAATTAAACCCCCATCATTTGGTAACTTAGTCATTCTTGATTAAATTCTTGTTTATTCTTCAAGTTTGGGTTAAGGTTCAAAGTTAAGTTATAAAAACTAATTTTAACTACTCAGGACTTGTCCTGGCTATTCAGGATACAAAATTATGATTTTGCCCCTAAACCTCGTTTAGTGCCTTATCAACCTCAGAACTTAGTAAACTTTGCTAAACTTCTTTATTCCTGCTATGTAAACTTGAATTAAGGTTCTAAACTTAATTTAGAACACTTTACCTTCGTTGAACATGCTTTCCACTAAAAGGGCCATAACATTCTCCCTTCCTTCTTGAATTTGGTCCCCCAAATTCTGCTGTAGCTTCAGAAAAATATTAGGATACTTTTTCAGCATATCCTGCTCTGTTTCCCAGGTAGCTTCCTCTTCACTATGGTTAGACCAAAAGATCTTAACCATCGGAATCCACTTAGTTTGAAGTTTCTTGACTTGCCTATCCAGTATTTGAACAAGTTTCTCCTCGTAGGTCAAGTCTTCCTGAATGGGTATCACTGAAGGATTAACTACCTGTCCTGATTCCACTGTTCATTTTCTGAGTAGACTAACATGAAACACGTTATGCACTTGGGATAGGTTAGGTGTTAATGCTAACCGATAAGCAACTTTCCCTACCTTCTCCAACACTTCATAAGGTCCAATGTACCCAGGAGCTAACTTGCCCCTTTGCCCAAAATGGCTAACTCTTTTCATGGGTGACACTTTAAGGAGCACTTTGTCCCCAACTTCAGAACTCAAATATCTTCCTCTCAAATTCTCATATTTAGTTTTTCGGTCATTGGCTATCTTAATCTGCTACTAGATTAACTTAATCTTAGCTGAAGTGTCAGCTATGATTTTAGGTCCGATAAATACCTTGTCTGCAGGGTCTGCCCAACAATCGGGCATCATACATTGCCTCCCGTACAAAGCCTCATATGGTGCCATTCTAATAATAGTTTGGTGACTGTTATTATAAGCAAACTCGATCAGTGGTAAAAGCTAATCCCAATCTCCTTTGAAATCAATAGCACACATCCGTAACATATCCTCCAAAGTCTGAATCACTCTCTCAGATTGCCCATCAGTCTAAGGATGAAAAGCAGTACTGAGGCTAACCTTGCTCCACAAAGCTTCCTAAAAAGCATTCCAAAATTGTGACGTAAACTGAGGATCTCTATCAGATATAATCTGATCCTGTATCCCATAGAGTCTCACAATCTCCTTGAGATACAACTAAGCCAACTTCTCCAATGTATAAGAAATCTTGATAGGTATGAACTATGCCGACTTCATCAGTCTATCAACTACTACCCACATAGCATCATGCTGACTCTGGGTATTCAGTAACCCCACTAGGAAATCCATAGTAATGAATCCCCATTTCCTCATCGGTAGAGGTAAACTCTGAAGTGTGCCTGGTGGTTTCTGATGTTCAGCTTTAACCATCTGGCATGTCAGACACTTTGCCACATGACCTCTTACGTCCCTTCTCAATCCTGGACACCAAAAATGTGTCTTCAGATCTTGATACATCTTACTAACACTAGGGTGAATATTCAAAGTACTACTATATGCCTCCTGTAGGACTTGTTGCCTAAGTCCATCCACATTCGATACATAGAGATGATCTCTATAATGTAGTATTTCATCCTTGTATATGAATTCCTTCCTCATAATGCCAAGTTTCGCTTGTGTTGAAATTTTCTTCTACAATGGATCTTTCATCTGAGCTTCTTTAACTCTGACTAACCGAGCTGACTACACTTCCAGAACGTAGACTAGGGATTTTTCTTGACTTTGCCATAATTCATGCAAAGCTAAGAAACAGTCCCTCAATACTCTTTCAGAGGAGTTCGTAGCCTGATCCTTAGACAGGATCACTCCCGTGTACTTCCGGCTCAACGCTTCTGCTACCACATTTCCCTTACCAGCACAGTACTCAATTGAACAATCATAATCTTTTATGTATTCAATCCATCGCCGCTGCCTCATGTTCAGATCCTTCTGGGTAAACAAATATTTCAAACTCTTATGATCGGTGAAAATCATGAATGACCTCCCCATCAAATAATGCCTCCACAACTTGAGCGCAAAAATTACTGCTGTGAGCTCAAGATCATGAACTGGGTAGTTCAACTCATTGGGTCTCTACTTCTTGAACCATAAGCAATCACCTGACTGTCCTGCATCAATACACATCGCAAATTCGAACCAGATGCATTAGTATACACTGTAAAAGCTCTGTTCAGATCTGGCAAAACAAGTATAGGTGTACTAGTCAATCTTTCCTTCAACTCCATATAAGCTTCTTCACACTTTGGTGCCCACTCAAACATCTGAGTCTTCTTGGTCAAGGCCGTCAATGGTGTAGCTATCACAGAGAATTTCTCTATGAAGCACCTATAGTAGCCTGCCAAGCCCAAGAAACTCCTAACCTCTGTAACTGTAGGTAGTCTCCTCCACTCAAATACTGCCTAAACTTTTTCCGGATCAATTGAAAAACCTTGAGCACTGATGATGTGCCCCAAAAACTGAATCCTTTTAGACCAAAACTCACATTTAGACAACTTTACATAGTACTGATTATCCTTCAGCACTTGCAAAACTGTTCTAAGGTGCTTTTCATGTTATGATGAAGATTGTGAATATACCAAAATGTCATCAATGAAAACTTCAACAAATTGATCGAGAAACGGCTTAAAGATCCGAATCATGGCTTCCATAAATACTACTGGAGCATTCATCACACGAAAAGGCATAACTGTATATTCATAATGTCCATACCTCATCCTGAAAGCAGTTTTTGGGATATCTTCCTCGTTAACTCTGATATGAAAATATCCAGAACGGATGTCAATCCTAGAAAACAACTTCTCTCCCCTGAGTCTATTAAACAGATCATCAATTCTAGGAAGCGGATATTTATTCTTGATTGTCACCGCATTCAACTTTCCATAGTCGTTGCACAATTTGAATGTTCTATCCTTCTTCTTTACAAATAACAACGGAGCCCCCCATGGTGATACGCTAGGCTTATAAAGCCTTTCCCTAGCAGTTCCTCCAATTACTTTTCAGGAGCTGACATCCTGTAAGGTGGTATTGAAATAGGCTTAACTCCTGGCTCCAGATGGATTGCAAACTCAGTATCCCTCTTAGGTGGTAACCTAGGTAACTCTACCGGAAACACCTCAGGAAACTGATTCGTTATAGGAATTTTCTCAAGTTCCTTCTCTATGGCCACCCCATTCAATGAATAATACTCTTCTTCACCAAATATAGGGATGGTATCCGTAAGTGTAAGGTGTAAACTCTTAGCACTAGATGCCAATCCTCCTATGCAAGTCACTCTAGCTCCATGAGCATCAATAATGTCGACTGAGTGATTCGCACAATCAATTTGTGCCTTATGCGTACTTAGCCAATCCATTCCCAACACTAGGTCATAAGACCTCAATTCTGTCACCTATAACTCGCAACAGAAATCATGGTTGCGTAACCGCAAGGGATACCTAGTAACCACTTCATTGGTTATAATAAAACCCCTCCCCGCAGTTCTGATGAGTCTCAACTCACCCGACATTTCTCGCTGCAATTTAAACTTATCTACCAAGGCAGAAGATATCACTAAATGAGTAGCTCTTGTATCAAAAAGCACTCTAACACTACCGTTCTAAAAAGTAAAATTACCCTGAATGGTGGCTGATTCTCTGGTCACCTAACTCGCCAGGGCATAAACCCTCGGCTCAACTGCAGCTGTGGCTACACCAAGCCGATTCCCTGTGGCAAGGGGTACAGTGGGTAAATTTCTGGGCGGACCTGGCAACGGTTAAGCCCTTGGGCAATCCATCGCCCAATGTCTTCTTTGACCACAGATATTTCAAATATGCGTCCCCAAAGTACATGGTATTCCACCATGAAACCGTCTACACCTAGGACATAATCCCGTCTTCCTTCTCTTGGATGGACCTTAGTATTCCACCATTGGTTGCTTCTCGGCACTCTTTCCTAGGTTGGCTGGTCTAACCTCCACCTTTTTGCTAGGTGTGCTCGAATCCTCAAATTCTCTTTCTAAGGCCAACACCTCCTGAGCCACTTGGCGATAGCTCCTGATATCCACTGTCGCCATATACCTCCGAAGCAAGGGTTTCAAGCCTTGGGAGAACTTCCTAGCTTTCAACTCATCATTGCCAATCATGTACAGAGCATACCGGATAAGAGGATTGTAGTGCTGCTCATACTCCCGCACAGACATCTCTCCCTGTATCAGATTCTTAAACTGAACCTTCCTTTGATCCTGTGCAGCTTCTTTGATATACTACTGTCGGAACTTCTTTTCAAAGTTTGACCACTTGAGCACCTTTTTCTTGTGCTTTGGGTGAGTACCTTTACTTTCCCTTAGCACCTCCATCACATCATCCCACCATAAACTAGCCCTTCCTCTCAGAAAGAAAGGCACTAAGGTCATCTTCTACTCTGACTCATAACCACCACAAGTGAAAAGTCTATTCATTATGGACAACCAGTCCTCTGCTGTCGGGATCACCTGTCCCATCAAAGCTTGGTGGATCCACAGTCTTAAACTTCCCCAACAATCTCATCTGATATGGGGTTTTTCCCCTCCTTGGAGCCTCCATCACCTCTGGCTCCTCTTCCTCTTCATGAACATGATTTCAACGTTCATGAGCCCTAGGCACTTGCTGCTGCTCAGCCTGCCTTTCCTGATCCTGACGTGGGTCATTCTCCTCCTGGACAACATCTCTGTCCTCATAGTCTCTAAACATCTCAGTCACAATGGTAGTCATAGTCTGTGCCACTTGGGTCATAGTCTGTGTTAAGCTCTGTAGTACCCTGGATAACTCATCCAGCCTTGCCACAACTAGGTTATTAGAACCCTCACCAGGTTCCCTAGTTCCCTTCGAAGCTCTTGACCTAGTGTCAACCATAGGAACCTACAACCAAAGCTAGACAACATTCCCCACATGTTAGTCAGTACTAACTTCCTAGCACTTGGACTTTCCAAACTAGATCTCAGTCTTAGCCTCCAATATCTATGAAATGAGTTCTAAGCTCTGATACCAAAAACTTACACGACTGTCCCTGGCCCCTGCCTAGGAAGCCCTATGAGAGTTGGTCTCACGGTGGTTGCAATTGCCTAGTTGTGTATGTGCGCGGATTAAATCCCATGATACTAGTTGATTATCCTAGAATATGCAATATGCATGCTCTTCATGCTTTGACTTGGATTAATAAAAACATAAAGCATTAACTTGGCGAAGTAATTTCATAAAAACTAAGTGCAATAGCGAAAGCATACAAAATTAACATTTGTGTGAGTTTACTACACATAACAACTCGTGAGAACATTTATACATAGAGTAGGCTAATGCCCTTATCCAAGAGCAACCCTAGAGTTTAGGACTCTTCATAACATAGACTATAGAGGCAACTAGAGTAATGTATATAAATACCAGCCTCAACTGAGATCTTCTTGATCTAACTCCCACCTTGGATGCTAGTCCCAGTGGCGAGTCTCAAAAGCCCTTGTCCAGTGCTACTAGGCTCTACAGCGAAAGGAATACACTAGTTAGTACTGTTACTTGACCAACAAACTGCTCAAGCATACTCATGTAGACTAGAATCACAAGGATTCTCAAGTACAATACCTGTACAAAAGCTACTACCATGATAACCCTCAGCGGTTACCGAGCCCAACAACTTCAGTATCTACACAACATAACTAGGGAGTGCGAACTTAACATTCTCAGTAAGGGGTCTTCAGTGTACCTACAGGAAAATACTAATAACACCACATATGGTAACATATGTAACCTGCTGCGAGCTTACACAGCCTGAGGGTCTAAGTTATATGCATATAAACTAGGTCCCTTGAGACCTCTCCTCAACCTTGTCCTTGAACTGCAAGGCATTGCCTTGTCCTCTGGCAAGCTTAGCAAGCAAACCTTGCTAGCTAACTAGTGATAAATCACCAGTTGAACCTCTCCCATTTATGTTGTACCGGGAAATTATGGTGGGACTATCATAGACTAGAACCTTGTAGACTAGGTGCACTAAGGTTTCACCTTGCAACCTCATGGCTAACGGCATGGCTAAGTCACCAAGGGTTCTAAACCTTTCACCTGAGCTAGTGGTACTTAGTTATGCTCATTTGCAACCTAGTTTCCTTGCTTATTGCACAAGCAACCATGAAACCTCATAAAACTCAAGGAAACTCCTACATCTTGTGGGACTTTTGCAAGTGTCGGAGTACCCCCGAAATCCTTGGACCCCAAGATACCCTAAGAACCCCCTTAGGTCTCACCATGATCATCCTAGCAAAATGTGAAAAATTCAGCCATTTTGTTTGCGGTGACGCGTCGCCACAGTTGGTAACGCTTGGCCAATTTTTCCCCTAGATTGGCAACACGTCATGGGCCTCAACCTGTAGTTGGCAACGTATCGCCAATCTGGGTTTCTGCAGTATTCTCACGCATTTTGCTACTACGAACTTTGGAAGCTTAGCAAACATAGTAAACATGGTTGGAAAGCCTCCAAATTTCATACACACATAGACCATGTTGCATAGAACATAACAACTATCACAAGCCAACCTATGATGCTCTATAACATTCATCCAAATTCCCTCAAACTTCGTAGTCATCCACAATTCAACCAAATCCTCTAACTAATGCTATTACTAGAGTCACTCAAATTCTCTAAGCAAACTCAATCCAATAGCATTAATTGAACTTGAAAACATAACTCTCTTACCTTAACTCCAAGTAACAAGCAAGAATCAAACACTTTTCCAATCCACTGAGCTAAACAAAGTGTTACCTAAGTTCTAAGCAAAAACATAAGCACTAAACATCAAAATCTTACTTTCTAACCAAAACCCAAGCTCCAAACTAACCAATTAACATGAATTCAATCAAGAACACATTGGTTACCTCGTTCTAAAAATAGAGGATGGGAGAAAACACTCTTCCAAGCTCCAAAACCATGGTTTAATGCTTGAAATGAGCTCCTCCTAGCTTATATACCTTTGATAGCTCTTTTTGGCACCAAGAAACTTGGATTGTAAGGAAAATTTGAGGGTGAAATGAGAGTGGAAAGGGTGAACACGAAAATTGTGGCAGCCACCCTCACTTTCCCCTTCTTAAACCCTCACTTAACCTTCAAGCCATCAAAGTATTAAGCTTGTTATAATTAAACCCCCATCTTTTGGTAACTTAGTCATTCTTGATTAAATTCTTGTTTATTCTTCAAGTTTAGGTTAAGGTTGAAAGTTAAGTTATAAAAACTCATTTTAACTACTCGGGACTTGTCCCGGCTATTCAGGATGCAAAATTACCATTTTGCCCCTGAACCTCGTTTAGTGCCTTATCAACCTCGGAACTTAGTAAACTTTGCTAAACTTCTCTATTCTTGCTATGTAAACTTGAATTAAGGTTCTTAGCTTAATTTAGAACAATTTACCTTCCTCGAACATGCTTTCCACTAGAATGGCCATAACACTTGTCCCTGTTAAAGTTGTACAACCGTCCATCAGAGTACAAGTGTTCGGTGAAGAAGGGAACAACCTTGGTTTAAGAAGCAGACTTGATATGCTGGATGAACATAGGGAGATGGTTGCACTCAGAAGAAAAGCTTTCCAGCAAAGGGTAGCCATCATAACGAACTTGCATGTCAAACCAAAAGGAATCAAGAAATGAGACTTTGTTCTTTGAAAAGCCGAACTAGAATCCCAAAGACCATCTCATGGTGTACTTTGGGAAAATTAGGAAGGACCTTACTTAGTCCTGGGAAAAGTTCTGCTAGGAGTCTATAAACTTGGAAATAGCAAAATAGAAGATTTTAAGAACATATGACATTCAAACTCTTTGAAAAAAATTTACACTTAGTTTTGTGAACTTAAAAATTTCCAAGGAAATAGTCTTATTATGGGAAGGCCTCCCAAAGAAGATTAACCGAATATGGTAATCTCCAAAATTACCCAAGTGTTTTGTACATAGCAAGTTTCCCAAAAACATTACTTGAATTCCATTCCAAAACACTTAGAAAAATAATCACAACTCATAACTTTCTGAAAGTGATAGAATATCACTTTTGAAAAAAAGTCAAGGTTTCAAATCCTTGATAATATCTCTGCCGAAGATAGTTTACAACCGAATGTGCCGAGCTTTGTAGTACCAAAAGTCAGTAATTTCACCAAAAACTAGTGATTAAGTTGAATAAATAATTAAAGAAAGTTAGTCATTTCTCTGAAATAATGAAAATGCTTTGTGAGAAAATAAGGCTAGCCAAAGCAATTGGTATACTGAAGGCTATTAAAATGGCTTCAAGCATCGTACTAAAAATGAACTTAGCCAAAATTTTGAAGAATAAGGGTATTCCATTTAAAAAGAAAAAGTACAAAGGAAAAAGTGAAAAAATAAGAAGAAAAAAAGGTTGAGTACAAGAGCCAATGGGTTATCCTTATCATCTTCATGCTCCTCTGCTCCAACATCCTTGCCATCATCCTCATCATGGTCATCATCAACATCTTCAACCGCAAAAGGATGCTACGGAAGATTGATGAAGTCCCTTTTTGACCATGGTGAAGACGGTCCCTTCCAAATGTTAAGGGCTCTGAGGAAAGAGATATCAAAGTCTGGATAACGTGAGAGAATTTGATTGTGAGCAAGGCAAAAATAGTCTTGGAACAAAGATTTTGTTGCCTCATCCACCTTGGCCTTCTCAACCTTCAAAACGTCCAGCTCTTTCTTCGAGGCCTTCATCTCCTTCTCCATCTTCTTCTTCTTCTTCTTCCACTTGTTCAGCTAATCAACCTCAGTAATAAGTTTAGCATTGATTTCCAATGCCTTGGTCAAATCAGCAGTTGTGTCCTCTTTCTCCATTTTAAGTGTCTCCCCTACCGAACTCTACTCCACCAACTTCGCCCCGAGGTCAGAAATTTTGGAAGTACACTCCTCAAGGAGTTCTCTTTGGCTCTCTAGCACCTCTTGATGAAGCTTGGCTACGTCCTCCTTGGCAATCTTATTAAGCTCACCACACTTGAGGCATGAGCTCGCAAACATCTCTTTGGCCTTAGCCAAGTTCTCCTCCAAATGACCTCGAATGGACGACTACGTTGATGCCGAGGCTCGAAGGTAGCCTCTATAAGCAAGTAGCTACAAGAAATGAAGGCATTATATGAGAAATAGCAACTTGAAGGCCTAAATTTCTCTAAGTGCTGAAGTAAGAAAGACTACCCAAGTAGCGTACTCAGAAATCGGAGCAGTGACAATCTCCTCATTTGGACAATTGTCCGTCAGAGATTAAAAGGCCGGATTTGTGATAATGCCCTTTGCAGTATGGGTAGCCATCTTCTGGCAGTCCTTGTTGTGAGTTTTCCAACCTTAATCCGCAAGCGCACGGGACGTGTGCACATAGGGTGAATAAGATATCATTCCCATGAGGATTGATTTATATTGTTTGCTAATTACCACTACCTTGAGACTCATTTTAGCTAAATAAGAAACTATTGATGATATACTCACTATAAAAATAACTAAGTTTGCAACTCTACTTAAATTGCTACTAAATAAGAACAACAAACACAATGCAAATTAGGGGTTTTCTAATGAACTAACAAAACACACTTCCTATGGTTTTCACTATTTGACTTGGCTAGCTAGTGAATTAAGGCTAATAGTTTACTTTTTTTTACTTGTTGGTGGAGTTAACTAATTAAGCCCTTACTCTCCCAAGTGAAAGGTGTTATTGTTGCGCCCAAAAGCCAATCATGAGATGATTATATTTTTGAACATTGAGTCATGATATTTTATTAAGGCATTAATCTAGCAATTATGTTTGTTGTTTTATTTTTGTGTAACGTAATAAACATAATTGTAACCCTAGAATAATGATATTCTCAAACATCCCTGGTCTAGTATTATTGTGGAGTGGGTTGCAATAATACATAATGACTAGCATATGTGGAGACTAATATGAGATATGTAGTCTACATATTGGTACAAGTTGGAGAACTTGTTACTAGATTGACCCACCATGATAATACTACATGGATCGTTATATAAGTGTCATAAGTGATTCTCATAGTGATCATGGTATATGTAGTCCTTCGACCTAAGATCGTCAAGGTTCCCTACATGTGAGTCACATACTTTGATACTTTCCTTTGTTGCTCGTGACTGAGTGAACTTGCAGGAGGTCATTGGGTATGTCACATATCATGTGGAGGGATTTGTATGATCAAGATGGGATTTGTCCCTCCTATATAACGGGAGTGATATCGTCAGGCCCCTTGATATAGTTAGACTTAGAAAAATGCATGGCCATGCTTGGATGAGTTGATATACGATATCAATGTCATCAGTTTAAGTTGGTCTACATGGGAATCAAGAAACCAAACATTGGGCTATACAAGAGTGACACATTCCATGTCTCGTGCTTAGTCTTGATATCTTGGACAAAGGGACAATGAAATATATCAGTAATGATCATAAAGGTTTAGTCGAATCACCGACAATCTTGTCACTTGGGTAGCAATGATGTGTTGCTAGACACCGCTCATTACTTATGATCATAAATGTGATTTATGATCATTGCCGATGTGGTAAGAGCCTATTGGGTCGCACACATAGAGCTATTTGGATCATTAGAGTGCATGGGCTAATTATTTGAGTTATGGTTTCACAATAATTTCATATTAATAATAGGTCCAAGAGTTAAGCCATTATTAAGCCCAAAATTAAAGCCTAATTGGATTAGGGCTTTGAAACCCATTAGGCCTGGAAGTTGAGTGTCACTATAAATATAAATTTTAGTGAGAAATTCGTAGCTTCTTGCCCTAGCCTCCCAAAAGGACAATCGCATTCTTCTCTTGCAATTCCTTGGAGGACGCAAGCTAGCACTGCAAGTGCAAGAGAAATGCATCTGTCGGGACGCAGTGGAAGTATGGTGATCCCGAAAGGCTTGTGTGGATACCATAGAGAGCTTGAACACCTCAACTATTCAGGTTTTGTGATTCAACTCTACAGTTAGGTGAGCGATCTCAACCGAAAATTAGGTATGAAAATTTTCGAACACCCGGTTTACCCCGTTTCACTTGGATCCTGGAGGACTTCAGTTAAATTCCGCTGTGCTTGTTTTTCTTCCAAAACCCAACAAAAGGGTCACTCTCCCAAACATATACTAGAATGGACTTCCACCCGAATTGCTAGTTCAATAGGGGCATTACAAGTTCAATTTATGTTCACCTTGTGTCCTAGACTAGCCTCCCAACAAGCCCATGACCACTATATTCTTCTATAATTCTAATTCTTTTTTAATATTTTCCAATAGTTTAAAAGAAATCTATGGTGCAATTGACTAGGGCCCTTAATCAATTAACATAACAACAAGCTCAAGGAGAAGAGTAAACAAGCAATGGAGGAAAACCAAAGTCAAATAGTCATTAATCCAACCAACATAACCAATTCAAGTAGCTACAACCATAGAAAGTGTAGAGAAAACTACTCCATAATCAAACTAAACATAAACATAAAAATACATAAAAGAGCATCCATGTCTAAATACAAGATAAAAGAAGGAAGGAAGGAACCCAATATACTCTAGATGCTTGACTCCTCAAGGCTCTTACAAGTCTTCAAGTCTTCCAAGCCTTCTCCAAGAAAGAATCCACAAGTGCTCCCAAGGAAGATGAAGAAATGCAAGAGATGGTGATGAAAAACCTAAGTCTAAGATGAGAAGATGAAGATGTTGAATTGAGTTCCTTTGCTAGGTTCCAGGTTTTTCTACTCTTGGAGGTGTCCTTTTCACCTCACCAACCTATTTGGATAGAAACCTTTGGCCAATAGTAAGCTTGGGTTCAAATTTGAGGTAGGGGACCACTTTCCCAGGTGTCTGGCACCTAGGCTTCTAGCCTCAAGGGTGCCTGGCGCCTATGCCTCATGAAGGGGTGTTCTGGCGCCTAGGCCTCCAAGCTCATGGATGCCTAGGGCTTAGGCCTCAGCAGGCACCTATGCCTCAGGGTGCATTTTCAGGCAACCACCTTTTGAACTATGGTGCCTAGGACTCACAGTATAAATTTGTTTGACTTTCACATGCCCATTTTTCGTTCCGCTCATCCCAGTGCCATTCCAATGCTATGGTCTGCTTCTCCAACCTACAAAATGAATGATCAAAGCAATAATTGGCTAAAAATGTTGAGTGGTGAGGTAGAAAATGGTAGTCAAAGTTGACAAAAAGTCAAGATATTTGGCCACAAAATTAACATTTATCAGTCCTCCAAAAACAAGTCCATGTCTTCGGAGAAAGTCCAGAAAGGTTCACTCGACACTTTATCTTTAGCGATCTTCAAATCCCAAAAGGCTCACTTCCGAGCATTGTCCACCATCCACTCTATCTAGGCTCAGTCCTTTACAAAATCATGATGAAGTTCCATTGCCACATTATCTCTTAACCATTCATCTACAAGATCTAAAATGTCAAAAAATCCAAAATTCGTAGATGAATGACTAAGAGGCAAACTTGGTAGGACTTTGATGTCTCCCTCATCAAAGTCACTCACGTCAAAGAATTTGGTAGGAATCTCCTTACCCCTCCACCTCCACCTTTCTACCACCTCTTCAGCCGAAACTACCCCCAGCGAAGTCCCCAGGGTCTCCATAATAGCATCGGGGCTAGGAGGAATAGACAGGATGGCTGCTTCTGATAAAGGATTCACACCTTCGGCAAAATGATCTACAACCTCTACCACATCTTCAGGGGGAGGAGGAAATGAGTCCTCCTTTTTTTTTTTTGGCTTTGGTCCCCCCGAAGACTGTCTAGATTACCTCTTCTTTATCTTTGGAGCTGTCTTCTTCTGCTCCCTTTTCTCGACTTGACCAAGGAACAAAATCTTGTAAAAGGCTGCAGATTTATCTCCCATTTTTCAATAAGGATAATATCAATGTTGATACAAAAAATCAAAAAAACCACAAGTTGGAAAGTGGCTTACTCTTTACAAGGGTAGAATAGGAAAGTTTGCCACGAAGAAGCATAATCAGCAACGACTTCTTCCCATCCACTACTAGCTTTGGCATGTTCTCATCAGTAACATGCTCCTTAATGACCCCTAGCTCCTGAAGTGCCTATTCATTTATGAAATTACATCTAATAGGAAAAGGATATGATGGATGCAAAGAGGGTTGACTTGTCCAGTCAGCTACGGTCCGAATGCGACCATCAAACTCCTCAAACTGGCATT
The DNA here is from genome assembly GCA_005392925.1 of Aquilaria sinensis. Classification (NCBI taxonomy): domain Eukaryota; kingdom Viridiplantae; phylum Streptophyta; class Magnoliopsida; order Malvales; family Thymelaeaceae; genus Aquilaria; species Aquilaria sinensis. Next base: position 155,455 of record SMDT01003209.1, on the reverse strand, counting down.
CTAGTCTAAAGGTAAGCAACTTCGATGGGTCCATCACGTCAATAGCCAAATTCCTAGATGCCCACTTCACAGGCATGTCTCTCCATTTTTCATCCACCTCCATTAAGAAATACTTTTTCTACCACCCTCGCCAGCTATGTTTGGTTTCGAAGGTGAAAGTGAATATCTTGGTCCCAGTTCCTTGAGGAAGCAAGAAGTAAAATCCCCCATTCAGGATGGGATAAAGTTTGTAATATTGCATGAAAAAAATAAAGTGAGGAGCAATCTTGAAGACCCTACACATGCATAGAAAGGCTGTTACCACTTCACAAAAAAATTGGAGAATTACAAGTATGTCATAAAGGCTAAAAACCATTATATTATGTAATTCTCACCATAGTGATTCAAGTGTGGGGACTAACCTTAATGTGTGATTATGGACTAACCTTAATGCGTGATTGCTGCCATCAATTCATATGTTTGATGCTATGTTTGTTTGTACATTTGGATGTGTATATTTGTGTGTTTGTACTATATTTTTGTGTTTTAGTGTCTTTAGATTTCAGGTATACAGCTGAAGTTTAAAGATTTTATTGATAAGCCCTTACTAAGTTTCATTCAAGAAACTTACCCTCTTTCTGTCCTTTTCAGGAGCACTTGAAAGAGAACATTAATATTAATAGTTTTCATTTGAATCTCTCTGTGAAATTTCAGGTACATGAACTACCATGTGTCTAGTTATTATCTAGAAAGTTTGGTGATTTTAGGAGTACATTAGGTATTTTTAATGGTGGTAGTTATTGTGGTATGCAGCAGCTGTCCAACATCCTGTTCTGGTGTCCATTGTGTCTCAGGCATTCCTATAACTTAGCGTGTGTATTTAGCTGAGTTAAGACTATTGTGTAGTGCATGTATGCATGTACATGTAGTGTAAGTAAGAAGGGACAAGTAAGTGAATATTTGAATAATGTTTTGGCTATGTAAGTGATGTGGTGCAAAGCTGCCTAAGTGTGAATGATGGGCTACTTACTTGTAAATTCTATTTTGGTCACATAAAGTTGTTAAATGCAAGGGAATGTATTTCCTATGTGTAATGGACGTATATGGAGTAGCCTTGGAGGTATTTCCCCTTGTGAATGAAGTGTTTACACACTTATGAAATTTGATTCTACACCTGTGTAGAAGGAATCTTTGTATGAAATTTTGACCACAACTAGAGAAGCTATAAAGGTTGAACTGGAATTTGGAATTTATGAATTTGAATCCTTGTAGCCAAAGATATGACGTTGCAAACTTGCCTATGTTACTGTTCATTTGGTCAGAATTTTGTAATCAACTTCAAAAATCCATAACTTGGTCCATAGGTGGGCTATTGATGTAAAAAAAAATTCCTTGGTTTCCTCTAAGTCTCTACTTGATAATGGAGAAAATAAAATACGGGGTTACATGGCTAGAATGATAAAGTTTATTAGTGGAAGTTACAGGTGCAGTGGCAGGTCACTAGAACTTAACAAGATTGCCTAATGTGTGGAAGCCAAAACTATGACTTGTGCTTGTGTTTTCCTCCTTAGCTCCCATAGTGTGTATAAATGTAAATATGTGTGTTATGCTTAGACCAATATGCATGTATTTGCATAGTGCTCAAGAGGGTCACTTGGGTATGCACACTAGGGTGGTTGTTCTGATGACCTACGGGACACACCAATCCTAGGAGTTTAAATGCACAGTTTTGGCACCATAACTGGACTACCCCGGAGTAGGTAACAGAAGTTGGTATCAGAGCATGGTTTGTACATGTACATAGCATATAGTTGGATTGCATGCATCACATACATGAACTTAGTTTGGTCAGCTGCTAGTGTCAAGTACCATTGAAATACCTATGATCTTTATATGTGCTCTATGATGAATCATTAATGCGGGAAGTAAAGATGGTTGCCACAAGGAGAAGGGAACCACCCCAAAGGCCTCCTACTAATTTTGGGTAACAAAAAAATGGATAGAATAGAGGGAATCATAGGCAACAGGGGGTACCAAACCCTGAAGTGCCTCAAGTTTGGTTAGAGCTTCAGGGGAGCTTGGCTCTAATCTATGAAAATTTAGTAAGGCTTATTCAAGCACAACAGCAGAAAGTCCAAATAGTTCCAGCAGAACCAGTTCAAGATGCATAGTAGCAACCTAAAGAGGATACTAGGAACCCATCTGAATATGTTCCTTCTGGAAGCTTAAAAGATACAAATGATGAGACCATTGAGGTGGAAGATGAGGATAGGAGAAATCTGAGAGGTAGAAGAGTAAGATCTGAGATTGGTTAGGTGTCCAGGACCAATCCCTCAGTCTATGACCATTCCTCCACTAGTAATGAGATTAAGGAAGGCCATGAGAGAAGATCCAGGAGAAGGCAGAGAGATCATAGTGAGCATCACCATACAGAGGGCTCTCACAGATCTAGGAGACACAAATTAGAGGATCTAGGAGGCCTAGATGAAGTCAGACAGTTGGAGAGGTTCCAAGGCCTAAGACCTCCATAGTTTGATGGAAGAGCTGGGCCAGAAAGAGCTGAGGAGTGGTTAATCTTCACAGAAAAGATGTTTGAGAGGATGCCACTCAGCTCCACCAAGAAGGTGTCACTGGCTCCTTACAACTTGGTAGGCAGTGCACTGATGTGGTGGATAAACACCAGAGACAGATATGCTTTCCAAAAAGGTAGAAGGCCAAGAAGAGATATTGAGATGAGCTGGCCAGAGTTCACACAGCTGTTCCAGGAGCAGTACATCAGTGATGCCATCAAGGATATGAAGCAAGCTAAATTTGATGCTCTAAGGCATAACAACCTCAGTGTCCTAAAGTATGAGCACAAATTCAATCAATTGGTGACATATGCTCCTCAGTATCATGAACTGGAGCAGTTGAAGGTGAAAAGATTTGTCAGAGGCCTAAAGTCAAACATTAGAAAGGCTGTTAGACCTTTTGGAGCAGTTACATACTATCAAGCAGTGTAGAAAGCTCTATTAGTAGAGCAAGAGAAGTATAGGACTAAGTACTTTCCCAGTGAACCAGGGGAAAGTAGTCAGGCAAGAGGCAAGCAAAAGAAGCCACCACATGGCAAGGGAATTGCCAAGAATTCCCATTTTGGTGGTGAGGGCAAGGTTAAGGGGAAGTTCCCTGGCCTATGGTGCCCTAAATGCAAGAAGTTTCATGGAAAGAAACCTTGCTATTTTGACACCCAATCATGTCTAAGATGTGGATCCATGGATCATTGGATGAAAGACTGCCCACAGGCTCAAAGGAGGCCAGAAGACCAAGGTCCAGTAAGGCTTATTGGGGCAGGACCTAGAGGGGGAGCACCTAGGGAGGGACAGCAGAGGCCAGTTCCTCCAGTGCCTCGGCCTCCAGTGCAGAGAGCTGGTAGAGTCTTCCAAGTGGAGAGGCCAGAGACATCAGAGTAGGGAGGAGCACTAAGAGGTAACATTTACCTTAATGGTATGCCTGTTAGTGTTCTATTTGATACTGGTGCAACTGTGTGTATAGCGGCTAGGAAATTTGTTGAAGCCATGAAATTACCTACTGAAATCATGCCTAGGATATCCTTAGTGAAAATAGCAGGTAGTCAATGTCTTTTCACTAATAACCTAGCTAAGGATTGTGAGCTATTAGTAGGAAAGACTAAGGTTATGCTTAATCTGTTAGTGTTGGACATTCCTAAGTATGATTTAGTGCTAGGTATGAATTGGCTTGCTCTGCATAACATAAAAATTGATTGTGCTACGAGGGAAATCACATTGCCTGATGGTGAAGTGCATGCGTTAGTGGATTCTAAGGTATTAGTCTATGAAATGCATGGCATAGAGCTAGAGGTACTAGATGAGATACCTGTGATTTCTAAGCATGGTTATTGTTATACATTGAATGAATTGCACTGTGAAGAAGATGTAGACAGAATACCTATAGTGAGAGATTTCCTACAAGTCTTTCCTAAAGACCTATCATGTATTCCTCCACTAAGGGAGATTGAATTTAGGATCAAGTTGCAACTAGGAGGTAGTCCAATATCCATTCGTCCTTACAAAATGCCAATCATGGAGATGAATGAGCTCAAGAAACAACTTGATGAACTTCTTGAAAAAGGGTTCATAAGGCCAAGTGTTTCACCGTGGGGAGCTCCAGTGCTCTTTGTGAGGAAGAAGGATGGATCATTGATACTATGCATTAACTACAGGAAGCTCAATGTAGTGACTATCAAGAACAAGTATCCACTCCCTAGGATTGAGGATCTTTTTGATCAACTCAAGGGAGCTAAGATCTTCTCCAAGATAGATTTGAGATCTGGATACTTCCAATTGAGAGTAAAGGAAGAAGATATTCCTAAGACTTTATTCAAGGCTAGGTATGGGCATTATGAGTACACAGTTATGCCATTTGGTTTGATTAATGCCCTAGCTGCTTTCAGGACCTGATGAACAGGGTGTTAAAACCATATTTGGACAAATTTGTGGTTCTGTTCATTGATGACATCCTAGGGTATTCCAAGGATGAAAATAAACATGAACATCATTTGAAGATTGTCTTAAAGACTCTATTGGAGCATCAGCTTTATGCCAAATTATCCAGGTGTGAATTTTGGATAAAGGAAGTGTCTTTCCTAGGACACATTATAGATGCACAAGGCCTTAAGGCAGACCCTAAAAAGGTCAAGGTAGTGCAAGAGTAGAAAAAACCAACTATTGTGAATGAAATCAAAAGTTTACTAGGATTAGCTGGATACTATAGGAAATTTGTGTCAGGCTTTTCCATGATTGACTCGGTTCTTACTCATCTGACCAATAACGGTCAAAGGTTTCAGTGGACTGAGAAATGCAAAAAGATTTCAAGAAAGGAAAAAGGTTCCTTGTATCAATCCTTTGCCTACAAGCAAAGATTACTGTACTTCAACGATCGAATCTATGTGCTTAAAGAACCACAGCCTATGTGAATAAAAGAATGAGAGACTTGGGGTTTAAGGTTGGTAACAGTGTTTGGTTGAAAGTTACACCAACTAAAGGCATTGTCAAATTTGGTAGAAGAACCAAGTTAGCACCAATATACATAGGTCTTTATGAGATCTTGGACAGAGTTGGCAAGGTAGCATACAGGTTAGCTCTACCGCCAAGCATGTCAAGTGTTCATAATGTTTTTCACATGAGTATCCTTAAGAAGTGTCTATTGGACACAAAGCATGCTATTATAGTGGAAGACATACAATTGGAACCTAACTCAACATATGAAGAGAAACCTATAGCTATCTTAGCCAAGGATACCAGAAGGTTAAGAAACAAACTTATTCCCATGGTTAAAGTTCAGTGGTCACACCACTCTGAAAGAAGAAGCAACCTGGGAAACTGAAAAAGACCTTATGGAAAGGTATCCTGAAGAATACCCAAAGCTAAAGGCTATTTTGGAGGACCAAAATTTTTAAGGGGGGGAGGATTGTTACCACCACACAAAAATGGGAGAATTACAAGTGTGTCATAATGGCTAAAAACCATTATATTGTGTAATTCTCACCATAGTGATTGAAGTGTGGGGGGTAAAAGGCATGATCAACACCTCCTTAAAAGTGTTCCAAGTTGGTAACTTGGCCCCCAAGAAAAGCCTTAAGGATTGCTTGTTTGTCAAGCAACCTATGCACTTTTTTGTAAGGTTTTGGAAAGTTGGGTACTCAATTGCAAAACTTTCACAAAAGAGCTTTGGAGAGTTATGGGAAGGATATGAATGGTATGGAAACAAATTTTGGAGGCTGAATTGCATAAAGGAAACAAAAGCTATTATTCAAGAACCTAGGACAACTAAGTGTACAATTGTTCACAAAAATAACTTAAGGATGGGATGATTTTTGACAAGAGTCAAAGGTGGCCATTTCTACCATTATCCCAGCCTTTTATTTCCAGGTTCTAAGGTCAAAAAGGTGGGCTAAAGATTAGCCAAAAAGTCTTTGCTTAAGACATACTTATAGTGACCTAAGTGAGGATTAAGGTTAAACTAATCAAGGCAAGTAAAATATCTTGATTTCTTGCCATTTCTTGGCCATTTTCATCCCCCACCAGGCACAACCTGTTTCTTATCTCCTCCATAAGCTTCCATAGCCACCATAGCTCAAGCTCTCAAGAAATCACAAAGGAAAGCAACCGGATGCACCAAGAACAAGAAAAACCCCTAGTTTTCGGGTTTACAAAAGGTTTATTGGATTTCTAGCAAAAGGTAAGGGTTTTATCTAGGTTTCATGGCTGTTTGTTATTCAATACTAATGCCCAAACATCCATGAAGCTAAGACCCTAAGCTTGGAAAAGAGCCAAGACTTTGATGAACCAAGTTTTGGTTAAGGGGGAAATCACACCAAGGGTTTCGGCCCTACCACTTTGGTGCTCTATTATGGTAGTACAATTAAGGGTTTTCTAAAGTTTTATGGATTTTTTACTGTATTTCCAAACATGCATGAAGCTAAGACCATGCTTGAAAGAGAGCAAAAAGCTCAAGGAACCAAGTATGGGTTAAGGGAAAAGAAGCATGGCAAGGTTTCGACCTTAGTGTTACCATGCTAAAGATGGCAGCAAGAAAGAAGGTTTTCTAGAGCCCAAGTTAGTACTAACTAAGACCTAAAAGACTCCTAAGTCCAATAAAAAGCTTGAGGAGGGCTGCCATAGTGTTTGTAAAGTGATATATTCTTGTTTTAATTGAATGATTATGCACTAACCCTAATGTGTTATTGCTGCCAGCATTTCATATGTTTAATGCTATGTTTGTTTGTGCATTTGGATGTCAAAATTTTGTGTGTTTGTACTATATTTTTGTGTTTTAGTGTCTTTGTATTTTAGGTATGCAGCTGAAGTTTGAACATTTTATTGATAAGCCCTTACTAAGTTTCATTCAAGAAACTTACCCCCTTTATGTCCTTTTCAGGAGCACCTGAAAGAGAACATTCAGATTAATAGTTTTCATTTGAATTTATCTATGAAATTTCAGGTACATGAAATTCCATGTGTCTAGTTATGATATGGAAATTTTGATGATTTTAGGAGAACATTTGGTATTTTTAATGGTGGTACTTATTGTAATATGTAGCAGCTGTCCAGCATCCTGTTCTGGAGTCCATTGTGTCTCAGGCACTCTTGTAACTTAGGGTGTGTATTTAGTTGAGTTAAGACCATTTTGTAGTGCATGTATGCATGTACATGTAGTGTAAGTAAGATGAGACAAGTATGTGAACATTTGAGTAATGTTTTGGCTATGCAAGTGATGTGGTGCAAAGCTGCCTAAGTGTGAATGATGGGCTACTTACTTGTAAATTATATTTTGGCCACATAAAGTTGTTAAATGTAAGGGAATGTATTTCATATGTGTATGGACATATATGTAGTAGCCTTGGAGGGATTTCCCTTTGTGAATGAAGTGTTTACACACTTATGAAATTTTTTATGGGCAAAATGGTCATAAAGTGACCAGAATTTTGACTCTGCACTCAAAAGCTCTATATCTCCCTATGTAGAAGGAATATTTGTATGAAATTTTGACCACAACTAGAGTAGATCTAGGGGTTGAATTGGAATTTTGCATTTATGAATTTGAGTTTTTGTAGCCAAAGATATGACATTGCAAACTTGGCTATGTTACTGTTCATTTGGTTTGAATTTTGTAATCAACTTCAAAAATCCATAACTTGGTCCATAGGTGGGCTATTGATGTAAAACAAAATTCATTGGTTTCCTCTAAGTCTCTACTTGATAATGGAGCAAAGAAATAGGGGTTTACATGTGTATAATGATATAGTTTATTAGTGGAAGTTACAGGTGCAGTGGCAAGTCACTAGAACTTAACAAGATTGCCTAATGTGTGGAAGCCAAAACTATGACTTGTGCTTGTGTTTTCCTTCTTAGCTGCCATAGTGTGCATAAATGTAAATATATGTGTTATGGTTAGACCAATATGCATGTATTTGCATAGTGCTCAAGAAGGTCACTTGGGTATGCACCTAGGGGTGTTGTTCTGATGACCTATAGGACACATCAATCCTGGGAGTTTAAATGCACAGTTTTGGTACCATAACTGAACTACCCCGGGGTGGGTAACAAAGGCATCAAAGTAAGACTATGAGTTTGGTGGTAGCTGGTTAACAGTTATGCCATGGAATTAGGAAAAGTTGCTCACCATCTTCGTGGGGGGGGGGGGATACTGAAGACCCACCTTTAGATATGCCATAAAAATGGTAACCTCATTATGCTGAGGAACGTAGCTTGACTCACCAAGACTAGACAGCCTAGTCTTGGCATAAGAAGGAAGAAAAAACTTACTTGACCACTTCGTTAGTTTTTCTGAAGTGGCGCAACTCAAATGAGAGTTAAGTGGACTCCAGCTCTTATGAATGGGACAAACCATGGCATTCAGATTTGACATCTTCAGAATTGATAAGGGAGGAATGGCTAAGACAAAAAACTAACTTTGGGAAATACCAACCTATTTGACTTAATGGAACAACTACAAAAAGTCACCAGAAATCACTCTACCGCTAAAGCACCACCGCAAAAGAATAGAAAAGGTAGAGATCAAGATAGAACAGACAGAAAAGAATTAAGGTGAAAGGAGATGAGTTTATATTGCCCAAAGAGGGCAGGCGAAATGATGGCATAATGACCCTTTATAGGCGAAGAGACAAAACTAATGTAATGAATAGGAAACATAGCCATTGATCTGGTGACATGTGTTACACAGTGTAAGAAACAAGGGCATGCCTCCTAATCTGCTAAATCAATATTCCACAAACTGAAGTGACATGAAAACTCATCCATAAACATAGGATGATCCACTCTTAGATGGTGGGAACAAAAACCCTAAGGAAAAAGTAACTCATTACATGCCAAAGGTTTGATCTTGCCAAGAATGAGAATTTGGCTTGAAGCAACGTCTTCACCAAGGGTTTAACCTCACCAAAATGGAGCATAGAAACAAAAAGCTCTAAAAGTACGTTGGGAATACAACATCGGCCAAAGAAGGGATCTCAGACCACAAAGCCTAGGCTGATTAGAGGATAATGAGTAGGGCTGAAAAGGCAACCTCTGTGAAAGGAAGTTCTTGGACCAAAGGCTACCCCGACTTCCCAAGGGTATGATTTCTAGAATGTGTTCTCGATTGCTAAAAACCAAAGATACAACTTCGGTTCCTCGGAGCGGGCCTGTGATGGCCGAAGGGCTTTTGCCCATAGGACCATCAGATAAATGTACTTGACACCACCTTTGGAAGATAACATGCCCAACCTTGGGAAAAGGCTCTACACCACCCTCGGTAAAAGGGATACCTTTTGAACATGGTCTATGCAACTAATAGCCTTCCGCAGTCACCTTTAGAGGAAATCCTACTTCTAGAGGGGATCTCCAACTACTAAAGGGTCCTAAGGGAAAATGATAAATACTGTTTTAAAGGACCACTAACTGGAACCTTTTACATGCCCCCACCCTCTAAAGAATAACCAATACGGACAGCTGAAGACACCTCTCCCCAAAGGCACAAACCTAATTTGGCTGACCACATGTCCTAATCTGCATAAGCTAGCGATAACGGCCTTCTCCTCTAGCCCTCCTATAAATACTAGGGGAGGCTCCCAGGTAACACACATGAACCAGACTTTCCTTCTGTTCTATACTCTTAACAACTTCTCTCCTCATATACTAACCTGGGCGTCAAAAATCCATCCTCTAGAAAAACACTCAGGGGAGCTCCTAACCCACATTCTTCGAGTGCTACAGATATCACTCAAGAGAAGTTCTACCGAAAGTCCAACCAACATGTCCTACATTAAAGATATGCTAGAGCATCACTACGAAAATGATTAAAGTGATCCAAGAATGGATAAAGGTAACCAACAAATGACAAGATGCCTGTGCTAATCAAAAGGAAATTAGGGACTTACAGTTATAAATTGGAGACTATGTACAGTTAAAAGTATCTCCAATGAAATGGGCGGCAAGATCTGGAAAGAAACGTAAATTTGCACCAAGGTGCAATAGTCCATTTTAAGTAATAGCTGGGGTGGCAATATGGCCTATCAGCTAGACTTACCCCCTGAACTAAGGCATGTATGTGACATATTTCATGTAAGCATGCTAAAGAAATACTTGTCTAATCTAAGACAAGCCATTCCAGCAACTAGTGTACCTGGGATAGCAAACTTAACATGTGAAAAGCCAGCTATGTGGTTGTGAGCCGGGGACACTAAGAAGCTGAAAAGGAAATGGATCCATATGGTGAAGATCCATTAAAATCATCATACAAAGAAGGAAACAACCTAGTCTTAGTGTTGTGCCCAAAAGCCAATAATGAGATGATTGTATTTTTGCACATTGAGTCATGATATTTTATTAAGGCATTAATCTGACAATTATGTTTGTTGTTTTGTTTCTATGTAACGTAATAAACATAATTGTAACCCTAGAATAATGATATTCTCAAACATCCCTAGTCTAGTATTATTGTGGAGTGGGTTGCAATAATACATAACGACTAGCATATATGGAGACTAATATGAGATATGTAGTCTACATATGGGTACAAGTTAGAGAACTTGTGTACTGGACCGACCCACCATGAGTGTCATAAATGATTCTCATAGTGATCATGGTATATGTAGTCCTTCGACCTAAGATCATCAAGGTTCCCTATATGTGAGTCACATACTTTGATACTTTCCTTTGTTGCTCGTAACTGAGTGAACTTGAAGGAGGTCATTGGGTATGTCACATATCATGCGGAGGGATTTGTATGATCAAGATGGGATTTGTCCCTCCTATGTAACGGGAGTGATATCTTCGGGCCCCTTGATAGAGTAAGACTTAGAAAAATGCATGGCCATGCTTGAATGAGTTGATATACGATATCAATGTCATCAGTTTAAGTTAGTCTACTCGGTAATCAAGAAACCAAAGATTGGGCTATACGAGAGTGACACATTCCATGTCTCGTGCTTAGTCTTGATATCTTGGACAAAGGGACAATGGCATATATCGGTGATGATCATAAAGGTTTAGTCGAATCACCGACAATCTTGTCACTTGGGTAGCAATGATGTGTTGCTAGACACCGCTCATTGCTTATGATCATAAATGTGATTTATGATCATTGCCAACGTGGTAAGAGCCTATTGGGTCACACACATAGAGCTATTTGGATCATTAGAGTGCATGGGCTAATTATTTGGGTTATGGTTTCACTTTAATTTCGTATTAATAATGGGCCCAATAGTTGAGCCATTATTAAGCCCGAAATTAAATCCTAATTGGATTAGGGCTTTGAAACCCATTAGGCCTGGAAGTTGAGTCTCACTATAAATACAACTTTTAAGTGAGAAATTCGCAGGTCTCCTTGCCCTAGCCTCCCAAAAGGACAGTCGCACTCTTCTCTTGCAATTCCTTGGAGGACGCAAGCTAGCACTGCGAGCGCAAGAGAAACGCATCTGCCGGGACGTGGTGGAAGCGTGGTGATCCCGAGAGGCTCATGTGGATACCATAGAGAGCTTGAACACGTCAACTGTTCAGGTTTTGTGATTCGACTCTACAGTTGAGTGAGAGATCTCAACCGAAAATTAGGTATGAAAATTTTTGAACACCCGATTTACCCCATTTCACTTGGATCCTGGAGGGTTTCGGTTAAATTCCACTGCGCTTGTTTGGCTCCCGAAACCCAACAGTGGTATCAGAGCTACTGGTGAAACCCTAAATCGGGATTGAATGTTGAATCGCATGATGTTATGTGTTTGGTTGCTTTCGGCCATGATTAATTAGATTGATTCATGATGCATGAAACCGGAACTCATAATGAACATATGACATATATGAAGAAATGACACTAATTGGTTAATGAGATTAACCCAAAATTGATAGGTATGAGATACCTATATGGATTAGGATTCTTGCAATAGTTGCAAAAACCCTAGCTTGGTTCGGATTCGGCCTGTTCGGGCACCGAAAGTAAGGTATTTTTGGTGGCTCGAATGGAGGAGTCTCGGGTGCCTACTTGCTCGAAATAGAAGATCTCGGGCAAAGCAATTGTAAGACAATTTTTTGCGCCAGGGGGGCGCTGCCCCCCTCGCAACCCCCCGCAAGGGCGGCTCCCCTTGACCCCGTCCGCTGACCGGTCAGCGGAACCACCGCCCGCTGACCGGCCAGTGGGACCGCCATATGCGAAGCGCCACATAAATAAAAACTGGTTAATCAACGCGCGAAAATTGGCATGCATTTTTGTTGAATGAGATTTGACATGATATGCTGATTGGTGTTTGAAGCATGGTGCATGGTTATAGCCCTTGATTGGTTGTACTTGTAAATACGGCCTATGAGTCGTGCCTTCTCTTGTTACTCTCATTGTACATTCTCTTCTCACCTTACTCCCCTCGAATGTAACTCGAGGTTTCTATTATTGATGTAATGGTACATTATGGGATCATCCAAGGTGGTATGTCCAAGGAGGTGACAACAAAAGGGCAACCAAGAAAGGAAGAGAAGGAGCTTGTGAAGACCCTTTTCTTTTCTTAGGCTTTTATGATATTCTCATTGGCTTGAGAATATCGCATAGTTTGGGCTATAACCATGTCACATTTACTTTCTTGTAAGCATGAGATGCATGTTTTATATTTGTATGTGATGCATGTATAAGACAACCGGAGATAACAAATTGGTGAGATCAAAAGAAAAATCCCTCAAACAAATATTAAGTCATTAAATGTGATGCCTTCCAAATGTTGGCACTCGTCAAGACTTTGATCAACATTAGGTGGGTTTGCCAAAGCAAAGCACCTATGTTCATCTTGGTAAGGCGCGATGGGATAATAGTGATATCCAAATTGCTAACTTTGGGTCTGACTTAACTAAGTCATCCTAATAGGATTAGGGACTTAGAGGCCTAGAGTTGGGCTTAATTTCATGAGATGAGCTTGGACAAGTGTTGTTCACCCAACTATCCAAGAGTTGCATAAGATGCAATTGGCAAGGAGTTGCCTACCTAAATAGCTGTAACTTGAGAGAAAAGCCAAAGCTGACTCAGGTTGTGGTCAAATATGGATCTTGGCCCACTAGAATACCTTAGCACTGAGGTGTTCCGAAATAATATCGAGGGTTATTATTTTGAGGAAAATAGTGGGAGTATCATTTAATAAAAGTCCTTATTAAATGAATTAAAATACATGACTCTTACACTGCATATTTACTGTTGTAGATAACCATGGCACAAAACACATCGACACTTTCGTTGCGATCGATCCTTGAGAAGGAAAAACTGAATGGGACCAACTTTCTCAAATGGTACCGAAACTTGAGGATAGTCCTCAAACAAGAGAGAAAGGCTTATGTCCTAGAGCAGCCCATTCCGAATGAGCCTGCTGCCACTGCTCCAAGAGCTGAAAGGGATGCTCACAAGAGGCATTCTGATGATGCTTTGGATGTTGCATGCCTCATGCTTATTACCATGGAATCTGAGCTTCAGAAGCAACATGAGAACATGGGGGCGTTCGATATGATCGAACATCTCAAAATGCTTTTCCAAGAGCAAGCTAGGCATGAGAGGTTTGAGACCTCTAAGGCATTGTTTCAGTGCAAGATGTCTGAGGGAAGTCCCGTGGGTCCTCATGTGCTCAAGATGATTGGGTACATTGAGAATCTTGAGAGTTTGGGATTTGCTCTTCAGAAAGAGTTGGCTATTGATGTAGTCTTGCAATCGTTGCCTGAAAGCTACAGTCAGTTCATCATGAACTATAACATGAACGACCTTGACAAGTCCCTCCCTGAATTGCTCAACATGTTGAGAACTGCTGAGCAAAACCTTAAGAAGGCTAAGCCCATTTTGATGGTTCAAAAGGGCAAAGGAAAGGGAAAAGCCAACAAGAAGAAGGATAAAGCTAATGGAAAGTCCAATGCTAATTCTTCTTCAGCTGCACTGAAACCAAAGGGTGGTGTGGCAAAGGAAGGGGAGTGCTTCCATTGTAAGCAACCTGGACACTGGAAGCGCAACTGCAAGCTCTATCTTGAAGAACTTGCTAAGGAAAAGGGAAGTAAGACTTCCACTTCAGGTATTTTTGTTATAGAGGCTAACTTTTCTACTTCCTCATCTTGGGTATTGGATACTGGATGTGGATCTCACATTTGTGCAAATGTGCAGGATCTAAGTAGAAGTAGAAGATTGGCCCGAGGTGAAGTGGACCTACGTGTTGGAAATGGAGCAAGGGTTGCTGCCTTAGCCGTAGGGACTTATGTTCTCACTTTACCTAGTGGATTAGTTTTAGAATTAGACAACTGCTACTTTGTGCCTACTATTAGTAGAAATTTGATTTCTGTTTCTTGTTTGGACAAGAAAGGTTTTTCATTTATAATAAAGGACAAATGTTGTTCTATTTATTTGAATGAAATCTTTTATGGCAGTGCTCAACTTAGCAATGGGTTGTATGTTCTAGACCTCGAAGATCCAATCTATAATGTGAATACCAAGAAGGTCAGATTAAATGATTCAAACCCGACCTATCTCTGGCACTGTCGCTTGGGCCATATAAACGAGACCCGCATATCCAAGCTCCATAAGGATGGACTCTTGGACTCATTTGATTTTGAATCATATGAGACATGTGAGTCATGTTTGTTGGGCAAGATGACCAAAGCCCCATTCACAGGGCAAAGTGAAAGGGCTAATGACTTACTAGGACTCATACATAGTGATGTATGTGGCCCTATGTCTACACATGCTAGAGGAGGTTTTCAATACTTCATTACTTTCACTGATGACTTTAGCAGATATGGCTATGTGTATCTCATGAGACACAAGTCAGAATCCTTTGAAAAGTTCAAAGAATTCAAGAATGAAGTAGAGAATCAACTCGGGAAGAGTATCAAAGTGCTTCGATCAGATCGAGGTGGAGAGTACTTGGATCGAGAATTCCTTGACTATCTGAAGGAGTGTGGTATAGTATCACAACTCACTCCACCAGGTACACCTCAATGGAATGGTGTATCTGAAAGGAGAAATCAAACTCTGTTAGACATGGTTCGCTCTATGATGAGTCAAGCTGACCTTCCAAACTCCTTTTGGGGACATGCTCTAGAGACAGCCGCTTTTACACTAAACCGAGTTCCATCTAAATCGGTTCAAAAGACACCATATGAGATATGGAGTGGGAGGCGTCCCAATTTGTCTTTTATGAAGATTTGGGGCTGTGACGCTTATGTGAAATGTCAATCCTCTGACAAACTAGGGCCCAAATCTCAAAAATGCCTTTTTGTTGGGTATCCCAAAGAAACAAAGGGTTACTATTTCTACAATCCTTCTGAGCAAAAAGTGTTTGTTGCTCGAACTGGTGTCTTTTTAGAGAAAGAGTTTATCTTTAAAGGAACTAGTGGGAGGAAAGTAGAACTTGAAGAAATTCAAGAACAACAAGGAGACATCGAACCTGAAATGGAACCTGAACAGACACCACAAGATGTTGTGGTTCAAGAGTCTGTTCCTGTAGCACAGAGCCCACGTAGGTCTGGTAGGATTCGGCGTGAGCCTGAGAGATATGGATTTCTCATGACTCACACTGGTGATGTGATGCTCATGGATCAGGATGAGCCCACAACCTACCAACAAGCTATGTCGGGGCCTGACTCTGAGAAGTGGCTAGTGGCCATGAAATCCGAGATGGAATCCATGTATGAAAACCAAGTATGGACTTTGGTTGACCCACCTGAAGGGGTAAAACCCATAGGGTGCAAATGGGTTTTCAAGAAGAAAACTGACATGGATGGTAATGTGATTACCTTTAAGGGACGATTGGTTGCAAAAGGTTTCAAGCAAATTCATGGTATTGACTATGATGAAACTTTTTCACCAGTTGCTATGCTTAAATCCATCCAAATTTTGTTCGCTATTGCTGCACACTATGATTATGAGATATGGCAAATGGATGTCAAAACTGCATTCCTAAATGGAAAGCTACTTGAGGATGTGTACATGACACAACCTGAGGGTTTTGTCACTCCTGAGAATGCCAATAAAGTGTGCAAGTTGCAAAGGTCCATTTATGGACTGAAGCAAGCTTCTCGAAGTTGGAATCTTCATTTTGATGAAGCAATCAAAGAGTTTGGTTTTATCAAAAATGAAGATGAACCTTGTGTCTACAAGAAGGTTAGTGGGAGCGCTATTGTCTTCTTGGTGTTGTATGTAGATGACATACTACTCATCGGGAATGACATTCCTGAGCTACAGTCTATGAAGACTTGGCTAAGGAAATGTTTCTCTATGAAGGACTTGGGTGAAGCAGCCTATGTGTTAGGCATCAGGATCTATAGAGATAGATCTAGAAAGCTTCTTGGCCTAAGTCAAAGTACATACATTGACAAGGTGCTAAAGAGGTTTAGCATGCAAGATTCCAAGAAAGGATTCTTGCCCATGTCATATGGTATAACTCTTTCTAGATCTCAGTGTCCGAGTACACCTGAGGAGAGAGAGCGCATGAGTAAGATTCCATATGCCTCAGCAATTGGATCTATCATGTATGCCATGATATGTACTCGTCCCGATGTCTCATATGCCTTGAGCATGATGAGTAGGTACCAATCGAACCCCGGTGAGAGTCACTGGACAGCTGTTAAGAACATCCTTAAGTACTTACGAAGGACTAAGGATGCATTCTTGGTCTTTGGAGGTGAAGATGAGCTCGTTGTAAGGGGTTACACCGATGCAAGCTTCCAATCCGATAAGGATGATTTTAGATCGCAATCTGGTTATGTGTTTTGTATTGGTGGTGGTGCTGTGAGCTGGAAGAGTTCAAAGCAAGAGACAGTAGCTGACTCTACAACAGAATCTGAGTACATTGCTGCCTCTGATGCTGCGAAGGAGGCAGTTTGGATCAAGAAGTTCATCACTGAACTTGGAGTGGTTCCAAGCATTGCCGACCCGATAGAGCTCTATTGTGACAACAATGGAGCAATCGCACAGGCTAAGGAACCTCGATCTCACCAGCGATCCAAACACATACTCCGACGCTATCATCTCATCAAGGAGATCATCGAGAGGGGTGATGTAAGGATATGTAGAACTTCGACAGACAGCAACATTGCTGATCCATTGACAAAGCCCCTTACGCAGCAAAAGCATGATAGCCATTCTAGGTCCATCAGTATTAGATACATGGATGATTGGCTTTTAGTGCAAGTGGGAGATTGTTAGTGTTGTGCCCAAAAGCCAATCATGAGATGATTGTATTTTTTGCACATTGAGTCATGATATTTTATTAAGGCATTAATCCAGCAATTATGTTTGTTGTTTTGTTTCTGCGTAACGTAATAAACATAATTGTAACCCTAGAATAATGATATTCTCAAACGTCCCTAGTCTAGTATTATTGTGGAGCGGGTTGCAATAATACATAACGACTAGCATATGTGGAGACTAATATGAGATATGTAGTCTACATATGGGTACAAGTTGGAGAACTTGTGTACTGGACCGACCCACCATGAGAACACTACATGGATCGTTATATGAGTGTCATAAGTGATTCTCATAGTGATCATGGTATATGTAGTCCTTTGACCTAAGATCATCAAGGTTCCCTACATGTGAGTCACATACTTTGATACTTTCCTTTGTTGCTCGTAACTGAGTGAACTTGAAGGAGGTCATTGGGTATGTCACATATCATGCGGAGGGATTTGTATGATCAAGATGGGATTTGTCCCTCCTATGTAACGGGAGTGATATCTTCGGGCCCCTTGATAGAGTGAGACTTAGAAAAATGCATGGCCATGCTCGGATGAGTTGATATACGATATCAATGTCATCAGTTTAAGTTGGTCTACTCGGTAATCAAGAAACCAAAGATTGGGCTATACGAGAGTGACACATTCCATGTCTCGTGCTTAGTCTTGATATCTTGGACAAAGGGACAATGGCATATATCGGTGATGATCATAAAGGTTTAGTCGAATCACCGACAATCTTGTCACTTGGGTAGCAATGATGTGTTGCTAGACACCGCTCATTGCTTATGATCATAAATGTGATTTATGATCATTGCCAACGTGGTAAGAGCCTATTGGGTCGCACACATAGAGCTATTTGGATCATTAGAGTGCATGGGCTAATTATTTGGGTTATGGTTTCACAATAATTTCGTATTAATAATGGGCCCAAAAGTTTTGCCATTATTAGGCCTAAAATTGAAGCCTAATTGGATTAGGGTTTGAAACCCATTAGGCCTGGAAGTTGAGTCTCACTATAAATACAACTTTTAGTGAGAAATTCGAGCTTCTTGCCCTAGCCTCCCAAAAGGACAGCCGCACTCTTCTCTTGCAATTCCTTAGAGGACGCAAGCTAGCACTACGAGCACAAGAGAAACACATCTAACAGGATGTGGTGGAAGCGTGGTGATCCTGAGAGGCTTGTGTGGATACCATAAAGAGCTTCAACGCATCAACTGTTCAAGTTTTGTTATTCGACTCTACAGTTGGGTGAGAGATGTCAACCAAAAATTAGGTATGAAAATTTTTGAACACCCAGTTTACCCGATTTCACTTGGATCCTGGGGGGTTTCAGTTAAATTCCGCTGCACTTGTTTGGCTCCCGTAACCCAACACCTAGGAGGAAGAAGTTAAAATGCTCAAAAGATACCGAGAGATGTTCCAAATATTACTTTAAGGATTTGTAAGACCAAATCTCTTATGTGGGGAAAGTTGTCATGCCTATGACTTGTATAGACCATGGCTATAAATATGTACCATACAAGTCATGAAAATGGCTAGGAAAGAAAAATAAAGGATAAATGACCCAAGGGTTGCACAAGGGTGCCCTTAGGTGCACTTAGGGTGCATGTGTATGGGTGCTATGTTTTGAAAGGCAAGATGGCTGAATTGGATGTCAAAGTGGGTTTTGAAATGAAAATTTAAAACAAGAGGAAGTTGGCTAAGAAAACGAAAAAACACTAAGGTGCACCATGGAGGGTCACTAAGGAGCTCATGGGCACACGCACACACATGTGCATTTATGTAAATAAGAAGTTTAAAGAAACCTTATGAGGCTTAAATGCCTAAGTTGGAAAGGAGGCTTAGGGCTAGAAAAGAAAATAAATAGGGGTAGGGAGTGCAAAGGAAATGAAAGTAAACTATCAAGGGCATTAAGGGGCCCTTATGCACGCTTAAGGGGTTTGTGTGGTTATATGGCCTTTTCAAGCCTTATTTTGATGAATTATGAGGCAAAGTGGCTGCTAGAAATAAAGCACAAACTAGGCTAAATAGGTTGACCAAATCATCAAGCAAATTAAGTGCCTGGCTAAGAGGTTCAAGCTAAGATGACTCCACTTGGCTACACTAGATTGAACCCCATCCACCCCTTAGATTTCTTGGCCAGACCAAGACTACCTGAAAGTAGTTTTTGTGGCTAAAAAATATAGAAAATATCAAGAAAAGGGTTTGTGATGGCTATAAAAAAGTTCCATGGAAGTTGGTGTTAGTGTTGTGCCCAAAAGCCAGTCATGAGATGATTGTATTTTTGCACATTGAGTCATGATATTTTATTAAGGCATTAATCCAGCAATTATGTTTGTTGTTTTTTTCCTGCGTAACTTAACAAACATAATTGTAACCCTAGAATAATGATATTCTTAAAAGTCCCTGGTCTAGTATTATTATGGAGCGGGTTGCAATAATACATAACGACTAGCATATGTGGAGACTAATATGAGATATGTAGTCTACATATGGGTACAAGTTGGAGAACTTGTGTACTGGACCGACCCACCATGAGAACACTACATGGATCGTTATATGAGTGTCATAAGTGATTCTCATAGTGATCATGGTATATGTAGTCCTTCGACCTAAGATCATCAAGGTTCCCTACATGTGAGTCACATACTTTGATACTTTCCTTTGTTGCTCGTAACTGAGTGAACTTGAAGGAGGTCATTGGGTATGTCACATATCATGCGGAGGGATTTGTATGATCAAGATGGGATTTGTCCCTCCTATGTAACGGGAGTGATATCTTCGGGCCCCTTGATAGAGTGAGACTTAGAAAATGCATGGCCATGCTCGGATGAGTTGATATACGATATCAATGTCATCAGTTTAAGTTAGTCTACTCGGTAATCAAGAAACCAAAGATTGGGCTATACGAGAGTGACACATTCCATGTCTCGTGCTTAGTCTTGATATCTTGGACAAAGGGACAATGGCATATATCGGTGATGATCATAAAGGTTTAGTCGAATCATCGACAATCTTGTCACTTGGGTAGCAATGATGTGTTGCTAGACACCGCTCATTGCTTATGATCATAAATGTGATTTATGATCATTGCCAACGTGGTAAGAGCCTATTGGGTCGCACACATAGAGCTATTTGGATCATTAGAGTGCATGGGCTAATTATTTGGGTTATGGTTTCACTTTAATTTCGTATTAATAATGGGCCCAAAAGTTGAGCCATTATTAAGCCCAAAATTAAATCCTAATTGGATTAGGGCTTTGAAACCTATTAGGCCTGGAAGTTGAGTCTCACTATAAATACAACTTTTAAGTGAGAAATTCGTAGGTCTCCTTGCCCTAGCTTCCAAAAAGGACAGCCGCACTCTTCTCTTGCAATTCCTTGGAGGACACAAGCTAGCACTGCGAGCGCAAAAGAAACGCATCTACCGGGAGGTGGTGGAAGCGTGGTGATCCCGAGAGGCTCGTGTGGATACCATAGAGAGCCTGAACACGTCAACTGTTCAGGTTTTGTGATTCGACTCTACAGTTGAGTGAGAGATCTCAATCGAAAATTAGGTATGAAAATTTTCGAACACCCGGTTTACCCCGTTTCGCTTGGATCCTGGAGGGTTTCGGTTAAATTCCGCTACGCTGTTTGGCTCCCGAAACCCAACAGTTGGTGGTGAAACAGAGTATGAATAAGGGGTGTTAGGCATACCTTGGCTAGGCAACACCAAGGGTTGTGCAAGCCAAGCTCTATTGTACGACCTACGGCTGTTTCCTTAGGTATAGGTAAGGGTTTCCAAATATGCTTTTTCTCATGAATTCTAGATTTTATTCTAAGTTTTCATAAGGAAGAAGATGCCCTAGGTGACGGCTTAGAGCTAAGGAAATTTAGGTGCTAAGTAGGGGCTAAGGTGCTAAGAGCCCTATGGTTTTTTAGCTAGACTATGTTAAGGCAAGTGGTAGGATCTTGTTTCAAGTTTAGCCATGCTTGATCAAGGTCTAGAGCTCTATGATTATTAATTAAATGAACTAAATTGAACTAATGAAATGCATAAATTATGAACAAATGCTACTATGGCCTAGGCTATATAGCCGAATGTTTGTGGTGTGTGTGTGTTTGTGTGCTTTGTTGATTATTTGGATGTGCTGACCCATATTATGTTTATAGTGTATTGTTCTAGATTTTTGTTATTTTTTCTTTGTCTTTTCTTGCTAGTTTTAGCATGGAAATGAGCTATATTATGATAATACAATGCATAAAGCTTTGTGGGCTCATAGTGCTATGGTTTGGATCCTTTACTGCTAACCATCTACTCACCCCCTATTTCTTGTATTCCAAGGAAGCATTTAGAATATTAAGTGTGTGAGTAAATACTCTTAAAATTTTATGAGTAATTAGATATGGTTTGGATGTTTGTGACAAATGCTAGCCCATCATTGCTCAATGTGTAACCTAAGTGTTTATGATTGTAGGGTCTTATGGCTACTGTGGGAATAGCTACATTTGGGTCTATTTTGGTGTTTATAAAGGCTAGGAAATATATAAACTTTTGGGTACCAAGTTGGCATGTAAAACTAGAAATGCATGTAAGCATAGGACTAGGAAGTGCATAAGAGGTCTTAATGTAGGTCTCTTGAGACACTCATGGCACTAATGTATGCCCAACTAAACTTAGCTCTATACATTATGCTTTTGGCCATGTAATCTCTATACTACTCCTTTTGGCATGTTAATATAATGATTGTATGGTTGCTGGGCATGTGACTTAAAATGCAGTTGGTAGGCCTGACAGTAGGCTTGTTAAGCCATTAGTGCACAAACTAAACCTTAAAAGGCATAACTTATTTATTAGACATGTTTTGGCTATGCAATTTGGACATCATTTATTTTTTCCTTCAAGATCCATCTTAAAATATTTTTGGCATAAAATAGCCACCATTTAATTGGCCAAATGAATTTTTCTATTTTTTATCTAAAATAAAAAAAACTAAGTTAAAATTTTGGATAAGACTCATGGGTGTTATGTCCTAAGCCACCATAAGATTTGAAATGGGCATTTAAGTGAATAAATGTCCTAATTGACATACATATGCATGGGATGTGGGTGGCTTAAGGCATGATAGTAGCCCTTCCTTTATGAGGCACTAGGGTCAAATGAAATGCACTAACTTTAGGCTTTAAACTGGCCTAACTAAAATCCTTTCTGACTTAGGTTCTACTCCTCAACTTATCTCTCTGCTCTGCAGAAGAACAGCCACTATCAAAGCCTATATATAGACACCTGAGCATAACTATACTTATACCAAACTTGTCAATTTTGAGTACTAATTGTGATACTTAACTAGGTGGGAGATTACTTTAGAATGTGGTTACTTATGAGGCACATCTTGTTTGGTCATAGTGAGCTATTCCTCGTAGGCACTCTTTAGACATTACCATGAATGGTTGATGTAAAACCTCCTCTTTCTGGGATCACTTGGTTACTTCTGACCCAATATTTTGACATTTGTCTACTTACCGGCGTTAAGGTATTTAGGATCACTTACAACATCATTGGTTCCACTCAGGACTTAGTCCCGACTGACTCCACTAGTCAAGTCTCTCTTCTTCCACAAATCACCTCAATAGCCTTTGACTCCACTTAACCTCAAGATGACAACCTAAAGTCACTAGCTATCCTTTGGTCCATCATAGTCATTTCAATTGCTTAGGTCCTCATACTACTTTTCGGTAGTCAAGGCAAATCCCTAGCAACAGCTCCATTACTACTAAATCTACCCTTAGGGTATATAGCTATTAGATGAATGAACCTATCCATCTATTTACCCCTAGATTAGTTTTTTACTGATTAATTTCCTCCCCAGCTTCCATCTATATGCCATGATTAGAAATAAAATTAAAACACACCTACTTACATTCTTCATGTCTGACTAGACCGTTCTGTTGCTCAACAACCTTGAGGAACTTATCCGTTCAACTAGCTAGTCTTTTATTACCAATTAGAGCAACTAAAATGAACTCCTGAGAGAAGACAGCCGATTGAACCTTAGGATAGTTCCAATCTATGGCATTTCAGCCCATTCTAACATGCTTTTGCTTATTAATAAGTGAGTTCTATGGTTCTCAGTGTCGCCCCAACACTTAGTGCATTCATTGATCCTAATACACTTGGTTCACCCTTGCCCTCATTCAAAACTACTACCAAATAAAAATATGGCATTAAACTGGAGCCAAAAATTACCAAATAAGCAACCAAACTACTAGTGAAAGGTAATGACTTACCTCACATTAGCTATTTACTCGCCATGCTGTTAGTGTCGTGCCCAAAAAGCCAATCATGAGATGATTGTATTTTTTGCACATTGAGTCATGATATTTTATTAAGGCATTAATCCAGCAATTATGTTTCTTGTTCTGTTTCTGCATAACAAAATAAACATAATTGTAACCCTAGAATAATGATATTCTCAAATGTACCTAGTCTAGTGTTATCGTGGAGTGGGTTGCAATAATACATAACGACTAGCATATGTGGAGACTAATATGAGATATATAGTCTACATATGGGTACAAGTTGGAAAACTTGTGTAATGGAGCAACCCACCATGAGAACACTACATGGATCGTTATATGAGTGTCATAAGTGATTCTCATAGTGATCATGGTATATATAGCCCTTCGACATAAGATCATCAAGGTTCCCTACATAGGGGTCACATACTTTAATACATTCCTTTGTTGCTCGTAACTGAGTGAACTTGAAGGAGGTCATTGGGTATGTCACATATCATGCAGAGGGATTTGTATGATCAAGATGGGATTTGTCCCTCTTATGTAACGGGAGTGATATCTTCGGGCCCCTTGATAGAGTAAGACTTAGAAAAATGCATGGTCATGCTCGGATGAGTTGATATACAATATCAATGTCATCAGTTTAAGTTGGTCTACTCGGTAATCAAGAAACCAAAGATTGGGCTATACGAGAATGACACATTCCAAGCCTCGTGCTTAGTCTTGATATCTTGGATAAAGGGACAATGGCATATATCGGTAATGATCATAATGGTTTAGTCGAATCATCGACAATCTTGTCACTTGGGTAGTAATGATGTGTTGCTAGCCACCGCTCATTGCTTATGATCATAAATGTGATTTATGATCATTGCCAATGTGGTAGGAGCCTATTGTGTCGCACACATAGAGCTATTTGGATCATTAGAGTGCATGGGCTAATTATTTGGGCTATAGTTTCACTTTAATTTCATTTTAATAATGGGCCCAAGAGTTGAGCCATTATTAAGCCCAAAATTAAAGCCTAATTGGATTAGGGCTTTGAATACCATTAGGCCTGGAAGTTGAGTTTCACTATAAATACAACTTTTAGTGAGAAATTCACCGGTCTCCTTGCCCTAGCCTCCCAAAAAGGACAGCCGCGCTCTTCTCTTCCAATTCCTTGGAGGACACAAGCTAGCACTGCGAGCGCAAGAGAAATGCATCTACCGGGATGCAGTAGAAGCGTGGTGATCCCAAGAGGCTCGTGTGGATACCATAAAGAGCCTGAACACATCAATTGTTCAGGTTTTGGGATTCGACTCTACAGTTGAGTAAGAGATCTCAACCTAAAATTAGGTATAAAAATTTTTTAACACCCGATTTACCCCGTTTTACTTGGATATTGGAGGGTTTCGGTTAAATTCCGCTACGTTGTTTTGCTCCCGAAACCCAACACATGCATCGCTACAACTAACCGTCACATTCATATGGTGGCCGCTTGCTCTGACCACTAGACCAGCAGAGCAAATATTGAACTATTGCCCCATTGTGCTAAGCCAACTCCTTATGACAATTACTATTAAGGATAACTTCCTAGGCTGGCCTTAACTTGATCGAGCCCATGCCTAACACTAATTCGATGACCACTTGGACCATTGGCCACAATTTCATATGTGCAAGGCTTAAATTCATAACCCTTGCACCCTAGCCCTAAGCCTTTTTTTCGTCATGATGCGTTCTTACTTTTAGTCTCTAGTCGACATTTGCACTATGGCCAAATGGCCCATGCTCCAACTAGGCTAAATGAGCAAATGTTTAAAATGAGCAAATGTTTAATCCATCATTTCATTTCTCTAACTCATCTTTCTTTCTTTTGAGAGCTAATGCATCTTGGACCACTCACTAGTGGCCCGACATTGATGACCATCACTTGTCTCCATGCATTAGCTGAAGGCCTTAGTAGTCTTAACCTCAACCTCCTACTCTCAATGGAAAGGGTACAAGAGTGCTCTTCTATGTTGTTTCATATTCTACATGACCAAGTATTCATCACTTAGGTCAATGCATTATCAACTCTTTTCAGGTTGCCTAATCCATCAATGTTAAGTGGTTTATGTTCTAACACTTTGGGAGTAACAGACTCAACTTGGTGGTACTCCCCACTTTGGAGGTTTCTATCCCTTATAGTGCTATTAATCATGTTGCCCACCTCATGATCAATGTCCAAAATTGGTTTCCAATGATGGTGGTCACGTTCTGACTACTTGCACCAAGGTTTTGTCCAACATGGGAGCAAGCCAAAACAATTGCACCAACATTGCCAAACAAGATTACTAGTATCCGCCTATAGATTCTACTGTACAAATAGCACCTGACCTAGTTTCACCTTTACCACATGTAGCCAAATCCAGATGACAACTCACAATTTTTTGTTAGAACTAACTACCCTAACAAAAGGATAATTCACTAGTTCTCAACTCTTAGCCTTCAATCACAGCCCCACATGGGCCTACCTAGGAATCCTATATGAACGTGTCCCACACTAGTCACAATTCCCTAATTGATTCAATGTACACTAATTAAAACCTTCTTACTTCTAATTAATTAAAATACAAAGCAACTATGCATGAGTAATGCTTTGACTTAAATGATTGAACAAGTAATAAAACATAAAATATTTTCCATGACATTTCATTATGAACCAAGCATCAAAGCTATCAAAGTATATAAAATATATGTAAATTTAACTACACATAATTAACAGCATTCAAGCACCCATGCAAAGAAGACTGCACACACCCAAGAGTGACTCTAAAGTCTAACTACTCAACCATTTACATTGGAGGCAAACTAATGTATGAAACTATACACTAATTTTATGACTACTGAGGTCCATAACTAGCTGCCAACCTGAGATCAACTCCTGGTGGCGAGTGGCAATAGCCCTCCCATGTGCTTCATTAGCTTTTGTTAGCCAAATAAACTACTATCGTTAGCTTGGTAACTTAACCAACAAGTAAACCATAATTCCAGAATCTTAAAGATACAAATCAACCAAATACCTACTCATGAGGTTTTCTTAACAACTCTCAATGGTTGTCAACACTATAGAATCAATATCTACCCAACAAATACTAAAGGAACAAGAATCTATTATTCTTAGTAAGAGATCTCTCAACCTACAAGAAAAACCCTAGCATCAAAACCATACCTTACAAATTTAAGCAAGCCCAAGGACAAAAAATTTTGTTAAGGTTCAAAATCCCCAAAACAAGTGTAAAAAAATCTTCCTTCTTCATGGGCATCAAGAAAGCCTTCAATTTTCACCAAGAAATCTTGATTTTGAATAAATTTGAGTAAGAAATTGGGAGTAGGAGGAGCAACAAAAATGAGCTCGAGAGGATGAAGGAATAGTGGCATTCTCAATCTTTCCAATAAGTTTAAATTACCAAACATCCTTCTCGTTTAAATTTTTTCAATTTTGCAAAGTTACCTCCTCCTTAAATAGCAACTTGGGTATTAAACACTTGGTCAAAAATGCTAACTCAAGCTTTGGATTAAACACAAACTTTTTTACTCCAAGGTACAAAATGGCCATTTCTCCCTAGGTGATCCTAGTGCTATAAACCAGTTGATACCAACTAACCCTTGAATAAATAACTTGATTTTGCTAATTCACCTCTAATTAAGGTATTTATGCTAGGAATTTATGAACTTACTTCACTCACTAAGCATTCTACTAGAAGGGCTCTAACATTGTAAGTATCTAATTTCAGTACCTTTGATATATTCACAATTTTGATATTATTTAAATTCAGGAAATGTCTTATATACACCTTACATCTATGTGCCCTAAGGGATAATTTTCAATTATGCCTTTCAAAAAATAAAAAAATAGCTCACACGCTCTCAAGTCCCTTCATTGGGCTTTCTAATGGACGTGAAAAATGAACTATGATAGCTTCTCCTTATCCTCTCTTCAATTCACAACAAGAACAATGATCGGAGTTAGCGACGGGTTGAGTCATAATGGGATGGTCTTTCTAGATGCTAGACGAGCAGATGATGCATGGCAATGTAGATGGTTGTAAATTCAGGATAATAAAAAAAAGGGTACAAATCAGAGAGGGCTCATCCCACTAATTTGGCATTGTCATTTGTTGGCCATGCCTAAAAATGTGAGACAAGGATGATTTTGGATAACAAACAGCCACAACAATAGCTGTGGGCATCTACAGGCTATAGTAGAATCTTCCTTGTGCTAGTGTCTATGTAGAAAAGGAAAAATAATTTTTTTTTCTGAAACCTAGTTTTTATCCCTTGTATTTTAATTTTTTTCATATGAATCTCTAATGTCTTTTGGGCTTGCATATAGGCAGAAGCAATGTAATTAGAAAATTGTGTGTATGTCAAAATAATGTAAAAATATTTTTTTTATATAAGTATTGTTAGTGTTGTGCCCAAAAGCCAATCATGAGATGATTATATTCTTGCACATTGAGTCATGATATTTTATTAAGGCATTAATCCAGCAATTATGTTTGTTGTTTTGTTCCTGCGTAACTTAACAAACATAATTGTAACCCTAGAATAATGATATTCTTAAAAGTCCCTGGTCTAGTATTATTGTGGAGCGGGTTGCAATAATACATAACGACTAGCATACGTGGAGACTAATATGAGATATGTAGTCTACATATGGGTACAAGTTGGAGAACTTGTGTACTGGACCGACCCACCATGAGAACACTACATGGATCGTTATATGAGTGTCATAAGTGATTCTCATAGTGATCATGGTATATGTAGTCCTTCGACCTAAGATCATCAAGGTTCCCTACATGTGAGTCACATACTTTGATACTTTCCTTTGTTGCTCGTAACTGAGTGAACTTGAAGGAGGTCATTGGGTATGTCACATATCATGCGGAGGGATTTGTATGATCAAGATGGGATTTGTCCCTCCTATGTAACGGGAGCGATATCTTCGGGCCCCTTGATAGAGTGAGACTTAGAAAAAAATGCATGGCCATGCTCGGATGAGTTGATATACGATATCAATGTCATCAGTTTAAGTTAGTCTACTCGGTAATCAAGAAACCAAAGATTGGGCTATACGAGAGTGACACATTCCATGTCTCGTGCTTAGTCTTGATATATTGGACAAAGGGAGAATGGCATATATCGGTGATGATCATAAAGGTATAGTCGAATCATCGACAATCTTGTCACTTGGGTAGCAATGATGTGTTGCTAGACACCGCTCATTGCTTATGATCATAAATGTGATTTATGATCATTGCCAACGTGATAAGAGCCTATTGGGTCGCACACATAGAGCAATTTGGATCATAGAGTGCATGGGCTAATTATTTGGGTTATGGTTTCACTTTAATTTCGTATTAATAATGGGCCCAAGAGTTGAGCCATTATTAAGCCCGAAATTAAATCCTAATTGGATTAGGGCTTTGAAACCCATTAGGCCTGGAAGTTGAGTCTCACTATAAATACAACTTTTAAGTGAGAAATTCGCAGGTCTCCTTGCCCTAGCCTCCCAAAAGGACAGTCGCACTCTTCTCTTGCAATTCCTTGGAGGACGCAAGCTAGCACTGCGAGCGCAAGAGAAACGCATCTGCCGGGACATGGTGGAAGTGTGGTGATCCCGAGAGGCTCGTGTGGATACCATAGAGAGCTTGAACACGTCAACTGTTCAGGTTTTGTGATTCGACTCTACAGTTGAGTGAGAGATCTCAACCGAAAATTAGGAATGAAAATTTTTGAACACCCGGTTTACCCCATTTCACTTGGATCCTGGAGGGTTTCGGTTAAATTCCGCTACGCTGTTTGGCTCCCCGAAACCCAACAAGTATAACATTTACAATACATAAAGACAATCATATAAACATTTAAGTACATATGTACAAAAGAATTTTTTCTTATACATTTGATGCCGTCCGGCGGTGGCGGAGCTAGCATCTACACTGTGTGCAATGACGAAGGCGGCAGGGCCCTGGAAAAAGACTAGCGTTCTGGGAGTGATTTCCTTAAGTGATGGCCGGCAGCTCCTTATTTCCGTGGCGGGGAGCTAATGGGAAGTTCCCGCGGTGTGACGGGGAGCCCGGAACAGAGATCCTCCAGGGATACCTAGCTGAAACACTCAGTAAATAGGGGTTAGGAGGTCCCCGGAGTCTTTTTCCGGGGAGGAGCCTCCGACGCCCAAGTTAGTGCCTGTTTCCAGGAGGAAGTAGCGTAATGAGCGCATGAACCGCGTACCTAGTGTTTCCTTCTGTGGGCTGGAGGGCTAGAGGGAGAGTATTCAGGCGGTGAAGGAAGAGTATCCCATTTTTTCCGGCCTCTCTATCTCATTTTTCTCCGGTGTAAGAGCCTCCCTTTTCGCCATATGCCTGGCGTATTTAAAGGAGGAAACGAGCCTTTAAGATTGTGGCACGTGTATGGTTGGATGATGTCTGTACTTCTGGGCGTGGGGTCCCTTGGTCGCCTGCAGGCTCCTCGAGCCATGGGCTGCAGCAATCATTCCCCGATATGACAAGACGGGGGGTATGTCACTTTGTCAGAGCACATGTGAGGGCGCCGTGCAGGGCGTACGGTCGAAGTGTCAGAGGCTCCTGGATGGTCTTCTGCGGTACCTCCGGGGTCCCCTTGGCCGAAGTCTGTCCTCGTAGTTGGGGTCTTTTCCCGGAGTAGGGCTGGTACCTCAGTGTATCAGTTGTTTCCGAGGTTAGTTCGGTCGCCCTTATGAGGGAGGTGGTCCTTTGATTTCTCAGGGCGGGTACCGTTGATCTCCCGAGGTGATATTCCTCAGGTGTCTGGCTCCCTTCTTTCCCGAAGACCTTAGGTAACTAATGTGGCCACATTTCGGCCATCACATGCCCCCCTTCGGAAAGCCAAAAAAGGAAACTTCGGCTGGTGCTTCCTTTTGTGGGCTGCTTTCAGGACCCGTAGTATGTCATTCTTAAGGAAAACATCTTGGCCATCCAAGGAAAGTGCCTTGCTCGGGCGAATGCCACCTGTCCGTCCTTTGGTGCTCTCGAAGTGTCCACCTTCTTCCAACTTTCTCACTCTTCCTGCCATTGGCCAACGAACCGTCACGTCTTGAAACTAGGTGTGTCAGTTCTGGGTGATGCGTCTGGGTTTTCAGAATATCAGAGAACGCGCCCAGGTTTTTCGTGATGGGTAGCACGTGGCAAGAGCTGACTGGGAGAGGCATGTTTTTTCGTGCGCGGGAGGCAATTATGGCGACGTTTCGCCTTCGCGCGACAGTTGTGGCTTCCCCTTGCTCTATATAAACACCTTCTGCTTCATTTTTACCCCACTTTATTTTTAGCTCTCATCTGCTGTAGAGCCTTTTTTCTGCCCTTTTCCGGCGCAATTCTTACGGCGGAGCGATTTCCGGTTATTTCTCACGACGGCGTCCAGAAATCCAGATTTTGGCAAGGCTTTTGGTGAGTTCTGCTTCAGAGTCCTTTTGGTTTTTTGGTTTTCGGCTTCCCGAAGTCGCTTTCCTCTGTCCCGAAGTCATTTTCCCCTGGTGTCTTCCCCTAGTTTTTTGAAAGTGATCTTTCTTTCAAAATTTCCAGGATTCTTTGTCTTCGTAAGCTTGCACTGACGTTCCTTCCCTTTTTCAGAAATGGGTGACGACTCTGCTGCCTACTATAAGTCCCTTTTTCTTGGCCAGGCCGAGAAGGGGGAAGAAACGAAGAAGGGTGCTACCAAGAGGCGCAAGACTTCTGGGAGCGGGCCATCTTCGGCATTGAAGACGACGAAGACGAAGAAGGACATCCTTCTTCCACCCTCGGAGGATGCGGCGGAGACTGAACATATCATTGCATCTTCTATCCCGCCTGAGACTCCCGTCGGGGCCGAAGTTTCTGCCGAGGTTCCTGCGGGGGCGCTTACTGTTGCCACCGTTTCGAGTCCTGCCGCATCGGTGATCCCTTTAAGTGCCTTGGCAGGTGATTCTACTGCTGAGGAATTGGAGGAGCGCCGAAGGGATGAAGGGGAACACGTTCCCACTGCTGAGGAATTGGAGAAGCGCCGTCGGGATAAAGGGAAATGCGTTCCCACCTTCGTGGAAGAGATCCCAGACTCCGATGATGATACCGCTGGGTTTCCATGTGGTTTGCCTCTTTGCTCTTTGATACTCTCGATTTGTACCACTGGGAGCTTTATCTAACTTACGTTTTCATTTTTTCAGAGGATTTGGCGCCCCCAGTCTGGGTAACTGATCATGCCCGAAGACGGGCTCTTCGGGATTCTTCCATCCCGAAGGACAAAATCCCAAGGGAGCCATTCTGGTCTTTCACGGAGGACATGAATCTGTTCTCCGAAGACTGCCGGGAGATGGCTCCCCAGATGGCGAGGGGTGTGCTCACTCAAGCTTCCACCAAGGCAGTTGCCGAGGAGTGTTCTTCCGAGGGTACTCTTGTTGCCAAGATCTCTGAGCACGCTGCCCGGGTAATTTTCCTGGCCCCTTTACTTTTCTTCCCACTTCCTCATCTCCGTATTTTGGCTTTCCTTGTAAATTTTGTTAAGTATCCTTTCTTTTGCAGCTCCTGGGGTATAGTGAATACCTTCGGGTGTGGATGGCAGAGCAATCTTCGGCGCGAGCTCGGGCCGAGAGTGAGCTGGCGATGACCAAGCTTTTTTGTGCCAACGCGGCATTGACTAGCACCGAATTGAGTCGGATAGCCAGGGAGAAGGTGGCTGCTGTCCGGGATGAGTTTTTGAGGAGCCAGCAGGACCTTATAAAAGACTTCTCTCATAAGATGGCCGTCCTTGGCGCGGAGGTTATGAGCTTAACCTCAGCCAATGAAGTCATTCTAAAAGAGGAGGAAGAAACTGCTCTTTTGGCGATGTCTACTGCTGATAATGCCAACCTCCGAGTCGAGGTCGACATGGTGAAGGAGGACAATGCCAAGCTTCGATCCGACGTCATCATGCTGAAAAAGGACTCAAAGAACAAGAAGAAGGTACAAAAGTTAGAGAAGGAGGTTGCAGACCTTCGAAAGCAGGTCTCAGATCTTCAGAACGAGGCGGATGACTTAGACGTGGCTAGGGATAAAGCTGTCCAGTCAACGAAGGTTGCTTTTCAGGATGGTTTCTGCCTAGCCCGTCATCAGTTTCACAAGAAGTATCCGGACCTTGACCTCTCCTTTTTGGCGGCCATGGATATTCCCGAGGGTCCTCGGTGGGCTTGGTCAAAGATAGAGCTCCTCAACCTGTCACTTGCTTCATTTCCGAAGCCGTCGGCCAAAGGCAGCGGAGCTGGAGCTTCTCATGACGCCGAGGCCCCCTAGATATCCTAGGGCTTTTTTCCTTCTTCTTTTTCTTTGTGTTTTTCTTTTCTTTGTAACCTTCCCCCTGCATCAGCATTTTGATTAATAAATTCTCACAATTTGGCTAAGTGTTCTGAGTAATCAATATTTCGAGCGATCTTTTCCACTGATCCTGGCCACATTCGGTCCAGGGACTTCGCAACGCTTTTCGCTTACGATTTTTTCCCGACCACCGTTGGTTAAGAGAGTTTGGGAGAAACCCTTGTCATTTTCCCTCTCTTCCTGACCATGTTCGGTCAAGGGAGTTTGGGAAAATCCTTTGTCGTTTTCCATCTTTTCCTGACCATATTCGGTCAAGGGAGTTTGGGAAAACCCTTGTCGTTTTCCATCTTTTCCCGACCATATTCGGTCAAGCGAGTTTGGGAAAACCCTTTCTCGTTTTCCATCTTTTCCCGACCATATTCGGTCAAGGGAGTTTGGGAAAACCTTTTTCATTTTCCATCTCTTCCCGACCATGTTCGGTCAAGGGAGTTTGGGAAAACCCTTGTCGTTTTCCATCTTTTCCCGACCATATTCGGTCAAGCGAGTTTGGGAAAACCCTTTCTCATTTTCCATCTTTTCCCGACCATATTCGGTCAAGGGAGTTTGGGAAAACCCTTGTCGTTTTCCATCTCTTCCCGACCATGTTCGGTCAAGGGAGTTTGGGAAAACCCTTTCTCGTTTTCCATCTTTTCCCGACCATATTCGGTCAAGGGAGTTTGGGAAAACCCTTGTCGTTTTCCCTCTCTTCCTGACCATGTTCGGTCAAGGGAGTTTGGGAAAATCCTTTGTCGTTTTCCATCTTTTCCTGACCATATTCGGTCAAGGGAGTTTGGGAAAACCCTTTCTCGTTTTCCATCTTTTCCCGACCATATTCGGTCAAGGGAGTTTGGGAAAACCCTTGTCGTTTTCCATCTCTTCCCGACCATGTTCGGTCAAGGGAGTTTGGGAAAACCCTTTCTCGTTTTCCATCTCTTCCCGACCATGTTCGGTCAAGGGAGTTTGGGAAAACCCTTTCTTGTTCGTTTCTCCCACCGATCTTTTGGGCACGTGTTTGTTATCAGCGAAGTTCCCTTAGGCCAATTCTAGCCTGCTTTTGTCGGCCATATTCGATGGACTTCCCCCTTTTTTGGGCGTGTTGCCCAATTAACTAAGGAAACATGAACCTTGGGAAAAACATGACCTTTGGGAGCGCATGCTTCAGCTTCGTCGGACGGGTGCTTTCGCATAGAGGAAAACTTCTGTACTTTAGAGAATTTTTCTCTTGTACACTTTGTTGTCTAAAATTCTAAGTATAGAATTCTTTTAAGACATCTGAATGCTATGCATTTTTTAGTTTTCCTCCTTCGGCGCCACCAAGCTTGTATACTCCCTTTTCGACCTTGTCTACTCCCACATGGCCGACGTACTTTCAAACTCAGCCTTTTGGAGGATGAGGTCGCCCTTTGCCATTCTTTTCGGCCCATTCTGCAGATTTGCACTTATGGCCACCTCTTGCTGAGGGGCTATTCTTTTGAGCTTGGCCATTCTTTCGCGTTCGGCAATTAGGTTGAGCTTACTTCTCAACCCGAGGTTATTTCCTTTCCCATCGAACACTTGCATTCTAACAGGTGGTCGTGCTACTTCAAATGGATAAAGGCCTCCGTATTGGAGATAAGTGAGAAAGGTGCTTCCCCCATGGTTCCTTTGAGAGTTATTTGGTAACTCTTAGATACGATAGGAAATTTTCCTGGCGATTTTCCCCTTGCTTCCTCCAACCTCTTTTGTAGTCCCTTTTTTATAGCTCTTTGGGCAACTTT
The DNA here is from genome assembly GCA_005392925.1 of Aquilaria sinensis. NCBI lineage: Eukaryota > Viridiplantae > Streptophyta > Magnoliopsida > Malvales > Thymelaeaceae > Aquilaria > Aquilaria sinensis. The sequence goes on along the minus strand of SMDT01003209.1, from coordinate 120,835 downwards.
GTCTGTCTGTTGCTTGGAAGTAGAGTTAGTAGGCCGAGGTGGTTTCTTATGCTGGGGCTGATGAAGGATTCTTGAAATCCTTTGTCTATAGACTGGGAATCATTATTGGCCAGTATTACTGCTGGTATGCCACCAGACGAACTTTTTGCGCATTTTCTGCCGGCATGGTTGCTAGGTGTTCTGCCCTACCCTGCTCAGTGAAGTAGTTCTTTACTTCACATCTTCGGGTGATGTCAGGAGCGGCTCGGTGGTGTACTTTCTCCGAGGTTATCCGCTGAGAAGGCAGTCTTCGGGTGCTGGCTCGTTCTTGGTCATTTTCACATTTCCTGGACGAATTGCCCCGCACCTTTTTTACCGATATATATTAATAACGGAGTTGCGTACCTTTGCCTGCATGGTTTTCCCTTAATCGGGAAATATCGCCCGGAACGTCTTTGCACTGTCTGCCACTTGGGATCCTTTGGTTCCGAGGATCTTTCAGCCTTTTGTGCGAGGTCGTTATACCTAGCGTTGCCATACTCAGACGTCCCAACACTTCTGGTGATCAAAATTTGATCGTTTCGGTGGCCTTCCTGCTTTTGGGCCGTCGAGGGGGTATCCCAGCGTCCTGACGTTCTGCGCTGGGGGTTCCACTGGCAAAGAGTTTCCTTCGCTCTAGCTCCCTTATTGGTTCCAGCCTTCCCTCTTTTTGGGATTTCGGCGGTGTAGTCTGCCAGTAGCTGGGCGTTCACTGCCCTTCTATGCTCATGCGTTATGTAGTACTTTTCAGGTTCGATGCACCATTTTGATAGTCTTTTCCGAATGCTCTACCTTTTTTTGCGATGTCGAGTAGGGGTTGGTCGCTTCGGACCACGATAGCATGTTCAGGGAAGTAGAATCGGTTCCTTTTGCCTGCTAGTCAAGTCATAGATGACTTTTCGGGGCAATGGGCCTTGATTTTGTTGTTGAGGAGATGACGATTTTTCCTTAGGTGCCGAACTCGGGAAGGTCCGGGCCATTTTCCCCTTGCTTTTCCTGTAGATCATATTCCGAAGGGGCATGCTTCCCGCCGGGAACTGGTCCTGTTGATCTTTGCTTCCCACACTTCCGTGACTTGAGATGGGACCTTTCCCCTTAACGAGATGGCGTTCCGAAGGGGCTTTGGTTTGAACTCAGCTGCGTCCTTCTTTGGCCTGGCTACAGCATCATCGCGACCACGGCAAAGCGTGGGTATTCGCGCAGGAAGCCTATGGTGGTAGTCAGTGGGCATTTACCCCTAGGCAGGTGAATCCCTGCTGCCATTGTTCGGTTGCCCGTTGAATTTTTGGCGCAAACGGGGACTTCGGCAATCCCTCCTCCTTAGAACGCCGAACTTCCAACTTCGGCAACCTGGTAGTGATTTCCCACAGACGGTGCCATATGATCCCATCCGGCAGTGGCGGAGCTAGCATCTACATTGCGTGCAGTGATGAAGGCGGCAAGGCCCTGGAAAAAGACTAGCGTCCTGGGAGTGATTTCCTTATGTGATGGCCGGCAGCTCCTTAGTTCCATGGCGGGGAGCTAATGGGAAGTTCCCGCGGTGTGACGGGGAGCCCGGAACAGAGATCCTCCGGGGATACCTAGCTGAAACACTCAGTAAATAGGGGTTAGGAGGTCCCCGGAGTCTTTTTCCGGGGAGGAGCCTCCGACGCCCAAGTTAGTGCCTGTTTCCAGGAGGAAGTAGCGTAATGAGCGCATGAACCGCGTACCTGGTGTTTCCTTCTGTGGGCTGGAGGGCTAGAGGGAGAGTATTCAGGCGGTGAAGGAAGAGTATCCCATTTTTTCCGGCCTCCCTATCTCCTTTTTCTCCGGTGTGAGAGCCCCCCTTTTCGCCATATGCCTGGCGTATTTAAAGGAGGAAACGAGCCTTTAAGATTGTGGCACGTGTATGGTTGGATGATGTCTGTACTTCTGGGCATGGGGTCCCTTGGTCGCCTGCAGGCTCCTCGAGCCATGGGCTGCAGCAATCATTCCCCGATATGACAAGACGGGGGGTATGTCACTTTGTCAGAGCACATGTGAGGGCGCCGTGCAGGGCGTACGGTCGAAGTGTCAGAGGCTCCTGGATGGTCTTCTACCGTACCTCCGGGGTCCCCTTGGCCGAAGTCCGTCCTCGTAGTTGGGGTCTTTTCCCATAGTAGGGCTGGTACCTCGGTGTATCAGCTGTTTCCGAGGTTAGTTCGGTCGCCCTTACGAGGGAGGTGGTCTGTTGATTTCTCGGGGCGGGTACCGGCGATCTGCCGAGGTGATATTCCTCAGGTGTCTGGCTCCCTTCTTTCCCGAAGCCCTTAGGTAACTAATGTGGTCACATTTCGACCATCAACATTGGATTTCTCTATTAAAATGTAAATAATTGAAACTTGTACAAATGATTGAATATATCTATAACATATCTTTAATCTCATTTGTACCTATGTATATCATGTTTTCTACATATCTATCACTTGTTTTATCTATCAAGTTTCATAAATATCTGTCATTCAATTTGTACTTATCTCCGGTTTTGTAGGGAGCAAGGTTTAACATATTCACATTTGTTTTATATGAATGGTTGGACCACCACATATTATAGATGTTGGCAGCGAGAAGTAGAAGTGGAAGGCTTGAAAAAATGATCCTTCAAGCACTAGAGTATGAGTTATATATAGGTTATAGGATAAGATAAGGATACATGATACAATTTGAAAAGGAAAAAAAAATCCAAGCTCACCAACAAGAAGCTGAAAATGATGATGCAAAAAGAGTTTAGAAAACAGATCAACAAGCTGAGAGGAAGAAGGAACGTAATGGGTAGTGAGATTTTTGGCATCCACTTTCTCATGAACAAAATTATAACCAACTTCCACATGTTTAGTATGACCATGAAAAATGGATTGATACTCATATATAGGGCACTAAGATTGCCATAAAGAAGTATAGGAGATGCCCAAAGAAACAATCCTAAATCACAAAGTAGAGAACAAATCCAAGTAAGCTCAGCAGCGATTAAAGACATAGATGATGGATTTCGGGAGCCAAACAGCGCAGCGAAATTTACCGAAACCCTCCAGGATCCAAGTAAAATAGGGTAAACTGGGTGTTCAAAAATTTTCATACCTAATTTTCGATTGAGATCTCTTACTCAACTATAGAGTCGAATCACTAAACCTGAACAGTTGACGTGTTCAAGCTCTCTATGGTATCCACACGAGCCTCTCGGGATCACCACGCTTCCACCACGTCCCGGCAGATGCGTTTCTCTTACGCTCGCAGTGCTAGCTTGCGTCCTCCAAGGAATTGCAAGAGAAGAGTGCGGCTGTCCTTTTGGGAGGCTAGGGCAAGGAGACCTGCGAATTTCTCACTAGAAGTTGTATTTATAGTGAGACTCAACTTCCAGGCCTAATGGGTTTCAAAGCCCTAATCCAATTAGGCTTTAATTTTGGGCTTAATAATGGCTCAACTCTTGGGCCCATTATTAATATGAAATTAAAGTGAAACCATAACCCAAATAATTAGCCCATGCACTCTAATGATCCAAATAGCTCTATGTGTGTGACCCAATAGGCTCTTACCACGTTGGCAATGATCATAAATCACATTTATGATCATAAGCAATGAGCGGTGTCTAGCAACACATCATTGCTACCCAAGTGACAAGATTGTCGATGATTCGACTAAACCTTTATGATCATCACCGATATATGCCATTGTCCCTTTGTCCAAGATATCAAGACTAAGCACGAGACATGGAATGTGTCACTCTCGTATAGCCCAATCTTTGGTTTCTTGATTACCGAGTAGACCAACTTAAACTGATGACATTGATATCGTATATCAACTCATCCGAGCATGGCCATGCATTTTTCTAAGTCTCACTCTATCAAGGGGCCCGAAGATATCACTCCCGTTACATAGGAGGGACAAATCCCATCTTGATCATACAAATCCCTCCGCATGATATGTGACATACCCAATGACCTCCTTCAAGTTCACTCAGTTACGAGCAACAAAGGAAAGTATCAAAGTATGTGACTCACATGTAGGGAACCTTGATGATCTTAGGTCGAAGGACTACATATACCATGATCACTATGAGAATCACTTATGACACTCATATAACGATCCATGTAGTGTTCTCATGGTGGGTCGGTCCAGTACACAAGTTCTCCAACTTGTACCCATATGTAGACTACATATCTCATATTAGTCTCCACATATGCTAGTCGTTATGTATTATTGCAACCCGCTCCACAATAATACTAGACTAGGGACGTTTGAGAATATCATTATTCTAGGGTTACAATTATGTTTGTTAAGTTACGCAGAAACAAAACAACAAACATAATTGCTGGATTAATGCCTTAATAAAATATCATGACTCAATGTGCAAAAAATACAATCATCTCATGATTGGCTTTTGGGCACAACACTAACAATCTCCCACTTGCACTAAAAGCCAATCATCCATGTATCTAATACCGATGGACCTAGAATGGCTATCATGCTTTTGCTGCGTAAGGGGCTTTGTCAGCGGATCAGCAATGTTGCTATCTGTCGAAGTCCTGCATATCCTTACATCACCCCTCTCGATGATCTCCCTGATGAGATGATAGCGTCGGAGTATGTGTTTGGATCGCTGGTGAGATCGAGGTTCCTTAGCCTGTGCGATTGCTCCATTGTTGTCACAATAGAGCTCTATCGGGTCGGCAATGCTTGGAACCACTCCAAGTTCAGTGATGAACTTCTTGATCCAAACTGCCTCCTTCGCAGCATCAGAGGCGGCAATGTACTCAGATTCTGTTGTAGAGTCAGCTACTGTCTCTTGCTTTGAACTCTTCCAGCTCACAGCACCACCACCAATACAAAACACATAACCAGATTGCGATCTAAAATCATCCTTATCGGATTGGAAGCTTGCATCGGTGTAACCCCTTACAACGAGCTCATCTTCACCTCCAAAGACCAAGAATGCATCCTTAGTCCTTCGTAAGTACTTAAGGATGTTCTTAACAGTTGTCCAATGACTCTCACCGGGGTTCGATTGGTACCTACTTGTCATGCTCAAAGCATATGAGACATCGGGACGAGTACATATCATGGCATACATGATAGATCCAATTGCTGAGGCATATGGAATCTTACTCATGCGCTCTCTCTCCTCGGGTGTACTCGGACACTGAGATCTAGAAAGAGTGATACCATGTGACATGGGCAAGAATCCTTTCTTGGAATCTTGCATGCTAAACCTCTTTAGCACCTTGTCAATATATGTACTTTGACTTAGGCCAAGAAGCTTTCTAGATCTATCTCTATAGATCCTGATGCCTAACACATAGGCTGCTTCACCCAAGTCCTTCATAGAGAAACATTTCCCCAGCCAAGTCTTCACAGACTGTAGCTCAGGAATGTCATTCCCGATGAGTAGTATGTCATCTACATACAACACCAAGAAGACAATAGCGCTCCCACTAACCTTCTTGTAGACACAAGGTTCATCTTCATTTTTGATAAAACCAAACTCTTTGATTGCATCATCAAAATGAAGATTCCAACTTCGAGAAGCTTGCTTCAGTCCATAAATGGACCTTTGCAACTTGCACACTTTATTGGCATTCTCAGGAGTGACAAAACCCTCAGGTTGTGTCATGTACACATCCTCAAGTAGCTTTCCATTTAGGAATGCAGTTTTGACATCCATTTGCCATATCTCATAATCATAGTGTGCAGCAATAGCAAACAAAATTTGGATGGATTTAAGCATAGCAACTGGTGAAAAAGTTTCATCATAGTCAATACCATGAATTTGCTTGAAACCTTTTGCAACCAATCGTCCCTTAAAGGTAATCACATTACCATCCATGTCAGTTTTCTTCTTGAAAACCCATTTGCACCCTATGGGTTTTACCCCTTCAGGTGGGTCAACCAAAGTCCATACTTGGTTTTCATACATGGATTCCATCTCAGATTTCATGGCCACTAGCCACTTCTCAGAGTCAGGCCCTGACATAGCTTGTTGGTAGGTTGTGGGCTCATCCTGATCCATGAGCATCACATCACCAATGTGAGTCATGAGAAATCCATATCTCTCAGGCTCACGCCGAATCCTACCAAACCTACGTGGACTCTGTGCTACAGGAACAGACTCTTGAACCTCAACATCTTGTGGTGTCTGTTCAAGTTCCATTTCAGGTTCGATGTCTCCTTGCTGTTCTTGAATTTCTTCAAGTTCTACTTTCCTCCCACTAGTTTCTTTAGAGATAAACTCTTTCTCTAAAAAGACACCAGTTCGAGCAATAAACACTTTTTGCTCAGAAGGATTGTAGAAATAGTAACCCTTTGTTTCTTTGGGATACCCAACAAAAAGGCATTTTTGAGATTTGGGCCCTAGTTTGTCAGAGGATTGACGTTTCACATAAGTGTCACAGCCCCAAATCTTCATAAAAGACAAATTGGGACGCCTCCCACTCCATATCTCATATGGTGTCTTTTGAACCGATTTAGATGGAACTCGGTTTAGTGTAAAAGCGGCTGTCTCTAGAGCATGTCCCCAAAAGGAGTTTGGAAGGTCAGCTTGACTCATCATAGAGTGAACCATGTCTAACAGAGTTCGATTTCTCCTTTCAGATACACCATTCCATTGAGGTGTACCTGGTGGAGTGAGTTGTGATACTATACCACACTCCTTCAGATAGTCAAGGAATTCTCGATCCAAGTACTCTCCACCTCGATCTGATTGAAGCACTTTGATACTCTTCTCGAGTTGATTCTCTACTTCATTCTTGAATTCTTTGAACTTTTCAAAGGATTCTGACTTGTGTCTCATAAGATACACATAGCCATATCTGCTAAAGTCATCAGTGAAAGTAATGAAGTATTGGAAACCTCCTCTAGCTTGTGTAGACATAGGGCCACATACATCACTATGTATGAGTCCTAGTAAGTCATTAGCCCTTTCACTTTGCCCTGTGAATGGGGCTTTGGTCATCTTGCCCAACAAACATGACTCACATGTCTCATATGATTCAAAATCAAATGAGTCCAAGAGTCCATCCTTATGGAGCTTGGATATGCGGGTCTCATTTATATGGCCCAAGCGACAGTGCCAGAGATAGGTCGGGTTTGAATCATTTAATCTGACCTTCTTGGTATTCACATTATAGATTGGATCTTCGAGGTCTAGAACATACAACCCATTGCTAAGTTGAGCACTACCATAAAAGATTTCATTCAAATAAATAGAACAACATTTGTCCTTTATTATAAATGAAAAACCTTTCTTGTCCAAACAAGAAACAGAAATCAAATTTCTACTAATAGTAGGCACAAAGTAGCAGTTGTCTAATTCTAAAACTAATCCACTAGGTAAAGTGAGAACATAAGTCCCTACGGCTAAGGCAGCAACCCTTGCTCCATTTCCAACACGTAGGTCCACTTCACCTCGGGCCAATCTTCTACTTCTACTTAGATCCTGCACATTTGCACAAATGTGAGATCCACATCCAGTATCCAATACCCAAGATGAGGAAGTAGAAAAGTTAGCCTCTATAACAAAAATACCTGAAGTGGAAGTCTTACTTCCCTTTTCCTTAGCAAGTTCTTCAAGATAGAGCTTGCAGTTGCGCTTCCAGTGTCCAGGTTGCTTACAATGGAAGCACTCCCCTTCCTTTGCCACACCACCCTTTGGTTTCAGTGCAGCTGAAGAAGAACTAGCATTGGACTTTCCATTAGCTTTATCCTTCTTCTTGTTGGCTTTTCCCTTTCCCTTGCCCTTTTGAACCATCAAAATGGGCTTAGCCTTCTTAAGGTTTTGCTCAGCAGTTCTCAACATGTTGAGTAATTCAGGAAGGGACTTGTCAAGGTCGTTCATGTTATAGTTCATGACGAACTGACTGTAGCTTTCAGGCAACGATTGCAAGACTACATCGATAGCCAACTCTTTCTGAAGAGCAAATCCCAAATTCTCAAGATTCTCAATGTACCCAATCATCTTGAGCACATGAGGACCCACGGGACTTCCCTCAGACATCTTGCACTGAAACAATGCCTTAGAGGTCTCAAACCTCTCATGCCTAGCTTGCTCTTGGAAAAGCATTTTGAGATGTTCGATCATATCGAACGCCCCCATGTTCTCATGTTGCTTCTGAAGCTCAGATTCCATGGTAATAAGCATGAGGCATGCAACATCCAAAGCATCATCAGAATGCCTCTTGTGAGCATCCCTTTCAGCTCTTGGAGCAGTGGCAGCAGGCTCATTCGGAATGGGCTGCTCTAGGACATAAGCCTTTCTCTCTTGTTTGAGGACTATCCTCAAGTTTCGGTACCATTTGAGAAAGTTGGTCCCATTCAGTTTTTCCTTCTCAAGGATCGATCGCAACGAAAGTGTCGATGTGTTTTGTGCCATGGTTATCTACAACAGTAAATATGCAGTGTAAGAGTCATGTATTTTAATTCATTTAATAAGGACTTTTATTAAACGATACTCCCACTATTTTCCTCAAAATAATAACCCTCGATATTATTTCGGAACACCTCGGCGCTAAGGTATTCTAGTGGGCCAAGATCCATATTTGACCACAACCTGAGTCAGCTTTGGCTTTTCTCTCAAGTTACAGCTATTTAGGTAGGCAACTCCTTGCCAATTGCATCTTATGCAACTCTTGGATAGTTGGGTGAACAACACTTGTCCAAGCTCATCTCATGAACTTAAGCCCAACTCTATGCCTCTAAGTCCCTAATCCTATTAGGATGACTTAGTTAAGTCGAACCCAAAGTTAGCAGTTTGGATATCACTATTATCCCATCGCGCCTTACCAAGATGAACATAGGTGCTTTGCTTTGGCAAACCCACCTAATGTTGATCAAAGTCTTGACGAGTGCCAACATTTGGAAGGCATCACATTTAATGACTTAATATTTGTTTGAGGGATTTTTTTCTTTTGATCTCACCAATTTGTTATCTCCGGTTGTCTTATACATGCATCACATACAAATATAAAACATGCATCTCATGCTTACAAGAAAGTAAATGTGACATGGTTATAGCCCAAACTATGCGATATTCTCAAGCCAATGAGAATATCATAAAAGCCTAAGAAAAGAAAAGAGTCTTCACAAGCTCCTTCTCTTCCTTTCTTGGTTGCCCTTTTGTTGTCACCTCCTTGGACATACCACCTTGGATGATCCTTGGACATACCACCTTGGATGATCCCATAATGTACCATTACATCAATAATAGAAACCTCGAGTTACATTCGAGGGGAGTAAGGTGAGAAGAGAATGTACAATGAGAGTAACAAGAGAAGGCACGACTCGCAGGCCGTATTTACAAGTACAACCAATCAAGGGCTATAACCATGCACCATGCTTCAAACACCAATCAGCATATCATGTCAAATCTCATTCAACAAAGATGCATGCCAATTTTCGTGCGTTGATTAACCAGTTTTTATTTATGTGGCGCTTCGCATACGGCGGTCCCGCTGGCCGGTCAGCAGGCGGTGGTTCCGCTGACCGGTCAGCGGACGGGGTCAAGGGGAGCCGCCCTTGCGGGGGGCGTGGGGGGCAGCGCCCCCCTGCGCAAAAAATTTTCTTACAATTGCTTAGCCCGAAATCTTGTATTTTGAGAAAGTAGGCACCCGAGACTCCTCTATTCGAGCCACCAAAAATACCTTACTTTCAGTGCCCGAACAGGCCGAATCCGAACCAAGCTAGGGTTTTTGCAACTATTGCAAGAATCCTAATCCATATAGGTATCTCATACCATTCAATTTCGGGTTAATCTCATTAACCAATTAGTGTCGTTTCTTCATATATGTCATATGTTCATTACGAGTTCCAGTTTCATGCATCATGAATCAATCTAATTAATCATGGCCGAAAAGCAACCGAACACATAGCATCATGCGATTCAACACTCAATCCCGATTTAGGGTTTCACCAGTAGCTCTGATACCACTGATGGGTTTTGGGAGCCAAACAGCGCAGCGGAATTTAACTGAAACCCTCCAGGATCCAAGTGAAACGGGGTAAACCGGGTGTTCAAAAATTTTCATACCTAATTTTCGGTTGAGATCTCTCACTCAACTGTAGAGTCGAATCACAAAACCTGAACAGTTGACGTGTTCAGGCTCTCTATGGTATCCACACGAGCCTCTCGGGATCACCACGCTTCCACCACGTCCCGGCAGATGCGTTTCTCTTGCGCTCGCAGTGCTAGCTTGCGTCCTCCAAGGAATTGCAAGAGAAGAGTGTGGCTGTCCTTTTTGGAGGCTAGGGCAAGGAGACCTGCGAATTTCTCACTTAAAAGTTGTATTTATAGTGAGACTCAACTTCCAGGCCTAATGGGTTTCAAAGCCCTAATCCAATTAGGCTTTAATTTCGGGCTTAATAATGGCTCAACTCTTTGGGCCCATTATTAATACGAAATTATTGTGAAACCATAACCCAAATAATTAGCCCATGCACTCTAATGATCCAAATAGCTCTATGTGTGCGACCCAATAGGCTCTTGCCATGTTGGCAATGATCATAAATCACATTTATGATCATAAGCAATGAGCGGTGTCTAGCAACACATCATTGCTACCCAAGTGACAAGATTGTCGGTGAATCGACTAAACCTTTATGATCATCACCGATATATGCCATTGTCCCTTTGTCCAAGATATCAAGACTAAGCACGAGACATGGAATGTGTCACTCTCGTATAGCCCAATCTTTGGTTTCTTGATTACCGAGTAGACCAACTTAAACTGATGACATTGATATCGTATATCAACTCATCCGAGCATGGCCATGCATTTTCTAAGTCTCACTCTATCAAGGGGCCCGAAGATATCACTCCCGTTACATAGGAGGGACAAATCCCATCTTGATCATACAAATTCCTCCGCATGATATGTGACATACCCAATGACCTCCTTCAAGTTCACTCAGTTACGAGCAACAAAGGAAAGTATCAAAGTATGTGACTCACATGTAGGGAACCTTGATGATCTTAGGTCGAAGGACTACATATACCATGATCACTATGAGAATCACTTATGACACTCATATAACGATCCATGTAGTGTTCTCATGGTGGGTCAGTCCAGTACATAAGTTCTCCAACTTGTACCCATGTGTAGACTACATATCTCATATTAGTCTCCATATATGCTAGTCGTTATGTATTATTGTAACCTGCTCCACAATAATCCTAGACCAGGGACGTTTAAGAATATCATTATTCTAGGGTTACAATTATGTTTGTTAAGTTACGCAGAAACACAAAAACAAACATAATTGCTGGATTAATGCCTTAATAAAATATCATGACTCAATGTGCAGAAATACAATCATCTCATGATTGGCTTTTGGGCACAACACTAACAATAGAATGGTACTTAGCTTCAAAGCTTGAATGAGAAACAATAGCTTGCTTCTTGGTTGTGGATGAAATGAGATTCAGGCCGAGAAAAACATAGGTGCCCGTGGTAGATCACTACGTCAAGGGACAACCAGCCTGATTTCCATCTAAATAGACAATGAAAGATAAAGAGCAAGAAGAGACTAAATGAAGGCCAGCATCCATGGTTCCATTGATATACCAAAGAACCCGCTTGAGTAAGCTAAAATGGTATACAATTGGCTAGTGCATATACTAACTTAATAAATTGAAAACAAAAGAAAGGTCCAATTTGGTAATAGTTAGGTACCCCACAAGCCGCCAAAATGAATCTAGATTAGCAAAAAAAGGTGAATGAGCTACTACATTGGTGGTGGTGGCCAATGGCATGGAAACATGCTTACATTCTTGAAGATTAGCTTTAACAAGGATATCTGCAGCATATTTTGATTGCCAAAGATGAAGATAGGTGTTAAAGTAACGTGAATGCCAAGAAAGTGTATGAAAGGACCAAGATCTTTCATGGAAAATTCTTGACAGAGCTAAGAAATAAGTTGAGTAAAAAAAGAAGTACTACTCCTAGTGATGATGATATCATCAACATAGAGAAGAAGAAAAATGATGCCTCATGAAGAATGATAGACAAAGAGAAAGTTGTCACATGAGCTGCAGGAGAATCCCAGTTGAAGAAGAAATTCACTAAACCTATCAAAGCAAGCACATGGAGGCTGTTTGAGTTCATATAGAGCTTTATGGAGTTGACACACATAATCTCGATGTGAGGAGGAGATAACACCTGGTGGTTGCTCCATGAATATAGATTCTTTTAAGAAGCCATGAAGAAAGGCTTTTTTTATTGTCCAATTGCCTGATAAACCAGAAAAATATTATAGTAAGACTAAGATGAACTCAAATTATCTGAAGTTAAATCACTGCATTAAAAGTCTTAGAATAGTCAACACCTTCCACCTGATTATATCGACAAGCAACCAAATGGGCTTTTAACCATTCTAAGGAACCATTTAATTTAAGGTTTGTCTTGAAAACCCATTTGGAATGAGTTGTATGCATACCTTTGGGATGAGGAATTAGGGACCAGATTTTGTTTCTATGAAGGGCATCAATTTCATCCTTTATAGTAGCCAGCCATCCAGGATCAAAGAGTGTAGCTTTGGTGCGAGTAGGTTCTACTGGAATCATAAGATAGTGGATAGTGTGTAATAGCCTAGCTTTCACTTTACTCCATATTCATATGGAATAAGTGTTGAGAGTGCTAGGAACATAAGATATGCCAGGCGACTGAGGGTGAGACGCATTAACTATAAAATCAGTTGCAGTTTGTTGTGAAACTGAACTATTCTTAAGACCTAGGATGTTAGTAGTCACTGGTTCTAAAAAAACCTCTTGAAAAGGTTGAGGATTTGAATCGAGAGTCTGAGCTAGTTTTAGGTTATAAAAAGGTTGCATGCTTATTGAACCCAAACCTGTAATGTCCGTCAACAAATAAGGACTCCATTCTTAGACAACATTTGAAGAAGATGCTTATACTGTAGTGGTTATTTGTAAAGATGCTGAGGTGAAAGGATAAACCTATTCATCAAAGACAACATGTCTTGAGATATAAACACAACCAATGAAAGGGTCCAAGCATCGATCCCTTTTCTGACTTGGATTGCAGCCAATAAAAATGCAAGGTAATAAATGAGGAGAAAAATTATTCACTGCATAGCTTCACATATATGGATAGCACTGACATCCAAAATAATGAAGAATTAAGTAATCTGGTGAGCTGTTGAAGAAAATTTGATACAGTGTTGCCATGTTCAAAACTGCAACATGAAGTCTCTTAATTATATAAACTACTATATGACAAGCATCCAACCACAGACTATTAGGTGCTTTACTATAAAAAGCATCAATAATCCCAATTCTAAAATGTGATGATGTTTTCTTTCAACAACACTATGTTGCCATAGTGTTTCTGGAGAAGACATAATTTTTTAATTCTAGAATCATGAAGAATATTTAAGAATTTACTGCTATAAAACTCACCCCTTTCATCACATTGAAAATTTTGTATTGATGTGCTAAAAAAATTTTCAACCATGTGTTTGAACTTGATAAGCGATCAACAAAATCAGACTTGTTTTTCAAAGAATAAATCCATGTATATCTTGAATAGTCATCCATAAATGTTGCAAAGTACTTATATTTCTAAACTGAAAAATATAAAGCAGGTCCCCATGAATCAACATATATCTTGAAAAGCAATGAATGACAATGAGTAATGTCAATTTGAAATGAAAGCTTACTACTGCATGATGGCAACTAGAAAAATAGAAAATAAAGATTTACTAGAATCAACAAGTAGCCGATTATTCTTTATAATGAGATCCACTGTTTTGAAATTTAAGTGCCCTAAATGATTGTGTTATACGTCTCAACTCACTTTCTAATGTCTGAATGAAAAGTACAATGATTCCTTGGAAGTGTTGTCCGCCTTGTACATTCTCCCAACCTTTTTCCACTTGCTACCAGCATCAAGGACTCAAATCATTAATCACAAAACCAGAAGAGTCAAATGAAACCACACATAGGTATTCTTCAGTAAGCTGAGAAATTGATAATAAGTTCTTTACAAGATTAGGCACTAATAAAACATTGTTAAGCTTCAACACACTAGAATTGCTTACAATGGTTACCTCACTGACATGTGTAATTGGCAAGACTTTGCAATCCCTAACAGATACCTCATCATTTCCACTATATAGGAAAATTTTATCAAAGATACTTGGATGCCTTGATCATGATATGCATCAATACTGAGAGTAGTGAGAGCCTGTGAAACTTTTCTATTTGATATGCATGATTGAAGTGCTATGGAAAATGCTTTGTTGAATGTCTTGGTTTACCACAAATTTAGCAAACACCAAAATTAGTGCAAGAACATTTTTTATGATACTTATTAGTCTTACCATCTCGATTCTATCTTCTTTCTCTTATTGATGGTGATAAACCTCAGCCACTCAAACTGAAGTTCAAGCCATTACCTTAGTAAGATCATCCGTCACCCTATCTTCTATTGGTGTTGTTACCTCTCTTATTAGACCAATTGTTCCTCCCATTTCTTGAATTGCTTTGAGCATAGAAGGCTTGCTCATCATTGGGGGTAGAATTTCCAACCATCTAATGCTTTATAATTCCTTTATATGCTGTTAAAGAACTCATAAATTGAGTAAAAGAAGGCAGTGGTGATCGTGCAAGTATTGCACTTGTGAGTGCATCATAAGTAGCATCCAACCCATTTATCACAAATATTACTTTGTCCACATCAGAAATAGCTTTTTGTATACCTGCAAGTTCATCACAAAGACCTTTAAACTTGTGCAAATATACATGCATACAATTAGTAACTTTCTAAGCCTGGTGCAACTGAAACGTAAGGTTTGCTTCCCTCTCCTTTGATGAATTTGCATAAAACTCTTCAAGACATTTCCATATAGCTTTTGTTACTGGCAATCCAACAACTAGCCAATGAACTCCTTTAGTCAAAGTTTTAATAATAAAATTCTTTAACATTCTACCATTAATCTTCCATACTATATACTAAGGACTGATGATTTCTTAACCATCTACACTAGCTATTGTCGACAATGATGCCTCACTGGTTAGATGCCCCTGCAAGTTCATGCTATAAACTAAAAGTTCAACTTCATCATTCCACAAAAGGTAATTCTTTGGTGTTAACTTAGTTGTGATGAGTGTCACCAATTGTGAAAGTTGGGAAAGATCAAGAATGGGTTGTGCTACCATTTTAAAGAACCACTAATTTTAATATGGCAGGCTCTATACCATATAGAACTTGGCAACAAGAAGTAGAACTAAAAGGCTCGAAAAGATGATCCTTCATGTATTAGTGTGAATTAGAAGAATACATTATAAAAATTGAAATACAAATACAAAATCAAATCATGTCTTAATCTACAGCTAACTTAATTAAGTATCTGGGGAAGTATCACCAATACATACTACTGAACATATCAGTAACATATCTATAATCTCATTTATAACGACATTATTGGTACATATCTCCCACACTTTCATTGAACATCGAGTTTGTATATATCTAGTATCTGATTTGTATATATCTTCAATTCTAAGGGGACATGGGATTTAATGTGTTTACACTTATTTTATGCTATGAAAGATAGTATTTGAAATACAAATATAAATAAACATAAAGGGTAGGGTAAAATTAGATTTACCCATAAAGTTAACCCCATCTCTTGCATAGATAGGAACTTTTCCTCCATAGCCAGAATGTCATGCAGCTGCATAAAAAACATGATAAGGGGGTACCTTTCCATGGATTAATTTTCACTTAAAATTCCTCTAAATAAATAATGTATGTTCCAGTTTGACTAGTACAAACTCAAAGATTAACCAATTTAGCAACCATAAAAATTGTTCAAGACGAGCATAATCCCATCCTAGTCCTCACCGATTCCCCAACTAGGAAGGTTCATACTAGGCCAATTAAAGATCCAGACATGATGTGTGATAGCTCTCCTAGTTAACTATGGCTTTTAACTGGGTTAGTATTTTTATTTAAGTGTTTTTACTTAAGTACCTCAAGTTAGCACCTTGTTAAACAAGAAATACAAGCTAAATTAAATAAAAATGAGTTCCTAAGGGTGGTTTGGCACCTAAAAGTCAAAATGGGGCAAAATGGAATTTTGACCCAAGCGAATAACATGACTATAATTTTGATGAAATTAGAGTCATGTAAGGAATTTTGCCTAATTTAGTCAAGACCATTAGTTATCCTAGATATTAGAACCATCTTTGAAGGAAAAGAGTAAAAAGTTGCACTAAGTGCTCAATTGAGCCACTTATGTCTTAAGTGGCTTAAGTGTCCAAGAGGATAAGTGTAGGAAGCTTTTGGGCATCCTTTAGGACCAAGAAGGGTTGGTTTTGGGTGACTGTTTGTGTTACCACTCTAACTGCTTCTATATAGTCATTAGATTTAGTGAGCTCAAGCCCCAGACAGTCCATGTCCTGTACGCCCAGCAGAACATGTGCACTATGTTTACCCAAGTGGCCCTCTTGGTCATTATGCAAATATGTGTATATTGGTCCAAACATCATGCTCATATTCACATACAACTAAATCTAGAAGTATTGATGATAGTGAAATTCTTTATTCCTAGCCAATATGGAATTTGAGTAAAATCCCCAAATGCATGTATGCATACATGATGCCACTGGTGTGCATCTTATGTGTTCAAACTTTCACACTGCATCCAACTCAAATTCTGCCCATGTTATCCTACACCCTAAATGTTTTAACCCCTTTAATACACTTAAACCATTGTAGGGAAACAGGTTTGAGGCATGACATCCATCTAAGTTTATAATTACGGATTTTTCACTTAACCAGGTACAAATGACCATATGAACAGTGCTACGCAAAATCAGTCAATTTTGACAGGCCATAACTCTGGCTACAGGGCACCAAATCTAGTGAATCAAAAACCAAGTTATTCATATTGAAGTTTTTAAGTTTAGTCAAAATTTTATAGCCAAATTCCTTATGTAAAAAAAGTTATGGCAGCTGGAGTACAGGATACCAAATTTTAGCCACTATTGACCATTATGCCCACACAAAATATCATAATATTCATATACTCCATTTTCCAGGTACAAAACCCACTTGGTAGTGTCCATACATGTCTTATACACCTGGTTAAACCATTCCCATGAATTTATAACCATTTTAACTATCATTCATAAAAATGCCATCAAAACAACCCGTAAACACCATATGGACAACATTGTATATACACTTCAAACAACACTCCATTGATCCATATATCTTTCTCACACTACACATACAACATACCCAAATCAATTACATGAATTTATGCAGCACGTACATGACAACAACTTAGTTAATAGGTACACTAAGCTTCTTGGAGAACTTCAAAAGCACTAAGCACTCTAGAAACTTGGAGGGACCAGCTGCTGCATAAGGCAGAAAGTAGCATTACTAAAAATAGCTAATGTGCTCCAAAAATAATGAGAACATCCAGTTTACAAATAAACATATGGCAGTTAATATACATGAAATCTCACAGATAAATTCAGATGACAGCTATTATTTTGAACAATCTTTTTTAGGTGCTCCTGAAATGGACAGAAAGAGGGTAAGTCTCTTTGAAGAAACTTAGTAAGGGCTTATCATTAGAAACTTGAATTCCCAGAAACATACCTCAAATATAAATACATAAAAAAATAGAAACAAAGCATATATACAAAAATATGGCCATCCAAGTGCACAAACAAATAAAACACAATCAAATGCAATGCTGGCAACAGTACATCATTAAGGTTAGTCCATAAACAATCAAATAAACAATATGTAATCACTATGGCAGCCCTCCTCAAGCTAATTGTTGGTCTTAGGAGGTTAATTGGATTTATTTAGTACTAACTTGGGCTCTAGAAACTCCTGTAAACACTACCATCTTGGTGCATGAAAAGCAGTAAGGCTAAAACATTGTTCATGCACTCCCCCCTAACCCATACTTGGTTCCTTGAGCTTTTTGCTCTCTTCCAAGCATGGTTTTAGATTCATGGATGCTTGATCATCATCTTAGGACAGTAAAATACCATGAAACATGATGATAAAACCGTTTCCTAAGCTGTGAATGCCAAAATCTTCAAGAGATACACAATAAACCTGAAAACTAAGGTTTTTCTCTTTCTTGTTACATCCGATTGCCTTCCTCTGTGATTTCTTAGGAGATTGTGCTATGGTAGCTATGGAAGCTTATGGAGGAGCTAAGGAACAGGTTGTGTCTAGTGGGGGACGAAAATGGCCAAGAAATGGCAAGAAATCAAGATATTTTACTTGACTTGATTAGTTTAAGCTTAACCCTCACTTAGGTCACTATAAGTACGTCTTAAGCAAAGACTTTTTGGCTAATCTTTAGCCCACATTTTTTACCTTAAAACATGGAAATAAAAGGCCAGGATAATGCTAGAAATGGCCACCTTTGACCCCTCTCAATGATACTCCCATCCTTAAATTATTTGTTTGTGAACAATTGTAAACCTAGTTGTCATAGGTTCTTGAACAATAGCCTTTATTTCCTTTATCCAATTTAGCCTCAAAAGATTGCTTCCATACCATTCAAATCCCCCTAAAACCTCTCTTTTAAAGTTGTACAATTGAGTACCCAAGTCTTGAAATCTTACAATAAAGTCCATAGGTTACGTGTTGACCAAGCAATCCTTTAAGGTTTTCTTGAGGATCAAGTAACCATTGTGTGGATCTTTTAAGGAGGTGTAGATTATATGATTTACCCCTCACATTTGGTTCACTACGGGGAAAATCATGCTATATAGTGGCTTATAATCATTATGTCCTTATACTGTAATTTTCTCATTTGTTAAGGTACTAACATTTCTCCCCCCCCTTAAAAATTGTGGTTCTCCAAAATTGCCCTTAGCTTAAGGTACTCATCTAGATACTTTTCCAGGATTTCCTTCTCAGTTTCCTAAGTTGCCTATCTTTTAGAATAGTTTAACCGTTGTACTTTAACCATGGGAATCAGTTTGTTCCTTAGCCTTTGGGTATCCTTAGCTAAGATAGCTATAGGTTTCTCTTCAGATGTCAAATTGGCTCTAATTGTATGTCTTCTACTGCTATTGACACGGCCATCCTTGGCCCCTGCTTAGGAGACCTGTGAAAGCTGGTCTCACGGTGGATTGCAATTGGCTAGTTGTATATGTGCGCAAATTAAAACTCCATGATGCTAGTTGATTAACCTAAAATATGCAGGGTGCGTGCTCTTCATGCTTTGACTTGCATTAACAAAACCATAAAACATTGACTTGGCCAAAAGATTTCCATAAAAAAGAAGTTTAAATAGCCAAAGCATACAAGATCAACATTTATGTGAGTTTACTACACGTAATAACTATGTGGGAGCATTCATACATAAAGTAGACTAATGCCCTCACCCAATAGCAACCCTAGAGTCTAGGACTCCTCAAAACATAGACAATGGAGGCAGCTAAGAGTACTATATATACAAGCCTCAACTGAGATGTTCTTGAATTAACTCCCACCTTGGATGCAAGTCCCAGTGGTGAGTCACAAAAGTCTTTGTCCACGTGGTGCTAGGCTCTGCAGCCAAAGGAAGACTGTAGTTAGTACTCTTACTTGACCAACAAGTTACCTATGTAGGCTAGAATCATAGAGATTCTCAAGTACAATACCTACACAAAAGCTACTACCGTGATAACCCTCAGTGGTTACCCGGCCCACCAACTTCAAAATCTGCACAACATAACTAGGGAGTTAGAACTTAAACATTCTCAGTAAGGGTCTTCATGGTGCCTACAAGAAAATTACAAAGGACTTTACATATACAAACATATGTAACCTACTGTGAGCTCATACAGCCGTAAGGTCTAATATATGCATATACCTAGGTCCCTTGAGACCTCTCCTCATCCTGGTCCTTGAATTACAACGCATTACCTTGTCCTTTAGCAAGCTTAGCCTACCAGCCTAACTAATGATAAATCACTAGTTGAACCTCTCCCATTTATGTTGTATAGGGGCATTATGGTGGGACTATTCTAGACTAGGCCATAAAGACCTTCTAGACTAGGTGCATGAAGGTTTCACCATGTAACCTCGTGGCTAATAACATGGCTAGGTTGCCAAGGGTTCTAAACCTCTCACCCAAGTTAGTGGTACTTAGTTTTGTTTATTTGTAAACTAGTTTTCTTGCTTATGGTACAAGTCACCATAAAACTTTATAAAACTGAAGAAAACTCCTAGGTCTTAAAGGACTTTTGGAAGCCTTGGAGCTGTTAGTGTTGTGCCCAAAAGCCAATCATGAGATGATTGTATTTTTTCACATTGAGTCATGATATTTTATTAAGGCATTAATCCAGCAATTATGTCTGTTGTTTTTTTCCTGCGTAACTTAACAAACATAATTGTAACCCTAGAATAATGATATTCTTAAAAGTCCCTGGTCTAGTATTATTGTGGAGCGGGTTGCAATAATACATAACGACTAGCATATGTGGAGACTAATATGAGATATGTAGTCTACATATGGGTACAAGTTGGAGAACTTGTGTACTGGACCGACCCACCATGAGAACACTACATGGATCGTTATATGAGTGTCATAAGTGATTCCCATAGTGATCAGGGTATATGTAGTCCTTCGACCTAAGATCATCAAGGTTCCCTACATGTGAGTCACATACTTTGATACTTTCCTTTGTTGCTCGTAACTGAGTGAACTTGAAGGAGGTCATTGGGTATGTCACATATCATGCGGAGGGATTTGTATGATCAAGATGGGATTTGTCCCTCCTATGTAACGGGAGTGATATCTTCGGGCCCCTTGATAGAGTGAGACTTAGAAAATGCATGGCCATGCTCGGATGAGTTGATATGCGATATCAATGTCATCAGTTTAAGTTAGTCTACTCGGTAATCAAGAAACCAAAGATTGGGCTATACGAGAGTGACACATTCCATGTCTCGTGCTTAGTCTTGATATCTTGGACAAAGGGACAATGGCATATATCGGTGATGATCATAAAGGTTTAGTCGAATCACCGACAATCTTGTCACTTGGGTAGCAATGATGTGTTGCTAGACACCGCTCATTGCTTATGATCATAAATGTGATTTATGATCATTGCCAACGTGATAAGAGCCTATTGGGTCGCACACATAGAGCAATTTGGATCATTAGAGTGCATGGGCTAATTATTTGGGTTATGGTTTCACTTTAATTTCGTATTAATAATGGGCCCAAAAGTTGAGCCATTATTAAGCCCGAAATTAAATCCTAATTGGATTAGGGCTTTGAAACCCATTAGGCCTGGAAGTTGAGTCTCACTATAAATACAACTTTTAAGTGAGAAATTCGCAGGTCTCCTTGCCCTAGCCTCCCAAAAGGACAGCCGCACTCTTCTCTTGCAATTCCTTGGAGGACGCAAGCTAGCACTGCGAGCGCAAGAAAAACGCATCTGCCGGGACGTGGTGGAAGCGTGGTGATCCCGAGAGGCTCGTGTGGATACCATAGAGAGCTTGAACACGTCAACTGTTCAGGTTTTGTGATTCGACTCTACAGTTGAGTGAGAGATCTCAACCAAAAATTAGGTATGAAAATTTTCGAACACCCGGTTTACCCCATTTCACTTGGATCCTGGAGGGTTTCGGTTAAATTCCGCTGCGCTGTTTGGCTCCCGAAACCCAACAGGAGAACCCCTGGAATGCTCATACCCCAAGGTACCCTAAGAACCGCCTTAGGTCTCCCTTTGACCTCCCTAGAAAAACTTGGATAATTTAGCCAACATGCCTGTGGCGACGTGTCACCATAGTTGGTAACATTCTGCCAACTTTCCATCGTTGGTGACACATCATGGGCAATGGTACAAATCTAGCGACGGGTCGCCAATCTGTGAATCTACAGAATTTTCACAAATTTTGCTGCTATGAACTTTGGACACTTACCAAACATATCAAACATGCTTGGATAGCCTCCAAACTTCACAAACATGTAAAAAATGTCGTATAGATCACAACCAACTATCACAATCCAATCTATGATGCATTATAAAATCATTCTAATCATCACAAACCTCATAGTCCACCATAATTCAACCTTGCCCACTAACTAATGCTATTGCTAGAACTACTCGAATTCTTCAAGCAAACTCATTCCAATAGCATTACTTGAACTCGAAAACACAACTCCCTTACCTCAACTCCAAGTAACAAGCAAGAATCAAGCACTCTTCCAATCCACTAAACTCACCAAAGCACCACCTAAGTTCCAAACAAAACATAGGCACCAAACATCAAATTCTTACTTTCTAACTAAAACCCAATCTCCTAATCTACTAATAAACCTGAAATCAATCAAGAACACATTGGTTAGCTCATACTAAAAATAGGGGATGGGAGAAAATATGCTTCCAAGCTCCAAAACCATAGTTTTATGCTTGAAATGAGCTCCCAATGGCCCATATACTTGTGATGGCTTCTTTTTTTCACCAAAAAACTTTGATTTCAAGCTTAATTGGGTGGGAAAATGAGGGTCAAAAGGATGAACTCGGGTTTATGGCAGCCACCCTTCACTTTACCCTCTTATAACACAATTTTTAATCTAAGCCATCAAAGTATTAGACATGAAACACGTAGGTCCCCATCTTTTGGTAACCTTAGCTATTCTTGATTAGTCCTTGTTTATTTCATCAAGTTTGGGTTAAAGTTAAAAGTTAAGTTATAAAACTTCATTTTAACCACTCGGGACCTAGCCCAGCTATTCAGGATGCAAACCTACCATTTTACCCCTGCGTTAACCTTCTTGGAACTTAGCGAACTTTGCTAAACTTTCCTATTCTTGCTATGTAAACTTGAATTAAGGTTTCAAACTTAATTTAGAGTACTTTACCTTCCTCAACCATGCTTCCCACTAGTATGACCATAATAGCTATAGCATGCTTTGTGTCCAACAGGCACTTCTTAAGCATACTAACATTGAAAACATTATGGACACTTGACATACTTGGTGGTAGAGCTAACCTATAAGCCACCTTGCCAACTCTATCTAATATCTCATAAGGACCAATGTACCTTGGAGCTAGTTTACTTCTTTTGCCAAACCTAACAGTGCCTTTTGTTGGTGCTACTTTTGAGCCATACTTTATCACCAATTTAAAACTTCAAGTCTCTTCTTCTTTTGTTTACATAAGTAGTGGTCCTTTCGTTGGCTATCCTTAACCTTTCCTATATCTTCTTGATTTTGCTTGTCATTTCTTCAATAATCTCAAGAACCAACTCTAGCCTATCTGAGGGTTCCACCCAACAATGGGGTGTCATGCACCTTCTCCCGTAAAGGGCTTCATAAGGTGTCATACCAATGGTGCTTTGATAACTATTGTTGTAAGAAAATTCCACCAAAGGTAAATGTTGGTCCCATTCTTCTTTGAAATCCAAGATACAGCTCCTAAGCATGTCTTCAACTATCTGAATTACCCTCTCAGTCTGTCCATCTGTCTGAGGGTAGTATGTAGTGCTCAGGTGGATTTTGGATCCTAATGCTATGTGAAATGCACTTCAAAATCTAGTTGTAAACCTTGGATCTCTGTCTGACACTATGGAGTCTGGCACTCCATGCAACCTTATTATCTTCTTGATGTACATTTGTGCTAACGTTTCTAGTGAGTCTACGATCTTCATTGGTAAGAAGTGGGCACACTTGGTTAGCTTATCTACAATGACCCAGATGGTGTAATGCCTTAATTTGGTCATATGCAGCACAGTTAAGAAGTCCATAGTGATGATACCCCACTTTCTCACTGGAGTGGGTAGAGTCTGTAGTGTTCCTACTGGCTTCTGATGCTCTACCTTTATCCTTTGGCATGTGGCACATTTAGAGACATATGTGGCTATGTCCTTCTTCATGTTTGGCTACTAGAAATGTGTTTTCAAGTCTCTGTACATCTTTTCACTTCTAGGATGGATATTTAGTTTACTAGTGTGAGCTTCCTCAAGTATCTCATTTCTGAGTTCTTGCTGACTTGGCACATATATTCTGCCCTTAAAGTGCAGTAGTCCTTGCTTGTAGGCAAAAGATTCATACAATGACCCTTTATTTTCTCCTAAAATCTTCTTCAGATTAAGGTCTACTTCTTGTGCCTTCCCTACCTCATCAATCCACCCAAACTGAATTGTTAACATATTAACTTGTGCTCATTCCCATTGTTGCCACTTATACCAAAGGCATAGCAAACTATTTTCCTCGCTTGTATCAGCTAAAGATCCACCCTTTAGCAAACCAATGTACTTCCTACTTAATGCGTCTACCACTAGATTGCCTTTGCCCTCAGTATATGTAATGCTACAATCATAGTCTTTAATATACTCCAACCATCTTTTTTGCCTCATGTTCAACTTTTTCTGAGTGAACAAGTATTTTAGGCTTTTATGGTTAGTGTATATTATAAATGAGCTTCCCATTAAGTAATGCCTCCATTGTTTTAAGGCAAAGATCACTACAGCAAGCTCTAGGTCATGGGTAGGATAGTTTTGCTCATGGGCTCTTAATTACCTTGACCCATAAGCAATTATGTTCCTATCTTGCATCAACACACATCCTAACCCAAATCTAGATGCATCTATATAGATGATGTAGGGCTTGCTTAGATCAGGTAGGATTAACACTGGAGCTTGAATCAGCTTGCTCTTTAGCTCCTGAAAGCTCTTTTCACATTTTTTAATCCACTCAAACTTTTGACCCTTCTTGGTCAGTTGAGCAAGGACTGAGGCAATCAAGGAGAATTTTGATACAAATCTCCTATAATAGCCTACCAATCCTAGAAAGCTTCTAATTTCTTTTATAGTCTTAGGTCTTTCCCACTTTTGCACAGCCTTAACCTTTTCAGGGGTCTGCTTTAAGGCCTTGTGCATCAATGATTTGTCCTAGGAAAGAAACTTCCTTTAACCAGAATTGGTACTTGGAAAATTTAGCATATAGCTGATTGTCTAATAGTGTGTTCAAGACAATTCTTAAGTGATGCTCATGTTCACTTTCATCCTTAGAATACACTAGGATGTCATCAACGAACACCACTACAAACTTGTCCAAGTATGGTCTGAACACACAATTCATTAAGTCCATGAATACAGCAAGGGCATTAGTCAAGCCGAAGGGTATGACTGTGTACTCATAATGTCCATATCTTGTTCTGAATGCTGCCTTGGGTATATCCTCCTCTTTTACCCTTAACTGAAAGTACCCAGATCTCAAATCAATCTTAGAGAAAATCTTTGCTCCTTTAAGTTGATCAAATAGATCTTCAATCCTATGGAGGGGATACTTGCTCTTAATGGTCAAACCATTTAGCTTTCTGTAGTCAATGCACAATCTTAAAGATCCATCCTTTTTTTTTTCACAAAGAGAACTGGAGCTCCCCATGGTGAAACACTTGGTGTTATGCACCCTTTCCAAGTAGTTCATCAAGTTGTTTCTTGAGCTAAATTATCTCTATGATTGGCATTCTATAAGGTGGTATGGATACTGGTGTAGCTCCAGGCTGTAGTTTAATCTCAAATTCAATCTCTCTTAGAGGAGGAATACCTGGTAAATCTTTAGGAAAGACTTGTGGATAGTCTTTCACTACAGGTATCCTACTAACTTCTTCCTCAATTTCAACATCATTCAATGCATAGTATTCATCTTCAGAAATCACAGGAATCTCATCTAACACTTCTAGTTTCATGCCATGCATTTCATACACTAATTCCTTAGAATTCACTAATGCATGCACTTCATTACTAGGCAATGTGATTTCTCTTTTAGCACAATCAATCTTTATACCATACATAGCCAACCAGTTCATACCCAAAACAATATCATATTGTGGAATATTCAACACTAGCAGATCAGTCATAATCTTAGTCTTTCCTACTTCTAGCTCACAGTCCTTAGCTAGTTCATTCGTGAAAAGACATTGACTACCTGCTGTTCTTATTAATGATATGTTAGGCATGAATTCAATAGGCAATTTCATAGATTCAGCTGACTTCCTAGCCACAATGGACACTAAGGCACCAGTATCAAACAATGCATTAACAGACATACCATTTAAATAAATGTTACCTCTAAGTGCCCCTTGTTGGGATGTCTCCCCTTTGTCAATATGGAATACTCTTCCAGCTCTCTGCACTTGTGGCCTTGGTACTGTTAAAGAACCTCTTGGCTGAACATCTCTGACAGCTGGCATATTAGGCCTATTCTGGCCTTGCTCATCTTGCCCTCTTCTTTGGACCAAAGGGCAGTCTTTGATCCAGTGATCCAAAGAACCACATCTAAGACATGCTTGTGTCTCAAAGTAACATGGCTTCTTGCCATGGAATTTCTTGCATTGAGGACACCTTGGGCCAATAAACTTACTCTTGGCCTTGCCATCCATACTAGGTTTTCCAAACTTGGCAGTGTCCTTACCTTTCATTGGCTTCTAAAGTCTTCCAGCCTGGCTGGTCTTTCCTAGTTCACTAGGAAACCATTTTCTTTCATACTCTTCCTGTTCCACTAGTAAAGCCTTCTGAATAGCATCATGATAGGTAATGGCATTGAATGGCCTAACAGGTCTCCTGATATCTGGTCTCAGACCTCTAACAAACCTCTTTGCTTTAAGTTCTTCCAACCTGTGGTATTGTGGTGCATACCTCACAAGTTGGTTGAACTTGTGTTCGTATTCCAAAACACTGAGATTGTCCTATTTCAGTGCATCAAACTCAGCCTGTTTTAGGTCTTTGATGGCATCACTTACATACTGGTCTTGGAACATCCTTGTAAATTCAGACCATGTCATCTCTAGCTCATGATCGGCTCTTTTACCTCTCTGGGCAGCATACCTATCTCTAACACTTCACCATATTTTAGCACTACCTATAAGATTGTAGGTAGCCAAGGATACTTTCTTTGTGGAGCTCAAATGCATCCTCTCAAACATCTTCTCAATGAATCTTAGCCACTCCTCAGCTTTCTCCGGTCCAGCTCTGCCATCAAATTGTGGAGGTCTTTGGCCTTGAAACCTCTCCAACAATCTGACATCATCAGAGCGCTCAAGATCTTCAACTCTGTGCCTCCTAGACCTATGTGATCCCTCAGACTCTTGATGCTCTCTAGGCCTCCTTCTTTCTCACCTTTTACTAAGGTTCCTAGCTTCTGAGTGATTGGCGCTTGACACTTGGCCAACCTCAGACCTGATTCTTCTACCTCTGGGATGTCTTTTATCCTCATCTTCCTCAAATTCTTCATCTTCATTTCTTTCAGAAGGAACATTCACTGGGTTGTTCCTAACAACTTCCTGGTTCTGCTCCTGTGGTAATGGTTGTGCTACTTGAACTCCTTATTATTGATCTTGCAGTAGCCTTACTAAGTTTTCATTTATCTGGGCCAGATTTCTTTGTAGTTTGACCCACACCTGTGGTACATCCATTTCAAGTGCTGGGTTTTCCACTCCGTAAACACTTGGCTACTCTTGTACACCCTTTCCATTTCTGTTGGCTTGTATTTGCTCAATGGAAGGTCTTAGGGGTCCCTGATCCCCTCTCCTTGTGGCTACCATTTTCCTATTTTATGATCAACAAAAGAGCACAATGTATATAGTACATTAGGTACTTAACACTAACAGCTGACTCAACTAAGTTCTATGTATGTAACTATATGCACGCATGATGGAACTATATGCAACTCCAATCCAAACCATGTTCTGATACCAAATTCTGTTACCACTCTGAGTGTTTAAATATAGTGATCAATTTTAGTGAGCTCAAGCCCCAGGTAGTCCATATCCTATAGGCTAAGCAAAACATGCACATTATGTTTACCCAAGTCGCCCTCTTGGTCATTATGCAAAGATGTGTAAATTGGTTCAACCATCATACACATATTCACATAAAATTTCATCTGGAAGTAATGATGATAGTGAAATTTTTTATTCCTGCCAATATGGAATTTGAGTAAAATCCCCAAGTACATGTACAATCATATCCACACATGATGCTATTGGTGCGCATTTTATGTGTCCAAACTTTCACATCTTGTCCAACTCAAATTCTACCTATGTTTTCTTGTGCCCTAAAGGTTTTAAACCCTTTAATACCCTTAAACCTTCATAGGGAAATAGGTTTGAGACATTAAATCCATCTAAGTTTTTAATCATGGATTTTACACTGAACTGGGTCGAAATGACCATATAAACAGTACACAGCAAAATTAGCCAAATTTGATAGGCCATAACTTTGGCTATATGGCACCAAATCTAGTGATTTAAAATCCAGGTTATTCATCTTGAAGTGTTCTAAGTGTGGTTAAAATTTCATAGCCAAATTCTTTATGCATAGAAAGTTATGCCAGCTGGAGTACAAGGTACCAAATTTTAGCCACTATTGACCATTATGCCCATACAAAATTTCATAATATTCATACACTTCATTTCCAAATGAAAAACCCACTTGGTAGTGTCCATATATTTCTTACACACATGGGAAAACCACTCGTCTAAATTTACAGCCCTTCTAACCATCATTCATAAAAATGCAATCAAAATAGCCCATAAACACCTATGGACAGCATTGTATACACACTTCAAACCATACTCCATTGATCCATATATCCTTCTCACACTACACATACAACATACCCAACTCATTTACATGAATTTATGCACCACGTACATGACAATAACTTAGTCAATACGTGTTACCACCTCACAAAAATGGAAGAATTACAAGTGTGACATAATGGCTAAAAACCATTATATTGTGTAATTCTCACCATAGTGATCAAATTATGGTGGTAAAAGGCATGATTAACACCTCCTTAAAAGTGTTCCAAGTTGGTAACTTGGCCCCCAAGAAAAGCCTTAAGGATTGCTTGTTTTTCAAGCAACCTATGGACTTTTTTGTAAGGTTTTGGAAAGTTGGGTACTCAATTGCAAAATTTTCACAAAAGAGATTTGGAGAGTTATGGGAAGGATATGAATGGTATGGAAACAAATTTTGGAGGCCGAATTGCATAAAGGAAACAAAAGCTATTATTCAAGAACCTAGGACAACTAAGTGTACAATTGTTCACAAAATTAACTTAAGGATGGGATGATTTTTGACAATAGTCAAAGGTGGCCATTTCTACCATTATCCCAGCCTTTTATTTACAGGTTCTAAGGTAAAAAATGTGGGCTAAAGATTAGGCAAAAAGTCTTTGCTTGAGACATACTTATAGTGACCTAATTGAGGATTAAGGTTAAACTAATCAAGGCAAGTAAAATATCTTGATTTCTTGCCATTTCTTGGCCATTTTCATCCCCCACCAGGCATAACCTGTTCTTATCTCCTCCATAAGCTTCCATAACCACCATAGCTCAAGCTCTCAAGAAATCACAAAGGAAAACAACTGGATGCACCAAGAACAAGAAAAACTACTTTTCAGGTTTACAAAAAGTTTATTGGATTTCCAAAAAAAGGTAAGGGTTTTATCTGGCTTTTATTGTTCAATACTGATGCCCAAACATCCATGAAGCTAAGACCCTAAGCCTGGAAGAGATCCAAGAGCTTGATGAACCAAGTTTAGGTTAAGGGGGAAATCGCACTGAGGGTTTCGGCCCTACAACTTTGGTGCTCTGTTATGGTAGTGCAATTAAGGGCTTTCTAAAGTTTCTTGGATTGTTTACTGTATTTCCAAACATCCATGAAGCTAAGACCATGCTTAAAAGAGAGCAAAAAGCTCAATGAACCAAGTATGGGTTAAAGGGAAAGAAGCATGGCAAGGTTTCGGCCTTAGTGTTACCATGCTAAAGATGGCAGCAAGAAAGAAGGGTTTGTAGAGCCCAAGTTAGTACTAACTAAGACCTAAAAGACTCCTAAGGCCAATAAAGAGCTTGAGGAGGGCTGCCATAGTGTTTCTAAAGTGATATATTTTTGTTTTATTGAATTGTTACGGACTAACCTTAATGTGTTATTGCTGCCAGCATTTCATATGTTTGATGCTGTGTTTGTTTGTGCATTTGGATATGTATATTTGTTTGTTTGTACTGTATTTTTTCGTTTTAGTGTCTTTGGATTTCAGGTATATGGCTGAAGATTGAAGATTTTATTGATAAGCCCTTACTAAGTTTCATTCAAGAAACTTACCCCCTTTCTGTCCATTTCAGGAGCACCTGAAAGAGAACATTCAGATTAATAGTTTTCATTTGAATTTCTCTGTCAAATTTCAGGTACATGAACTCCCATGTGTCTAGTTATGATCTGGAAAGTTTGGTGATTTTAGGAGCACATTTGGTATTTTTAATAGTGGTACTTATTGTGTTGTGCAGCAGCTGTCCAGCATCCTGTTTCTGGAGTCCATTGCATTTCAAGAACTCCTGTAACTTAGGGTGCATATTTAGCTAAGTTAAGACCATTGTGTAGTGCATGTATGCATGTACATGTAGTGTATGTAAAATGAGACAAGTATGTGAACATTTGAGTAATGTTTTGGCTATGTAAGTGATGTGGTGCAAAGCTGCCTAAGTGTGAATGATGGGCTGCTGACTTGTAAATTCTGTTTTGGCCACATAAAGTTTTTAAATGCAAGAGAATGTATTTCCTATGTGTAATGGACATATATGGGGTAGCCTTGGAGGTCTTTCCCCTTGTGAATGAAGTGTTTGCACACTTATGAAATTTTGTATGGGCAAAATGGTCATACAGTGACCAAAATTTTGACTCTGCACTTAAAGTTATATATCTCGCTGTGTAGAATGAATATTTGTATGAAAATTTGACCACACCTAGATAAAATCTATAGGATGAACTGTAATTTGAATTTCTGAATTTGGATCCTTGTAGCCAAAGATATGACGTTGCAAGTTTGGCTAAGTTACTGTTCATTTGGTCAGAATTTTGTAACCAACTTCAAAAATCCATAACTTGGTCCATAGGTGGGCTATTGATGTAAAACAAATTCCTTGGTTTGATCTAAGTCTCTACTTGATAATGGAGCAAATGAAACAGTGGGGTACATGGCTAGAATGATACAGTTTATTAGTGGAAGTTACAGGTGCAGTAGCTGGTCACTAGAACTTAACAAGATTGCCTAATGTGTGGTAACCAAGATTAAGACTTGCGCTAGTGTTTTCCTTCTTTGCTGCCATGGTGTGCATGAAATGTGAATATGTGTGTGATAGTTGGACCAATATGCATGTGTTTACATAGTGCCCAAGAGGGCCACTTGGGTATGCACATTACGGGTAGTGTTCTGATGGCCTACAGAACATTACCAATCCTGGGAGTTTAAATGCACAATTTTGGCACCATAATTGGACTACCCCAGAGTGGGTAACAATACATACACTAAGCTTCTTGGAATACATACACTAAGCTTCTTGGAGAACTTCTGTTACCCACTCCGGGGTAGTCCAGTTATGGTGCCAAAATTGTACATTTAGACTCCCAGGATTAGTAATGTTCTGTACGCCATCAGAACACTACCCTTAGTGTGCATACCCAAGTGACCCTCTTTGGCACTATGTAAACACATGTATATTGGTCCAACCATCACACACATATTCACATTTCATGCACACCATGGCAGCAAAGAAGGAAAACACTGGCACAAGTCTTAATCTTGGCTACCACACATTAGTCAATTTTGTTAAGTTCTAGTGACCAGGTACTGTACCTATAACTTCCACTAATAACTTCACTCCATTATCAAGTAGCCAGGTACTGTACCTATAACTTCCACTAATAACTTCACTCCATTATCAAGTAGATACTTATGGAAAACCAAGGAATTTTATTTTACATCAATAGCCCACCTATGGACCAAGTTATGGATTTTTTAAGTTGGTTACAAAATTCTGACCAAATGAACAGTAACTAAACCAATTTTGCAATGTCATATCTTTGGCTACAGGGCTATCAATCCAGAAATTCCAAATCCCAGTTAACCCTCTAGATGTTTTATAGGTGTGGTCAAAATTTCATACCAAGATTCCTTCTACACAAGGAGATATTAAACTTTAGGTCCAGAGTCAAAATTCTGGCAACTTTTGGACCATTTTGCCCATACAATTTTTCCAAACCATGCAAACACTTCCTTCACAAGGGGGAAGCCCTCCAAGGCTATCCCATATATGTCCATTATACATAGGAATTACATTCCCTTGCTTTTAACAACTTTATGTGGCCAAAACAGAATTTACAAGTAAGCAGCCCATCATTCACACTTAGGCAGCTTTGCACTACATCACTTACATAGCAAAAACATTACTCAAATGTTCACATACTTGTCTCATTTTATATACACTACATGTAAATGCATACATGAACTACAATATGGTCTTAACTCAGCTAAATACGCACCCTAGATTATAGTAGGTCCTGAGACACAATGGACTCCAAAAATAGGATGCTGGACAGCTGCTGTACAACACAGTAAGCACCATCACTAAAAATACCAACTGTGCTCCTAAAAGCACCAAAATTTCCACATCAAAACTAGACATATGTAAGTTCATGTACCTGAAATTTCACATACAAATTCAAATGAAAACTATTAATTTGAACATTCTCTTTCAGGTGCTCCTGAAATGGATAAAAAGGGGGTAAGTTTCTTGAATGAAACTTAGTAAGGGCTTATCAATAAAATCTTCAAACTCCAGCCATATACCTGAAATCCAAAGACACTAAAACACAAAAATAAATTATGAACACACAAATATACACATCCAAATGCACAAACAAACACAGCAACAAACATATGAAATGCTGGCAACAATAACACATTAAGGTTAGTCCATAATCATGCAATTAAACATTAAGAACTCACTATGGCAGCCCTCCTCAAGATATTGCTTGGTCTTAAGAGGTCATTAGGTCTTAGTTAGTACTAACTTGGGCTCTAGAAACCCTGAATTTCACTGCCATAACAGAGCACCAAAGCTGTAGGGTTGAAACCCTTGGTGCAATTTCCCCCTTAACCTAAACTTGGTTCATCAAGCTCTTGGCTCTCTTCCAAGCTTAGGGTCTTAGGTTCATGGATGTTTGGGCATCTGTATTGAACAATAAACAGCCATGAAACCCAGATAAAACCCTTACCTTTTGCTGGAAATCCAATAAATCCTTTGTAAACCCAAAAACTAGGGGTTATGGCCTTCCTTGATGCTTCGGTTGTTTTCTCTTTCTTTCTCTTGATTATTTGCAGTAAGATGGCTATGGTGGATGGTGGAGGAGCTCAAAGAGATGAGGCTAGCAGGTGGAGGTCGAATTTTGGGAAGAAAATGGGTGAAAATGATTTTTTTTCTAGCTTTATTTCTTTATTTATCTTTAGTAATGGCATGTTTGCAAATTTTGCAAACTTCAAGCCACACTTGGACAGATTATTTCCAGCCATTTTGGCTGGGAAAATGACATATTTTGACCTCTTTTAACCTTGGTCAAAAGTCATTTTCACCTTAGAAAAAATCTAGGACACTTAAGCACCTTAGTTGTCATTATGCCATAAATGACAAACTTTGCCTCTTTGAGCACTTTGGTCCCCAACAATATATTTAATTCCTTCCATGTTCTTTCTTCATAATTCCATCCATATGCTTTCTTCATAATTCCATCCTTTTCCTTTCCATAGCCACATTTAGAAATTTGTGCAATTGAGTACCCAATCTTTGTAACCTTACAATTTAGTCCATAGGTTCCCTGAAAATCCGCCAATATATCAATGCTTTTGTAAGGACCAAGCTATCATTATTTTTTTCATTTAAGGGAGTGTATATTGAATACTTTACACTTCATAATTCATACACTATGGTGAAAATTAAAGCATATAAGTTTAAGTCCTTATGCTGTAATTTTCCCATTTTGTGAAGGTGGTAACAACTTCAAAAGCACTAACCACTCCAGAAACTTGGAGGGACCAGCTACTGTGTAAGGCAAAAAGTAGCATTACTAAAAATAGCTAATGTACTCCAAAAATCATGAAACTTTCCATTTACAACTAAACACATGGAAGTTTATATATGAAATTTTATAGAGAAATTCAGATGACAGCTATTATTTTGAATAGTCTCTTTCAGGTGCTCCTGAAATGGACAGAAAGAGGGTAAGTCTCTTTGAAGAAACTTAGTAAGGCCTTATCATTAGAAACTTGAATTCCCAGAAACATACCTAAAAAATAAATACATGAAAACACAAAAAAAAAAAGAACATATACAAAAATATGGCCATCCAAATGCAAAAACAAACAGAACACAATCAAATGCAATGCTGGTAATAGTACATCAATAGGGTTAGTCCATAAACAATCAAATAAACAATATGTAATCACTGTGGCAGCCTTCCTCAAGCTAATGCTTGGTCTTAGGAGGTTAATTGGTCTTATTTAGTACTAACTTGGGCTCTAGAAACCCCTGTAATCACTACCATCTTAGTGCATGAAAAACAGTAAGGCTGAAACCTTGTTCATGCACTCCCCCTTAACCCATAGTTGGTTCCTTGAGCTTTTGGCTCTCTTCCAAGCATGGTCTTCGCTTCATGGATGCTTGATCATCATATTAGGATAGTGAAAAACCATGAAACTTGATGATAAAACCTTTGCCTAAGCTGTGAATGCTGAAATCTTGAAAACTAAGGTTTTTCTCTTTCTTGTTGCATCCGATTGCCTTCCTTTGTTCTCTTGGGAGATTGAGCTATGCTGGCTATGGAAGCTTATGGAGGAGCTAAGGAATAGGTTGTGTCTGGTGGGGGATAAAGATGGCCATGAAATGGTAAGAAATTAAGATATTTTACTTGACTTGATTAGTTTAACCTTAACCCTTACTTAGGTCACTATAAGTATGTCTTAAGCAAAGAATTTTTGGCTAATCTCTAGCTCACCTTTTTAACCTTAGAACCTGGAAATAAAAGGTTGGGATAATGCTAAAAATGGCCACCTTTGACCCTTCCTGGTGATAGTCCTATAAATTATTTTTTTGTGAACAATTGTAAACCTAGTTGTCCTAGGTTCTTGGACAATAGCCTTTGTTTCCGTTATGCAATTTAGGCTCCAAAAATTGCTTCCATACCAATCAAATCCCCCTAAAACCTCTCTTTTAAGGTTGTACAATTGAGTACCCAAGTCTTGAAATCTTACAATAAAGCCCATAGGTTACTTGTTGACCAAGCAATCCTTTAGGGTTTTCTTAATGGTCAAGTACCAATTCTGTGGATCTTTTAAGGAGGTGTAGATTATATACTTTACCCCTCACATTTGATTCACTATGGGGAAAATCATGCTATATAATGGTTTATAAACATTACGCCTTTATACTATAATTTTCCCATTTGTTGAGGTACAAACAGTTTGGTGACTAAATTGAAACAAAGGAGAACTTGAGGGTCATGGAGCAAGAAAACAAGAAGTATGTTTTGGTGGTTAGGATATTTTGGGCTAGTTGACTACCTTTATCCATTTGTTTCTTTCCCAAAATTCGTAGGTCCATCTCCCCACCAGAATTTGTGCTCCAAAGCTCCCAAATTCTACAAATTTCCATTGAATTTGAAGGCCCCAAGGTGATTACACGAAGCATCAAGCTCATTATTGGTGTTCTTGCTTCAATCTAGCCCTTTGATGCTTGTTTTGATCCTAAAACCTAAGGTAAGCTTTTTGCTGTTGTTGGAGCTGGTTCTAAACTGGTTGTGCAGCTAGAAATAGTCTTGATTTAAGGTTTTTGGTACCATATCATGTTGGTTTTGTTACCACCACACAAAAATGGGAGAATTACAATTGTCATAATAGCTAAAAACCATTATATTGTGTAATTCTCACCATAGTGATTGAAGTGTGGGGGGTAAAAGGTATGATCAACACCTCCTTAAAAATGTTCCAAGTTTGTCAAGCAACCTATGGACTTTTTTGTAAGGTTTTGGAAATTCGGGTACTCAATTGTAAAATTTTCAAAAAAGAGCTTTGGAGAGTTATAGGAAGGATATCAATGATATAAAAGTGCTATTGGAGGACCAAATTGCTCATGGAAAACAACTATGGACAAAGAAAACACAAAAGGAATAAAGGACCTAAGTGTTCTAATGTAGGCCCTAGGATGTGTATGTCTTTGACCTAAGTCAAATAAAGCAATTTGGAGTTTTCCCACCATGGGGGAGGCAGCCAAGGCTTGATAAATAGTCCAAAATCTTGGGCACATGTGTACCAATGAGTTTAAGACAAAGAAACTATAATTAGTGAGAAGGAAAATGACATAAAGCAAGGTTAAGCTTGTTTAAGTGTGTTTTGTGCCCTTAACCTCATTTAAGGCCATTTAAGTGGCCAACTCACTTATCCCCCTCTCATTTTCATCCCCCTCTAGCCAAAGAACACAGCCACACTTCCTCTATAGCCACTAGACCATCAAACGTACAATTGATTGAAATTGAAGGGAAAAGGAAGCAATTGGAGGCAAACTAGAGCTATTGCTTGGATGCTTCAAGGATCAAGCTTGATTTCCGCCTACCCACTTTGGTAAGGGTTCTCTTGCTCTCATGGGTTTTCTTTAGTATTTTTGAAGAAACTGTGGAGCTAGGGCTAAGCTTGGAAGAGAGCCATGAGCTTGATGAACCAAGCTTAGTGGGGGGAGTGCACTTATTGAAGGTTTTGTGACCTAGTGTGAAGTGCACAAAGATGACAGTGGAATGAGGGTTTCTAGAGCCCAAAGTTAGTACTAGCTAATTTTAAAATCCTCCTAAGACCAAGATTTAGCTTGAGAATGACTGCCATAGTGATTTATTTATGTTTATTACATGTTTTATGGACTAACCTATGGTTATTGTTGCTGCCACATTTCATGTGTTTGTTGGTTGTGAATGGCTGCTGCATTTGGTTGCTATATCTTGTATATCTGCATTGTGGTTTTTTTGTTTTAGTGTCTTTGGATGCATGTTTTAATGATGGTTACATTGCCTATTGAATCCAAGTGCTACCCTTACTAAGTTTCTCAATGAAACTTACTCCCCTCAATTCTGTCATTTCAAGTCCAGCAGAAAGATCACATTCAAACTGAATTTTTAGTTTGATTTTTGATCTGAAATTTCAGTTACATGAACTTCCATATGTCTAGTTGTGCTCTGAAAAGTTTGGTGATTTTAGGAGCACATTTAGTATTTTTAGTGATGGTACTTATTGTGTTGTGCAGCAGCTGTCTATTATTCTGTTCTAGAGTCCATTGTGTCACAGACACTCCTGTAACTTAGGGTGCGTATTTAGCTGAGTTAAGACCATTATATATTTCATGTATGCATGTACATGTAGTGTATGTAAAATGAGATAAGCATGTGAACATTTGACTAGTGTTTTGGCTATGTAAGTGATGTGGTGGATAGCTGCCTAAGTGTGAATGATGGGCAGCTTACTTGTAAATTCTGTTTTGGCCACATAAAGTTATTAAATTCAAGGGAATATATTTCCTATGTATAATGGACATATATGGGGTAGCCTTGGAGGGCTTTCCCCATGTGAATGAAGTGTTTGCACACTTATGAAATTTTGTATGGGCAAAATGGTCATAAAGTGACCTGAATTTTGACTCTGCACTTAAAGTTCTATATCTCCCTATGTAGAAGAAATATTGGTATGAAATTTTGACCACGCCTAGATAGCATCTAAAGGATGAACTAGGATTTGGAATTTTAGAATTTGGAGCCCTGTAGCCAAAGATATGTTGTTGCAAATTTAGCTGAGTTACTGTTGCTTTGGTCAGTATTTTGTAACCAACTTAAAAAATTCATAACTTGGTCCATAGATAGGCTATTGATGTAAAAAAAAAATTCTTGGTTTGTTCTAAGTCTCTACTTGATAATGGAGCAAATAAAATATGGGGGTACATGGATGGAATGATACAGTTTATTTGTGGAAGATACAGGTGCAATGGCTGGTCACTAGAACTTAACAAGATTGGCCAATATGCGGTAGCCAAGATTAAGACTTGTGCTAGTGTTTTCCTTTTTTTCTGCCATAGTGTGCATAAAATTTGAATATGTGTGTGATGGTTGGACCAATATGCATGTGTTTACACAGTGCCCAAGAGAGCTACTTAGGTATGCACACTAAGGGTAGTGTTCTGATAGCCTACAGAACATTACCAATCCTGAGAGTCTAAATGCACAATTTTGGCACCATAATTGGACTTTCCCAGAGTGGGTAACAGGCTTTAGGATTGGAACTCAAGAGAGTTTAGTTGAGCTCAAGTGACCTTCCGCTTTGATTCTTGCTTTGTGGCTGAATTTGAGGTAAGGGTTCAAGTTAATTTAGATCAAATAATGCATAAAAATGTAGTATTATGAATGGGAATGAAGTAGAAACAAGACCCATGTGAATTGGCCTTGGGATGGAAAAGTTTGAACAAGTTTTGTGTAAGTTCGCACGCTATCGCGCAATGCTGTAATGCATTGGCGACTCCATTTGGTGACACAAACTAGAGATGCATCGCTGTTAGATGCCAGGATTCCAGAGTGTTGATGCCTTTGGTGATGCGTCACCGACGGCACTGCCAAGGCATTAGTCCCTCAAGCTTAGGGCATCCTACGAATTTCTTAAAATCTCAGTTAGCATCCCTAGGCAAATTTAAGACATTTTGTAGCTTCAGTTGGGTTGAAGACTCATTGTTGAGTTGAGAATTATGAATTATTTAAGATGTAGCTAAGTGTTGTGGTTGAGGTAGAGCTAAGTAGCATGGGTGAGGGCTAAAAGTGCTCACATTGTCAATAGGGCACTAAGGGGGATTAAGTTGGTTTTAGAGGCTACATTGGCCTAGGAAAGAAAGGTTTCGAACCTAAGGGAATTTACTAATAAACCTAAGAAGATCCCAACCAAACCATTTGGCTTGGCAAGTTAAATCACATAAGATGGCTACCTTGTACAATAAATAAAGATTTGAGAGAAGGTGATGACCTACTCTAGGACCTATAAGCAGGACTTAAGGGAGGTAAAGTATTCAGGATACAAGGGCCAATGTCTTAAGTACCTATGTTGTTTGAGGTCACAACAGGTATAAGGTGCCTAAGGAGCAATAGGTCCCAAGGATTGTGTGAATTGTACATCACTCATTCATGCATTGCATATCCTCTGTGATGCTGTCTTGTGTTACTTGTTGGTTGATTTCTTGATTGTGGTTTGTCACATTTGCATGCTTACTTGTGTTACGCACTCCGGGGTAATCCAGTTATGGTGCCAAAATTGTGCATTTAAACTCCCAAGATTGGTGTGTCCTATAGGTTATTAGAACAACACCCCTAGTGTATATACTCAAGTGACCCTCTTGACCACTATGTAAATACATGTATATTGGTCTAACCATAACACACATATTCACATTTATGCATACTACGGTAGCTAAGAAGGAAAACACTAGCACAAGTCTTAGTTTTGGCTTCCACACAATAAGCATTCTTACTAGGTTAAAAAATTCTACACACTGCACCCAAACTTCCTCTAATAAACTGTATCATTCTAGCCATGTAACCCCCTATTTTATTTGCTCCATTATCAATTAGAGACTTAGAGAAAACCAAGGAATTTCTTTTTACATCAATACCCCACCTATGGACCAAGTTATGGATTTTTTAAGTTGGTTACAAAATTTTAACTAAATGAACAGTAACATAGCCAATTTTGCAATGTCATAATTTTGGCTACAGGGCTTCAAATCCAGAAATTCCATAGCCCAGTTAAACTTCTAGATGTCCTCTAGGTGTGATCAAAATTTCATGCCAATATTCATTCTACATAGAGAGATATTAAACTTGAGGTACAGGGTCAAAATTCTGGCCACATTTGGACTATTTTGCCCATACAATATTTCCAAACCATGCAACCACTTCATTCACAAGGGGTAAGCCCTCCAAAGCTATCCCATATATGTCCATTACAAATATGAAATACATGCCCTTGCATTTAACAACAAGATGTGGGCAAAACAGAATTTACAAGTAAGCAGCCTATCATTCACACTTAGGCAGCTTTGCACCACATCACATACATTGCCAAAACACTACTCAAATGTTCACATACATGTCTCATTTTACATACACTACATGTACATGCATACATGCAATACATAATGGACTTAACTCAGCTAAATTCGCACCTAAGTTACAGGAGTGCTTGAGACACTATGGACTCCAGAAACAGGATGCTGGACAGCTGCCGCACAACACAATAAGTATCATCACTAAAAATACCATATGTGCTTCTAAAATCAAAAAAATTTCCAGATCACAACTAGACGTACGGAATTTCATGTACGTGAAATTTAAGATCAAAAATCAAATGAAGAAGGTCAGTTTGAATGTGATCTTTCTGCTGGACCTGAAATGGCAGAATTGAGGGGAGTAAGTTTCATTGACAAACTTAATAAGGGTAGCACTTGGATTTAATAGGTAATGTAACCATCATTAAAACCTGAATTCAAAGACACTAAAAATAAAAAACCATAATGCATATATACAAGATATAGCAACCAAATACAGCAGCCATTCACAACCAACAAACACATGAAATGCAACAGCAACATATACCATTGGTTAGTCCATAAAACACATAATAAATATAACCAGATCACTATGGCAGCCCTCCTCAAGCTAACTCCTGGTCTTAAGAGGATTTTAAAACTAGTTAGTACTAACTTTGTGCTCTAGAAACCCTTGAATATGTGCCATCACTATGCACTTCACACTAGGTCACAAAACCTTCAATAAGTGCACTTCCCTCACTAAGCTTGGTTCATCAAGCTCATGGCTCTCTTCCAAGCTTACCCCTAGCTCCATGGTTGCTTGAAAATATAGAAAACAACTCATGAGAGCAAGAGAGCCCTTACCTTGATGAGTATGCTGAAATTGGAGCTTGATCCTAGGTGCAATCAAGTAATAGCACCAAATAGCTTCCAATTGTGCTTCCTTGACTTCAATTGCAAGTAGTTTTGAGTTTGAAGGTATGGCGGCTATGGAGGAAGTGTGGAGGAGAGGGTTGGCTTCCTTTTTTACTGGTGAAGGACAAAATTTAGGAGATAAGGACAAGAATGGACACTTATATGGTCTTAAGTGCACTAAACACACTTAACAAGATTAAACAAGCTTTATGTTATTTTCCTTGCTACAAGACCATGGTTTCTTTACCTTAATCTCTTGGCCCACATTTGAATTCCTTATCCGATGCCATAGCAGCCCCTCCTTATGTGGGATAACCCCACAAAACTTCCATTTCACTTAAGTCATAAGCATGGACAACCAAAGGCACACAATAAGACACCTAAGTCCTTAAAGCCTTTTTGTGTTTCCTTTGTCCATACTTCTCTTCTATAGGCAATTTGGTCCTCCAATAGCACTTTCATACCATTCATATCCTTCCTATAACTCTCCAAATCTCTTTTGTGAAAGTTTCATAATTAAGTACCCGAATTTCCAAAATCTTACAAAAAAGTCCATAGGTTGCTTGACAAACAAGCAATCCTTAAGGCTTTTCTTGGGGGCTAAGTTACTAACTTGGAACACTTTTAAGGAGGTGTTGATCATACCTTTTACCCCCCCCCCCCCCACTTCAATCACTGTGGTGAGAATTACACAATATAATGGTTTTTAGCCATTTTGACACACTTGTAATTCTCCCATTTTTGTGAGGTCGTAACAATCCTCCCCCCCCCCTTTAAAAATTTTAGTCCTCCAAAATAGCCTTTAGCTTTGGGTATTCTTCATGATTCCTTTCCATAAGGTCTTTCTCAGTTTCCAAGGTTGCTTCTCTTTCAGAGTGGTGTGACGATTGAACTTTAACCATAGGAATGAGCTTGTTTCTTAACCTTTTGGTATCCTTGGCTAAGATAGCTACAGGTTTTTCCTCATATGTCAAGTTAGGTTCCAACTATATGTCTTCCACTAGAATAACATGCTTTGTGTCCAACAGACACTTCTTAAGTATACTGATGTGAAAAACATTAAGAACACTTGACATGCTTGGCGGTAAAGCTAACCTATATGCTACCTTACCAACTCTATCCAAGATCTCATAAAGACCTATGTATCTTGGAGCAAACTTGGTTTTTTTTGCCAAATCTGACAGTGCCTTTGGTTGGTGCAACTTTTAGCCAAACATTGTCACTAACCTCAAATTCCAAGTCTCTCCTTCTTTTGTTCACATAGGTTGTGGTCCTTTCATTGGCTTACTTTAATCTCTCTTGAATTATCTTGATTTTGGCAGTAGTATCTTCAATAATTTCGGGACCCAACTCTAACCTGTCTAAGGCTTCCACCCAACAATAGGGTGCCATTCACCTTCTTCCATATAATGCTTCATGAGGTGCCATGCCAATGGTGCTTTGGTAATTATTGTTATATGAGAATTCCACCAATGGTAAATGTTGGTACCATTCATCTTTGAAATCCAACACACACCTCTTGAGAATGTCTTCCAGTATCTGTATTACCTTTTCAGATTGCCCATCTGTCTAAGGATGATAAGTAGTACTTAGGTGGATTTGGGTTCCTAGTGCTTTATGAAAAGCACTCCAAAACCGAGCTATAAATCTTGGATCTCTATTAGATACAATAGAATATGGTATTCCATGTAGTCTCAGTATCTTCTGGACATACATTTGAGCTAACTTCTCCAAGGAGTCTGTCAATTTCATAGGTAAAAAGTGGGCACATTCGGTTAGCCTATCCACAATGGCCTAGATTGTATCATGCCTTAATCTAGTCATAGGCAACCCAGTCAAAAAGTCCATGGTTATGTTGCCCCACTTCCTTACCGGCATAGGTAGAGTTTGTAGGGTACCAGCTAGCTTCTAGTGCTCTACCTTTACCCTCTAGCATGTGCCACATTTGGAGACATAAATAGCTATGTCTCTCTTCATGTTTGGCCACCAAAAGTGAGTCTTCAAGTCTTTATACATTTTCTCACTTCTTGGATAGATGTTTAACTTGCTTATGTGAGCTTCCTCAAGTATTTGATCCTCGAGCTTTGGTCCTTTAGGCATAT
The DNA here is from genome assembly GCA_005392925.1 of Aquilaria sinensis. Lineage (NCBI taxonomy): Eukaryota > Viridiplantae > Streptophyta > Magnoliopsida > Malvales > Thymelaeaceae > Aquilaria > Aquilaria sinensis. Next base: position 77,857 of record SMDT01003209.1, on the reverse strand, counting down.
ATATTTGGTCCTTGAAGTACAGTAATCCTTGCTTGTTCGCAAAGGATTGATACAAGGAACCTTTTTTCCTCTCCTCAAATCTTGTTCAGATCAGGATTTGTCTCTTGTGCCTTTCTGACGTCTTCATCCATCCTGATTGGATTGTCAATGCGTAGATTTGGTCTTTCTCCCACTTATGTCACTTATGCCATAGGCATAGTAGACTATTCTGCTCATCATGATCAGTTATGGATCCCCCTTTCAGAAGTCCTGTGTAGTTCCTGCTCAAGGCATCTGCTACTAGATTGCCTTTGCCCTCTGCATACTCTATACTGCAGTCATAGCCCTTAAAGCATTATAACCATCTCCTTTGCCTCATGTTCAACTCTTTCTGAGTGAATAAGTACTTTAGGCTCTTATGGTCAGTGTAGATCACAAAGGAACTACCCATCAAGTAATGCCTCCATTGCTTAAAAAAAATCACTGCTGCTAGTTATAGGTCATGGGCAAGATAATTTTGCTCATGGGGTCTCAACTGCATTGACCCATAAGCAATGACATTTCTGTCTTGCATTAGGACACAACCTAACCCAGATCTAAATGCATCTGTATAGATGATGTAGGGCTTACTTGGATCAGGAAGAATCAATACTGGAGCTTTAATTAACCTCTGCTTGAGCTCCTGGAAACTCTTTTCACACTTCTCAGTCCACTCAAATCTTTGACCCTTCTTGGTCAAATGAGTAAGAACTGAGGCAATCATGGAAAAGCCTGATACAAATCTCCTGTAGTATCCAGCTAATCCTAGGAAACTTCTGATTTCCTTCACAGTCATTGGTCTTTCCCACTCTTACACTGCCTTGACCTTTTTAGGGTCTGCCTTAAGGCCTTGTACATCTATGATGTGTCCTAGGAAAGACACTTCCTTTATCCAAAATTGGCACTTGGATAACTTGGCGTAAAGCTGATGTTCCAACAGAGTCTTTAAGATAATCTTCAGATGATGTTCATGTTCATTTTCATCCTTGGAATACACTAGGATGTCATCAATGAACACAACCACAAATTTGTCCAGATGTGGTCTGAACACCCTATTCATCAGGTCCATAAAAGCAGCTGGGGCATTAGTCAAACCAAATGGCATGACTGTGTACTCATAATGCCCATATCTAGTCCTGAATGCAGTCTTAGGAATATCTTCTTCCTTTACTCTCAATTGGAAGTATCCAGATCTCAAATCTATCTTGGAGAAGATTTTAGCTCCCTTGAGTTGATCAAATAGATCCTCAATCCTAGGGAGTGGATACTTGTTCTTGATAGTCACTGCATTAAGCTTCCTGTAGTCAATGCATAGTCTCAATGATCCATCCTTCTTTTTCACAAAGAGAACTGGAGCTCCCCATGGTGAAACACTTGGCCTTATGAACCTTTTTTCAAGAAGTTCATCAAGTTGTTTCTTGAGCTCATTCATCTCTGTGATAGGCATTCTATAAGGAGGTATGGATATTGGACTAGCTTCTGGTTGCAGCTTGATTTCAAACTCAATCTCCCTTTGTGGAGGAATACCTGGCAGGTCTTTAGGAAAGACTTGTGGAAAGTCTCTCACTACAGGTATTCTGTCCACTTCTTCATCACAGTGCAATTCATTCAATGCATAACAATAATCATGCTCAGAAATCATAGGTATCTCATCTAGTACCTCTAGTTCCATGCCATGCATTTCATACACTAATTCCTTAGAATTCACTAATGCATGCACTTCACCATCAAGCAATGTGATTTCCCTCTTAGCACAATCAATTCTTATGTTATGCATAGCAAGCCAATTCATACCTAGCACTAAATCATACTTAGGAATGTCCAACACTAGCAGATTAGTCATAACCTTAGTCTTTCCTACTACTAGCTCACAATCCTTAGCTAGGTCATTAGTGAAAAGACATTGACTACCTGCTGTTTTCACTAAGGATATCCTAGGCATGATTTCAGTAGGCAATTTCATGGCATCAACAAATTTCCTAGCCACTATAGACACAGATGCACCAGTATCAAACAGAACACTAACAGGCATACCATTAAGGTAAATGTTACCTCTTAGTGCTCCTCCCTGCTGTGATGTCTCTGGCCTCTCCACTTGGAAGACTCTGCCAGCTCTCTGCACTGGAGAGGAACTGGCCTCTGCTGTCCCTCCCTAGGTGCTCCCCCTCTAGGTCCTGCCCTAATAGGCCTTACTGGACCTTGGTCTTCTGGCCTCCTTTGAGCCTGTGGGCAGTCTTTGATCCAATGATCCATGGATCCACATCTTAGACACACTTGGGTGTCAAAATAGCAAGGTTTCTTTCCATGAAACTTCTTGCATTTAGGGCACCTTAGGCCAGGGAACTTCCCCTTAACCTTGCCCTCACCACCAAGATGAGAATTCTTGGCAATTCCCTTTGCCATGTGGTGGCTTCTTCTACTTGCCTCCTACCTGGCTACTTTCCCCTGGTCCACTGGGAAAGTACTTAGTCTCATACTCCTCTTGCTCTACTAATAGAGCTTTCTACACTACTTCATAGTATGTGACTGCTCCAAAAGGTCTAACAGCCTTTCTAATGTCTGACCTTAGGCCTCTGACAAATCTTTTGGCCTTTAACTCCTCTAGTCCATGATACTGAGGAGCATACCTCACCAACTGATTGAATTTGTGCTCATACTCTAGGACACTAAGGTTGTCCTGCCTTAGAGCATCAAATTCAGCTTGCTTCATATCCTTGATGGCATCACTGATGTACTGCTCCTGGAACAGCTGGGTGAACTCTGGCCAGGTCATTTCCATGTCTTCTCCTGGCCTTCTGCCCTTCTGGACAGCATATCTATCTCTGGTGTTTCTCCACCATATCTCTGCACTGCCTACCAAATTGTAGGTAGCCAGTGACACTCTCTTGGTGGAGCTGAGTGGCATCCTCTCAAACATTTTTTCAATGAAGATTAACCACTCCTCAGCTTTCTCTAGCCCAGCTCTTCCATCAAACTGTGGAGGTCTTAGGCCTTGGAACCTCTCCAATAGTCTAACTTCATCTAGGCCTTCTAGATCCTCTGATCTATGTCTCCTGGATCTGTGAGAGCCCTCTGTATGGTGATGCTCTCTATGATCTCTCTGCCTTCTCCTGGATCTTCTCTCATGGCCTTCCTCAATCTCATTCCTAGTGGAGGAATGGTCATAGACTGAGGGATTGGTCCTGGATACCTGACCAATCTTAGACCTTAGTCTTCTTCCTCTTGGATTTCTCCTATCCTCATCTTCCTCCTCAATGGTCTCATCATTTGTGTCTTTTAAGCTTCCAGAAGGAACATATTCAGATGTGTTCCTAGTATCCTCTTCTGGTTGCTACTGTGCATCTTGAACTGGTTCTGCTGGAGCTACTTGGACTCCTTGCTGTTGTGCTTGAATCAGCCTTACTAAGTTTTCATTGATTAGAGCTAAGTTCCTCTGAAGCTCTAACCAAACCTGAGGCACTTCAGGGTTTGGTACCCCCTATTGCCCCTGATTCTCTTTATTCTGTCTATTTCCTTGTTGCCCAGAATCAGTAGGTGGCCTTTGGGGTGGTTCCCCTCTCCTTGTGGCAACCATGTTTACTTTCTACATTGATGATTCATCATAGAGCACATACAAAGATCATAGGTATTTTAATGGTACTTGACACTAGCAGCTGACCAAACTGAGTTCATGAATGTAGATGCATGCAATGCAACAATATGCTATGTACATGTACAAACCATGCTATGATCCCTGTGGCAACGTGCGGGCCATTTTCGGGAGTCGCCACCAATCGGTTTTCGCTCAGGTCGATTGGACACCTAAAATATTGGTCTGCGAGAGTTCGGGGGGTTCGGGAGTACGGTTACGTTAAAACAACTTTGTTAAAACGCCCAAAAATTGGTACCTTAGTTGATTTTAATTTTGTTTTACTTTGCTTTTAAATAATTTTCAGTTAATTTAGAAATTTTAACTGAATCAGTTAAAATGTGGATTTTTAAGTTAATTTGTATAGAATTTTATACTTCCGAACCATGGACTCTGCCGAGTCATTTGGACACGGAAGATTTGGATTCCGAACCATGGACTCTACCGAGTCATTTGGACACGGAATTTGACGAAATTTTAATCAATTTAATCCATATTGTAAATATGGATTTTTACCTTTTTATTTATTTAATTTTTAAAAAAAAGTCGATATTTTCCAAACCGTAGATCCTGCCGGATCATCCGGATATGGAAATTATTTAGAGTTAAATTATTTAATTATTATTTTATATGGAATTAATTATTAGTTTAACTTATAAGTCTTTTTTTATTAAATTTGTTAATGATTTAAAAAAATCTTTCTTTTTTTTTTTTTATATCTTATTATTTTTTTTTTTTTTTCTTTTCTTTTCTTTTTCTTTTTGATTTTTATCTTTCTCTTATCTTTCTTTTTTTTTTTATCTGATTTTTCTTGTTTAATGAAGGATATTTATTATTTAAAGAATTACTCAATTTATAAAAGAATTAAAAAAAAATAATTAATTTTTTTTTATTTAATAAGAAGTTAATTTAAAGGAATCAAAGAGTTTAAAAATAAAAATATTTGATCATGGTACGGGGCGTTGTTACTCAGCCAGACCCTCTTCACCAGGTGAAGCAGCTCAAAAGCGGGCACGAGACAGTTTCCAGCCAATATACCATGAACTAAAAAAAAATTTTAGACTTAACAACATGACTTAGATTTATTTTATGTTTTTTATTTAATTAAAATTTTATTTATTCAATGATGAAAGCAAGGCAAAATTCATATGTATTTTTTCAAAAATAGAACAAAAGTCTTAATTTTGTTTTGAATGAATTAAGCAAAAAAAATGATTATTCAAGAAAAGAAACTAAAAAAAAAATTTTATGTATATTTTAAACATAAAGGAAAATTTTTGATATTTATATGTTTTGTTTTTGATAAAAAAAAAATTAACTAAAAAGAAGTGATTATTTAACAAAGGATCTTAAAAAAAAATAAAATTTATATGTATATTTTAAAAAAATAAAGGAAAGTTTTGATATCTATATTTCATTTTTATGTTTTTTTTTTTTTGATAAATAATTTTAATTAATAAGTCTAAGATATTTAAGAGATAATTTAATCCTTTTGAATTTATTCTATTTTTGAAATCATTTGCTAAGATTTTTATAAAGGAAACAAAAAGTTATATCTTTTCATTATTTTAAAAGAAATAAGCAAAATATTACTGAATAAAATATTAGCCCAAAAATTTTACTTTTATCATTATTTTTATTACTAAAAAGAAGTCATATTTTATTATTTTAAAAGAAATAAGTAAAATGTTACTGAATAAAATATTAACCCAAAAATTTTTTTAACCTTTTTTTTTGTTCTTTTTATTAATAAAGAAAACTAAAAAGTTATATTATAATTATTTTAATAAATAATTAATATATTAGTCCCAAAATTTTATTTTTAATAAAGAAAATTTTGTTTATATACTTTATTTAAAAATATTTCCAAGCCATAGATCCTGGCGGATCATTTGGTCATGGATTTTTAATTTTTTTTAAATTTTAATTATTTAATTAATTACTAATTATAATTTTATTGGATTTTTCTTGAATTTTTAAATTTAAAGATATGTTTAAAAAGAATTGATTTGTATATTTTTTTTTAGAATTATTTAATTATTTCTATTTTATTAATTTTAACAAAAAGGAATAAAAAGTCAACTTTGTTATTTTTAAAGAAATAATAAAAAAAAAATAAAAATAATTGGCTTTTAAAAATGATTTTTTTATTAGCCTTAATAATTAATTACAAAATAACCTTCTTTTAATTTTCATTTATTTATTTATTAGTAAAGGGTAAAGGTGAATTAAATAAAATAAAGTGGGGCTTTTTGGCCATCCACTTTAAAAATAAATAATAATAAAGGTTAGCAAAGTTGATTAAATTAATTAACAACAATAATAGAAATTAGCCAAGTTTAATTAATTGTTAACAACAATAATAAAAAGTTAGTCAAGTTAATTAATTAACAACAATAATAAAAAGTTAGCCAAGTTAATTAATTAATTAACAATAATAAAAGTTAGCCAAATTAATTAATTATTAATTAACCAAATTAATTAAATTAATTAATTAACAACAATAATAAAAAGTTAGTCAAGTTAATTAATTGTTAACAATAATAAAAGTTAGCCAAATTAATTAATTGTTAATTAACCAAGTTAATTAAATTAATTAATTAACAACAATAATAAAAGTTAGCCAAATTAATTAATTGTTAATTAACCAAGTTAATTAAATTAATTAATTATCAACAATAATAAAAGTTAGCCAAATTAATTAATTGTTAATTAACCAAGTTAATTAAATTAATTAATTAACAACAATAATAAAAAGTTAGTCAAGTTAATTAATTATTAACAACAATAATAATAAAGGTTAGTAAAAATTAGCAAGTTAGTTGTTAGTTGTTAATAACAACAAAAAAAAAAAAAGGTTAGTAATAATAACAATAATAAACAAATAAATAAACAAGTAAAAAAAGATAAAAGAGTTAATTAATTAATTTTCTGCAAAGACAAAATAAAAAGGTTAGTGACCAAATTGAAAGAAATTGAAAAGATGAAGTATGGAATCAAGGTTTCACCTTTCAAAACAAGTTTTTGAATCTGAAGAACAGAGACGCGAAGGCGCGCGCGAAGGGGGGGAAGGCAGGGGCAGCTGGCGGTGCGGTGGGGCGGCGAGGCGGCGAGGCGCGACGGCAGGGCGGGACGGCGGAGTGACAGCGAGGCGACGGCAGGGCGACGGCGAGACGACGGCAGGGCGGGACGGCGGAGCGGGCGGGACGGCAGGGCGGGACGGCGGAGCGACGGCGAGGCGACGGCAGGGGGACGGCGGAGTCGGTGGGGCGGGACGACGGGGCGACGGCGGGACGGCGGGACGGCGGCGGCAGGGCGACGGCAGCGGGATAGGACGGCGACAGCAAAAGAACGAAAGAGAAAACGGAGGAAGAAGGTAGTCGAAACGTAAGAAAAAGTAATTTTGGGACTGTTTTGGCAGAGGGAGGAGAGGCTAGGACTAAGGCTTCTATTTTCTCTTTTTTAAAACCGAGCTCTGAACTTTTTTCTCTGATTTTCTATATGTTCAGTACTGAATTTGGGGGGGTATTTATAGAAGGAGCTTAGCTGAACTGTGGATGGATAAATTAATAAAAAATCTCAAACTTATCTTTTAAATTGGTAAAATGACAGTTTCAGTCCTTTACGTTACTCCAGCTCTGGATAAGCTCAGAAGCTTCTGATTTTGACAATTTTAACGTTTTCTGTCAATTTGGGCCAGAAACGTCCGTTTAGGCCCAAAATTGACGCGAAAACTTACCCAAAGCTCCTGAAACTTTCAGAATTTGTCAATTTTGTCCGAAACTTCTCAATTATTGTCAATTTTACCCCGAACCTCAATTTTGTCATTTAATTTTTTTGTCATTTTTTTCTGAAATTTTATTTTTATTTCAAACACATACATATTCACACATATATTATTTTAAATCAAATCTTCTCAAAATAAAAATATATTTTAAACTAATTAACATAATTAAAATTTTTTAGCAATAATAATAACAATAATAATTTTTTTTAATTAGTTTTTTTTAAAAATTTTTTAAAAAAAGTCGGACGAAATTGGGTGTCAACAATCCCAACATTTGTTACCCACTCTAGGGTAATCCAGTTATGGTGCCAAAACTGTGCATTTAAACTCCCAGGATTGATGTGTCCTATAGGTCATCAGAACAACACCCCTAGTGCATATACTCAAGTGACCCTTTTGACCACTATGTAAATACATGCATATTGGTCTAACCATATCACACATATTCAGATTTATGCACAATACGGCAGCTAAGAAGGAAAACACTAGCACAAGTCTTAGTTTTGGCTTCCAAACATTAAGCATTCCTACTAGGTTCAAAAATCCCAGCCACTACACCCAACCACTGCACCCAGCCACTGCACCCAAACTTCCTCCAATCAACTGTTTTAATCTAGACACGTGATCCCCTATTTTATTTCCTCCATTATCAAGTATAGTCTTTAAGCAAACCAAATAATTTGGTTTTACATCAATAGCCCACCTATGGACCAAGTTATGAATTTTTTAAGTTGGTTACAAAATTCTGACCAAATGAACAGTAACTTAGCCAACTTTGCAATGTCAGATCTTTGGCTACAGAGCTCCAATTTTAGAAATTCCAAATCACAGTTCAACCACTAGATGTGCTCTAGGTGTGGCAAAATTTCATACCAAGATTCACTTAACACAGGGACATATAGAACTTTGAATGCAGAGTCAAAATTCTTGTCACTTTATGACCATTTTGGCTATACAAATTTTCCAAACCATGAAAATACTTCATTCACAAGGGGTAAGCTATCCAAGGCTATCCCATACATGTCCAATATGCATTCATTCACAAGGGGTAAGCTATCCAAGGCTATCCCATACATGTCCAATATGCATAGGAATTACATGCTCTTGCATCTAGGAACTTTATGTGGCCAAAACAGAATTTACAAGTAAGCAGCCTATCATTCACACTTAGGCAGTTTTGCACCACATCACATATATAGCCAAAACATTGCTCAAATGTTCACATCCTTGTCTCATTTTACGTACACTACATGTGCATGCATACATGCACCATATAATGGTCTTAACTCAACTAAATATTCACTCTAAATTATATCAGTGCCTGAGACACAATGGACTTCATAACAGGATGCTGGACAGCTGCTGCATAACACAATAATCACTATTACTAAAAATAACAAATGTACTCTTAAAATCACCAAACTTTCCAGATCATAACTAGACATATGGAAGTTTCTGTACTTGAAAATTCACGGCAAAACTCAAACCACAAAGGTTAGTTTGAAGGTGATATTTCGGCTAGACCTAAAATGATAGAATTGAGGGAAGTAAGTTTCATTGAGAAACTTAGTAAGTATAGCACTTGGATTTAATAGGCAATGTAACCATCATTAAAATATGCATCAAAAGGCACTAAAACAAAAAAATCACAATGCATATATACAAGATATAGCAACCAAATGCAGCAGCCATTCAAAACCAACAAACACATGAAATGTGGCAGCAACAGAAACCATAGGTTAGTCCATAAAACATGCAATAAATTTAAGTAAATCATTATGGCAGCCCTCCTCAATATTAATGCTTGGTCTTAGGAGATTTTTAACACTAGTTAGTACTAACTTTGGGCTCTAGAAATCCCCACTTCACTGCCATCATTGTGCACTTCACACTAGGTCACAAAACATTCAATAAGTGCACTCCCCTCACTAAGCTTCGTTCATCAAGCTCATGGCTCTCTTCCAAGCTTAGCCTAGCTCCATGGTTGCTTCAAAATATAGAAAAAAACCTATGAGAGCAAGATAACCCTTACCTTGATGGGTATGCTGAAATTGGAGCTTAATCCTATACACAGTCAAGCAATAGCACCAAATAGCTTGCAATTGTGCTTCATTCACTTCAATTGCAAGTAGTTTTGAGTTTAAAGGTATGGTGGCTATGGAGGAAGTGTGGAGGAGAGGGATGGCTTCCTTTTTGCTAGTGAAGGCCTAAATTTGGGAGATAAGGACAAGAATGGACACTTATATGGTCTTAAGTGCACTAAACACACTTAACAAGCTTAACCAAGCTTTATGCCATTTTCCATGCTACAAGACCATGCTTCCTTTACCTTAATCTCTTGGCCCACATTTGACTTCCTTATTTCATGTCATAGCAGCCCCTCCTTATGCGGGATAACCCCACAAAAGTTCCATTTGACTTAAGTCATAAGCATGGACAGCCAAAGGTACACAATAAGACACGTAAGTCCTTAATGCCTTTTTGTGTTTTCCTTTGTCCATACTTGTCTTCTATAAGCAATTTGGTCCTCCAATAGCACTTTCATACCATTCATATCCTTCCAATAACTCTCCAAATCTCTTTTGTGAAAGTTTTGCAATTGAGTACCCGAATTTCAAAAATCATACAAAAAAGTCCATAAGTTGCTTGACAAACAAGCAATCCTTAAGGCTTTTCTTGGGGGCAAAGTTACTAACTTGGAACACTTTTAAGGAGGTGTTGATTATACCTTTTACCCCCTCCCCCCACACTTCAATCACTATGGTGAGAATTACACAATATAATGGCTTTTAGCCATTATGACACACTTGTAATTCTCCCATTTTTGTAAGACGGTAACAGCTTACTTGCTATCTTCTTTCCAAGTACCCCAAGGGACCCTTACTGAGTGCATTCATGTACTCACTCCATTAAGTTTGTTGTGCATGTTCTAACACCGGGCCTAACAACTAGTGGATAGTTGTGGGCTAAGCTTCCCCTTTTTACAGGTACTCTTTCTCTAGAATCCTTGCGATTCTAAGTTTACTGTGTACTAAGCTATTTGCTAACTAAGTTTTATGCGTTTACAGTGTAGAGGCTAAGTGGTGCACAATGACTAAAGAAGGCCTTACACTTGGAGCTTGATAACTCAAAGGTGGGGCTTAAGTAAAGGATCTTAGTTAGGTTTTTGTCTTGCGTATATAGTATCTTGTGTACTAAGATGTTGCCTCTATTAGGATACATTGGGGTGTAAAACCTTTGGTTTACTTTTGGGCACATACTAGTATTGTTAAGTGTGCACAAACTATTATTTGAAGTTCAAGTAACTAGTATGCTTTTTTGTTTGCATTGCCAGGACAAAAGCATGCATATCTTTTGCAGGGTAGGCTAAGAAACTAGTTTCACATAAATTATTTTAATTTTACTTATGAGTAATAGCTAGCCACTAGTAACTAAGTGGGATTCCCAGTCCCTAAAAGCCTACAAGCCTAAAAACTCAGGGTGTCGGGATGCGTTCCGCGACGTGAAGTCACTAGTGGTCGACATCTTCAAGGAGAGAGATCTAGATCTTTACCTTTGATGCAAACCACTTGATTGTAAAACCAACCAACACACCCAAAATGATGCCAAGTTCTATAAACAACATCCAAAAGACTAGATGGAAGACTTCCCACCCCTGACCTATTTGGATTAATGAGAAGAAGTATAAAGAAGACACAAAGAAATCTCAATTTCCTTGCAAGCAAGTAAAAGGTCATAAAGAACACAAGAGAGAATGCTTGCTCAGCAAATTGCTGGTATTTTCAAGTTGTGTGTCAAAGTTCATAAACTTAAAAGGGAGTTTCCAAGCCTTAGAAAAAACAAAATCTCTAACCAAAATGAAATAAAAGTGAAAACTATATAGAACTCCTAGTTATACTAGAATGACTCCTTAAAACAAGCAAATAACCCCTAAAACTATGTTCAAAGTGTGTCTTTGTGTATCACATACATGAAATACGTCCTTCACACACAAATGGATATAAACTTTCTTAAACTTAATGAAAATAGATTGAATAAATTACAAGAACCCATTTAGACCCCTTAAGGTACTCTCGGGTACACTTGGGTGTGGCCCTTTCATGTTACGAGTGCACCGAGCGTTTTGGCCTATTCTTGTACCTTCGTGACCTCTGTTGCTCCTGGGATTCTAGCATGTTAATCCAGTAGGTTTAGGGCTCAGTTTGCGGCCAGTCCCATGCTTACACTCATTTTTTAGCTTCCTATGCCTTGAAGAGCCCCTTTATGAGCCCTTGGAGCTCTTCTTGAAGCTCTCGTGTCCTTCTCCTTGTCATAGGTCCAATGGCCACCTTCAATATATCCTTTAAGCTTACTAGATTTCCTTCGACCCTAATAGTTCAGATCGTCAATTCTAATGGTGAATCCAATGGAGGAATTAATGTCAATGATGCCCTAGCTGCTCGGGTGGATTTTAGAGATCAAATGAAGAAAAGTAACATTTGACTATAGAAACAACATGTTTTACTTTAGGAATGGTAGTCTCAACTAAAAGAATAACAGCTTGAACTAAATGCATGAGTTGTAAATGGAAAATCAATAAACTCAACCAAAAGAATAAAGGTTTGGTTAAAAAGAATAATGATATCAACCAAATGAAGAACAATTGCCAGGATAACAACAATATCCGCTAAAAGAACAACAATTTCAAGTTAAGGAACAAAAGAACAACAATATCAACTAAACAAAACAATTGTAAAGAGAACAACAATTTCAATCAAAGGAACAGTAGCAACTAAATAAACTGTAAACAAGATAAAAAGAATAACAATATCAATAAAATCAATAATAATAACAATTTCATAAATATCATGAAAGTGATGGAATATACTCAATGAGTACCATATATATATTTACTTTTTTTTTTTTTTTTTTTTGCATGCAGCCAAACGCATAGGACATGACAACGTCTCATCCCATCTCACGTGAACTCTGACTAATCTTCTGCTTAGTAAAGTCAATTATAATATGGGTAGTATTGTGCAAATATAGAATTGCTCGGAAAAAGTAGAGCTCAAAATGAACAAACACATGGACGGAAACACAAAAACCGGCCTGTCGACTGCTGTCCTAGTCCCGCTGATGATTGCGGTCTGCTGATGATTGCGGTCCTATAACGGAAAAGAATCGTTTATTTCCATGCTGGGGAAAAAAACTTGAAATGGTTGCTCCCAACTTTGAAATTTATGATAAGTGGTTCGGCAGGCAACCTAATTCCTGCACTTTGGATTAATCAAATCAACTTCTTCCTGCTTCATTCAATCCCCCAAAACCAAATTAATGCACAAGGCCAATCTTTTGGGGTCGTTGCAACTTCAGCATCAAAGCCGTTGGAATGCCCATTTCATATGTCCATAAACTTTGGTTCCTAATGAGAGCATTTTGAAGCCAAAAGCTAAATAGGCTTCCATTTCAACTAAGATTTGCATTTGATACGTATTTGGAGCTTTAATTTAGTCATAATATGAAGTATTTGTTTTTTTTAGTACGCCAACAATAAATATCACTTATGATTTGGGTGTGGGTGCATTTCCTAACACCATAAAAAATTCACAAAAATAATATGATGACAACAAATTAGATTTATTATTCATACAAATCATACATGTCAATTTTTATATTAACTAAAAATATGAACATGTCCATAACATTTGGCCTAACAGCTATGAGTTAGGACATTCACAACCCTAAATAAGGATTAAATCTTGTACCAACACTATCAAATTGTTATTCGATGCCCTCAAGCTGAGGTAGACTTTCATCTAACTTTCATTGGTTCTTATGTCCTAACATACTTGTAAATATGCTATGCTTTTATTGATGAACTTCAGCTCTCTAGATTTTGCAGTTAAAAACAAATGAACTTAGCAATCAAGCTGAATTCAAAATTTTTGATACGTCATCAACATAATCGAACATGTTCAATTTAATAATTAGATTGGTCGTATTTATGATAGAGAGAGAATTACGAAGGGGTAAATTTAAACGAATCCTTATTTATTTGAATTTAAGTGTCAAATTAATTTGTTAGCCTGCGTCATGTGGGATTCGCCGTGTTTCACAAGAAAGCTATAGCTGGCGGTTTATATGCATAAGGGTTACATCCTCCGCTGATAGAGGAAGAGGCTGATATGTGTTGTATTTTTCTTTTTTCATTTGACCAATACGTGTGGTATTTTTATCGAAGCAAGAAAGATAGCTCCGTATTCTAGAATTCGTTGTTTCTCTTAAGTCAGCAAAATAATAATTACACAAGTGAAGGGCGATTAGGTGGCTACTAATCCTTTCCCGCAATTATAACTAACGAAAAGGGATTGACCCGTTTAGTATTAGTGTTAACAATTAATATTATAGTTTTGAAAACTATTAAAATGTGTAGTTTTTAATTTTTAGTTTTTATTATTGCATCTCCACAATTAAATAAATTATTCAAAAATAATCATAAAAATTTATTTCAAATAGGGTCTTTTTGTTTCCATCTTTCAGCGTTACTTAGTTCATGTGGAGTTGAACTTTTGCATTAATTTGGTTAATTTGGTTTTGGGGTGTACATCAAGTATTATTCACCAGATAAATAAAAACTAATCTCCTGAAACACCGTTTGGCCCCCAAGTTAGGATATTTCCTAAAAAAGTTTGTTCCATTTGTAAGGCATTTAATTAAGCCCATAATCTATCACTTAAGGTGACAAAGCTCATTCTAGTCTAACAAACTTATGTTCGTATATAATGGCTAGTATGATGTGTCATACTTATGTCCGTATACAAACTTATGTTCGTATATAATAGAAACATAATGTGATAATTTCTTTTCTCTGTGCTTTATACTTTGTCAAATATTTCTTCTTTGTTTTTAAGGTTCATTGTTTTCTAGGCAAATATGAATAAAATCTCGCGAACTCCAATTATATATACACACAAAACTGAGAAGAAAATAAGATACCTGAACGGACATATAGTTGAGCTAACAACTAATCATCTTGAACTTCAACAAACTAACCACGACATTTACTTCTTGGAATTCATCAAAGTCAACCATTTCTACCTATAGAACTACGTCCGTAAGTACCAGTAAATCCAAGTGGATTAAAACTGAAAAAGGGATTCAAGTGGATTAACCCTCCAAAAGGGATTTGCAAAGGGCTTACACCCATTCTGATTCCCTACATTTTAGTTTCCAGAATTTGATGAAGATCAACTTAGCTTTAATTTATGAAAACTAGGACATTTTATCCCTTGACTCACTAACTCGGTCACTGTTAAATAGAGCAGAGTGTCTCAAGGGGCAAATTTTCTTGGATAAGAGAGTAAAGTGGCATATCTTTCATATTTTGAGGGATGAGTCTATCTGAGTCACCTTACCAGGGGCAAAGTAAACAGGTCAACAAAGTTGAAAGGATGATTTATGCCTTTACAAAACGCACAAGTCGGCCATCTTTGATTCTGCAAATTGAACTTGTAAATTATATTAATTATCAGCATATTACACCTTAATCTCAATTGTTAGATGTCATGTTGACGCTAGAGATCTACTCTGCAAAAGCAAGGTGACAAAATTTTGCTTTGCAAGGCAAATTATAGTGATCAATTACCATTAAAAAAAATTTAAAAATGAGAAAAACAATACCAGTGGCATGAGATGAAACCACTCCTGCAGAAGTTGATGCCATTCAGTGCTGAGAGTCGAAGACCTTCATCTCACTTCATTTGTCTAACAGGCAGAGAGGTTAAGTGGGTGCAACAAATCCTCTTTGTCCTTACACCAACTAGTACTAGAAACAAAAGTAAATAAAAATGAAAAACAGTTCAAACATAACTGTAAACCTAATCTGCCAGCATATTTTTCTTCTCTATTCTCAATATGGTAGTAACAGATTCGAGCTCAGGTCTTGGTGTCCCCTGCTCCACAGTATAAATAAGATAACCACTTCCCCTTCTTCAACTCAATAAGATAGCCACTTCGCTTTCTTCAACTCAATATCTATTCTAACATATACATAGCCTTGAGTGAAAGAGAGAGAGAGAGAGAGAGAGAGAGAGGAAGGGAGAATGGAGCTACAAAAGGTTACTGCTAAGCCATGCAGCTCTCACATTTTCCTTGGCTTTCTTCTGTTCTGTAGTTTCCTTGCTTCCTCCACAGATGCAATGGTTCACCACCATACATTTGTTGTACGTCGCCTTCTTCTCCTTGGTGCTACTAGTTCCTGGTCCGATTACAGTCATATTGGTATGATTTAATCATTTCATTTTCGGCTTTCTTTTTCTTATCACCTAGATACAAGCAACACAAGTGAAGAGGCTGTGCAGAACTCATAACATCATTACTGTAAATGGGCAATTTCCTGGGCCGACATTGGAAGTCAGGAATGGAGACACTTTGATCATCACAGCTATAAACAATGCCCAATACAACATCTCCCTTCACTGGTAGTCTAAACCAGAACTTGTAGCTCAATCATGATTTGAGAAACACTTCCTATGTGCAACTGAAAACAAACAATTTCTTTGTCATTCAACCAGGCATGGAGTGCGACAATTGAGAAACCCGTGGGCAGATGGACCAGAATATGTGACCCAGTGCCCAATCCAACCAGGACAATCATATACTTACCGGTTCACAATTGAAGGTGAAGAAGGGACCTTGTGGTGGCATGCACATAGCAGATGGCTCAGAGCGACAGTTTATGGAGCTCTTATTATCTACCCAAAGTGGGGCTCTTCCTACCCCTTCCCCATGCCCGAAAGAGAAATTCCCATTTTTCTCGGTAGTTTTCTTCTTCCATTCGTGGAATGTTTTTATACTTCAGACCTATTGAAGTCGTGGTCCAAGCAACAATTTGTAATGATATGCAGGAGAATGGTGGAACAGAAACCCCAATGATGTTCTAAAGCTAGCACAAGTCACAGGAGCTGCTCCAAATGTCTCAGATGCTTACACAATCAATGCGCAGCCAGGGGACTTCTACCCATGCTCCAAAAAAGGTACAAAATCTGCCCATTGCTTGAACCATTAGAAAAACAATATCAGCAGGAGATAGCTAATCCACTACTACTTGCAGAGACTAAAACGCTCCCTGTGCACCCGGGTGAGACAGTTATGTTAAGAATCATCAATGCTGCACTCAATCAAGAGCTCTTCTTTGGTGTTGCGGGCCACAAGTTGACTGTAGTAGGTGTGGATGCTTCATATGTGAAACCTTTTAGGACAAAGATTATAGTGCTAGCTCCAGGACAGACCACCAACGTGCTCCTCACTGCAGACCAGCGTCCAGCAAGGTACTACATGGCAGCTCATGCATACAACTCTGCCAATGCGCCTTTCGACAACACCACTACCACTGCCATCTTGGAATACATAAATGCCCCTCAAAGGACCAGGGGCAGAAGATCGCCACCTCCAATATTTTCTCGGTTGCCAGGATTTAATGACACAAATACAGCAACAAGATTTTTTAATCGGATCAAATATCCTACTCGTGCAGAAGTTCCTCTCAGAATTGATCATAACTTGTTTTTCACAGTTGGGTTGGGATTATTCAACTGCTCGAATCCAAACAGTCCTCGTTGCCAAGGACCAAACGGAACCAGATTTGCAGCCAGCATGAACAATGTCTCTTTTGTTTTTCCAAGAAGGAACTCATTGATGCAAGCATATTACCAGGGTCAAACAGGGATTTTCACCACAGATTTCCCACCTGTTCCACCAGTCCAGTTTGATTATACTGGGAATGTCAGCAGGGGACTCTGGCAACCAGTTCGAGGAACTAAGTTGTACAAACTGAAGTATGGAGAGACAGTACAGGTCATTCTGCAGGATACAAGCATTGTTACTATTGAGAGTCACCCAATGCATCTCCATGGATATGAATTTTATGTTGTTGGAAGTGGCTTTGGGAACTTCAACCCAAGAACTGATCCAGCGAACTTCAATCTCTATGACCCACCACAAAGGAACACCATTGGAACTCCTCCCGGTGGCTGGGTAGCCATCCGCTTTGTGGCTGATAATCCAGGTAATGATAATTCTCATAATATCATTACATTATAAATAAATCTCTCTTCCCAGCTTCCACTGACTTTGTCTTGGTCATTTGCATATTTTTGGATCGCTATGAATCAGGTATCTGGTTGATGCACTGTCATCTAGATTCCCATCTGGCTTTGGGCTTAGCTATGGCCTTCCTTGTTGAGAACGGGTATGGGCAACTGCAAACAGTACAGCCTCCACCATTGGATCTGCCCAGGTGTTAAGATCACCATACATCGGCTTACCATGTCCAGAATTGTTTTTACCTATTAGATACTCTCTTAAGAATTAGTTATTCCTGTTACACAGAAATATTTGTTGTTCGTAACATTTTTCTATACATTGTTTGGGAATCGAAGATTTTCGTAAGCATTTTGCAGTTTTTATTTTCCACAGTTTGTAAGTGCTAAATGGAGAAAGTGCCATTTAGCAGAATATTTGGTAACTTGTTTCCAGTTTACTGAGTGCAATAATTTTGAAATGGAAATAATGGAATTTCAAGTATAAGAACTCCAGTTTCTGCTTCTCTCTCTGTTTTATAAGCCACCAACTTTTTCTTCATGTACTCATCAGCAGCCAAGTATACGTCCTATGATAAAACGAATTCTAAGGAGTTCACATCAGTAAAACGCCTGACGCAAATTGGGCTACGAGCCTACGAAACAAATTCTCTACACAAACTTTTGCAGAAATATTTCTTAGTTCTTTTCCCGTTTATCTTTAATTCTTTTAATTGATGCAGCTCTATTTAACAAAAGCTTACCACCATAATGCACAATTGAGAAATGACTTCTACCCAACTCCACAAAAGTTCCAAACAACAAGTTCATATATTCCGTGGAAACAAAATGAAAACTATCTCTCTTCAACCAGCGTTCCACAAGCTTCGGAAAATAACAGTTTTAGGTTTAGCCATACGAATCCGTATCATCGGAAAAGCTGTTTTCTCTAGACTACCATCTGTATCAGCCAGAGAGGTTGCAACTAAAGAAATGATCACTTGGAGCTGAACCAGCAAGAAACAATCTGACCGTACAGCATGAAGCTTGATGGTAACGAACCTTGGCTCACACCTTTCCATTTCCCTTATAACTATACGTAAACTCAACGCTGCGATTTCCCAAAGAAATCCTAAATGACATGTTCAGATTTCAGAACCACAATTTTCCACATGTCGAGAACTTTTTGCTTTCAAGTCTTTCCCTTCAGGCAACAAATTTCAGATAACAATCATCAATATGAATGTTTTATCACTGCCATTAACAGAAGCACATGCCACATGTCACACAGGTACAGCTGGTGCTAAATCTTCAAATGCTGCTGAAATGCCAGCGACAGCTTGATCTTGGAAGACAAAATGCTGCCCTTAAAATAGGATAGAGAACATTCGATAACTTTAAAGACACACCAAGAGCATAAAGAAATGACATAAACAACATTACCCCTTTTGTACCTCATCTAGGAGCTCAGGAAACATTCTTGGTCCCTTCCTTGAGTTTCCCCAGGCTTTTGCTTGACGGGTTTTCATTTTGTACTCTTGGCCTACCTCTCTTGCCCAAAATTTGCAGTTAACATATGAAAGCAAGTTTCTAGGCAAAGGAAAAAAAAAAAGAAGAAAAAAACGTTGCTTTCAGAAATCCCAAGAATATATCAGAGATGAAAATTTTCACACCCCAAAACAGATGGTATTGACATAAGGCAACCAAGTTCTCTAAATCTCTCCTTGCATATACCAAACAATTAACATGCCAAGATTGGTGGGGTCGATTGAATCAAAACATTAGTGTGAGATGTCAAACTATCACATACTATCTTGTTATCTATGAAAATTGGATTTCGAACAGACCTTCAGTAATATCGTAAACAGCCTGAAATGAACCATAAATCATAATAATTAAAGCAATCTCTGAGGCAGAAAAACACAATGATCAATGCCTACCCTACTAAACCATCTAATCAAAAGAAGCAAGATTCTATCTCTAGTCTCTAACGCCTGATTTACCCCTTGATCAATACACTCTACAGTTAATCTATGAAGTCGGAAGCTGAAAAGATAATTAATTCTTAACCAAAGTAGAGGCACCTTTAGAACCACAATCGACTTACGGAAATCATCGTCGCCGGCGAGCGCTTCATAGTCGCCATCCATTCCCACCGTTTACATCCCCGTGTTCCAATTCTACAAAGCTTCAAGTCGAGCATCTACCCACAAAGAAAATTGGATTGCCGCAAGCATTAATCGAGAAACAAATGGAAGGGGAATTTGGGAGAAGAAAACCAGAAATAGCCGCACTAAACTTTATACCGAAGTTCCATATACGAGGTTTGGAAATCTATAATTTTCTCTCTATTTTATTTTAAAGGGTAAATTTCAAAAAAACCCCCGAGGTTTGGTGAAAACTTCAGTTGCCCCCTGCTGTTTGGAAAATCTTCAATATGCCCCCCAAAACGTCACTGCCGTCTATGTTGTGGTTACCCTAAGAGGAATTGACCATAAAGCCCAAAAAAGGGCGCGACCCTTTCCCTCCAGAAAGCACCAACCCACTGACAAAGAAGCAGCAGGTTAGACAGTTGAGGTTTGAGAAGAAAACTAGTTTTAGGTAGTGATGACCGGAGTTTTTTAATCCCATCTCTTCAGGAGAACAAGTTTCGCGGTAAGACTACTATGATGTTTTTCTAAGATTTTGTTAAAATGTTGTTCTACAAATTGCTTCAAAGGAACTCTGTTTCGGTTTTTTTCCATGTATAGCAATTTTACTCCATTTGCTTCTTCATTTTTTCCATGTGCAGTCATGTTGCATAATATTGTGTTCTATGACGATGGGGATATCCTACGGCACTCCCCGATTCATATTTCTGAAAAAATTGATCCTGATTGTTATGGTTACCTGGATATGTTAGAAGTGATTTTCAGTAAGATGAATGTGACTTCTATGGAACTTGAAATTCGTGTTGATAATGGCCTGCATATTAATGGTGATGATGATGTAAAAAATATGTTCAATATGTATGAAGGGGTAGAGGAAATTCCTGTGTTTGTGAAAGGTGGGGGTGCTCGCTTTTCTTGCATGTGCGCTACTGAAAACCCCAGAAAAGTTGCTTTGCAAGTTGTACTGAATCATGGTATAAAGGATCATAATAGGAGTGAGATGGTCGATGTTACGACAAATAAGGTAGTTAAAGTTTCAGCAGGCAATGCAGAAGAATTTCGCCCAGAAAATGGTGATGGAGTCGCAAAAGATGGAAGAGGCTGTGAAGTAGGAAGGGGCAGAGTGTACGAGAGAGGCAGGGGCATGATTCATAGGACAAGTCACAGCAGACGGAAGAGAGATGAAGATTTTGGGTTTGGTGATAACTATGAGCATGACACAAAGGGAATGGTTATGAGTGGTGAGATGTTTGAATTATCTGATGACAGTGAGGATGAATGGTTGAATGTAAAGGAGGGTAGCTATAGGCAGTCAAGTTCTGAGGAAGAAAACAATGAAGTTGAGATTGTGTTGAATGAAGATGATGATAAGCACGAATTAAGTTACTATGGGAAAGACTCTTCCCATGACGGATATGAGACAGATGAGAAGACTGGAATATACTAAAAAAGGACAACCAAGAAATTTGACAGCAACTTGAGAACTTTTGCCAAAGAGTTCAAGAGGACGGAACAAGGAAAAATAGTGTTTGAAAGGTTTTATATCTTTAGAGATGTGTACCATTTTAGAAAAGTGCTAAGAGACTACTCAATCGAGGAAGGCTACGAACTTAAAAGGATAAAGAATGAGTCCTATAGAGTAAGGGCAAAATGTATGAATGAAGAGTGTTCTTGGGTTATTCATGCTTCGAGACTACCTGACAATAAGACGTTCATGATCAAAACTTTAGCCGGTGAGCATAATTGCATTAGACCAGTAAAAAACTCGAATGCTAATGCTAAATGGATAGCAGAGAAGTTAGACTCATATGTATAAGCTGATCCCGACATGAGCTTTAATTTAATGTCTACGCATTTGGCAAATCAGTATGGTCTTGAGCCTGATAAACAGCAGCTGTATCGAGCAAGGAGGAAGGCAAGGGACCGAAATGAAGGTAACCATGCCGAGTCGTATTGGAAACTGAGAAATTATGTGTTGTTGTTGATGGAAACAAAGCCCGAAACTGTTGTTAAAATGGAATTTTCTCCTGGGGTAGACCCAAAGGCAGTGCAGCCAAGTTTTAAGCGCATGTTTGTGTCCTTTGATGCGTGTATTAAAGGATTTCAGAGAGGTTGCAGACAATTTATTGGGCTAGATGGATGTTTTTTGAAAGGTCCATTCAGAGGGATATGTTTGTGTTGGGTTTCGGGAGCCAAACAGCGCAGTGGAATTTAACCGAAACCCTCCAGGATCCAAGTGAAACTGGGTAAACCGGGTGTTCGAAAATTTTCATACCTAATTTTCGGTTGAGATCTCTCACTCAACTGTAGAGTCGAATCATAAAACCTGAACAGTTGACGTGTTCAAGCTCTCTATGGTATCCACACGAGCCTCTCGGGATCACCACGCTTCCACCACGTCCCGGCAGATGCGTTTCTCTTGCGCTCGCAGTGCTAGCTTACGTCCTCCAAGGAATTGCAAGAGAAGAGTGCGACTGTCCTTTTGGGAGGCTAGGGCAAGGAGACCTGCGAATTTCTCACTTAAAAGTTGTATTTATAGTAAGACTCAACTTCCAGGCCTAATGGGTTTCAAAGCCCTAATCCAATTAGGATTTAATTTCGGGCTTAATAATGGCTCAACTCTTGGGCCCATTATTAATACGAAATTAAAGTGAAACCATAACCCAAATAATTAGCCCATGCACTCTAATGATCCAAATTGCTCTATGTGTGCGACCCAATAGGCTCTTATCACGTTGGCAATGATCATAAATCACATTTATGATCATAAGCAATGAGCGGTGTCTAGCAACACATCATTGCCAAAAGGACATTACTTTCGGTGCCCGAACAGGCCGAATCCGAACAAACCTAGGGTTTTTGCAACTATTGCAAGAATCCTAATCCATATAGGTATCTCATACCTATCAATTTCGGGTTAATCTCATTAACCAATTTGTGTCGTTTCTTCATATATCTCATATGTTCATTACAAATTTCGGTTTCATGCATCATGAATCAATCTAATTAACCATGGCCGAAAACCAATCGAACACATAGCATCATGCGATTCAACACTCAATCCCGATTTAGGGTTTAACCAGTAGCTCTGATACCACTGTTGGGTTTCGGGAGCCAAACAGCGCAGCGGAATTTAACCGAAACCCTCCAGGATCCAAGTGAAACTGGGGTAAACCGGGTGTTCGAAAATTTTCATACCTAATTTTCGGTTGAGATCTCTCACTCAACTGTAGAGTCGAATCACAAAACCTGAACAGTTGACGTGTTCAAGCTCTCTATGGTATCCACATGAGCCTCTCGGGATCACCACGCTTCCACCACGTCCCGGCAGATGCGTTTCTCTTGCACTCGCAGTGCTAGCTTGCGTCCTCCAAGGAATTGCAAGAGAAGAGTGCGACTGTCCTTTTGGGAGGCTAGGGCAAGGAGACCTGCGAATTTCTTGTTGGGCTTCGGGAGCCAAACAGCGCAGCGGAATTTAACCGAAACCCTCCAGGATCCAAGTGAAACTGGGTAAACCGGGTGTTCGAAAATTTTCATACCTAATTTTCGATTGAGATCTCTCACTCAACTGTAGAGTCGAATCACAAAACCTGAACAGTTGACGTGCTCAGGCTCTCTATGGTATCCACACGAGCCTCTCGGGATCACCACGCTTCCACCACGTCCCGGTAGATGCATTTCTCTTGCGCTCGCAGTGCTAGCTTGTGTCCTCCAAGGAATTGCAAGAGAAGAGTGCGGCTGTCCTTTTTGGAGGCTAGGGCAAGGAGACCTGCGAATTTCTCACTTAAAAGTTGTATTATAGTGAGACTCAACTTCCAGGCCTAATGGGTTTCAAAGCCCTAATCCAATTAGGATTTAATTTCGGGCTTAATAATGGCTCAACTTTTGGGCCCATTATTAACACGAAATTAAAGTGAAACCATAACCCAAATAATTAGCCCATGCACTCTAATGATCCAAATTGCTCTATGTGTGCGACCCAATAGGCTCTTATCATGTTGGCAATGATCATAAATCACATTTATGATCATAAGCAATGAGCGGTGTCTAGCAACACATCATTGCTACCCAAGTGACAAGATTGTCGATGATTCGACTATACCTTTATGATCATCACCGATATATGCCATTGTCCCATTGTCCAAGATATCAAGACTAAGCACGAGACATGGAATGTGTCACTCTCGTATAGCCCAATCTTTGGTTTCTTGATTACCGAGTAGACTAACTTAAACTGATGACATTGATATCGCATATCAACTCATCCGAGCATGGCCATGCATTTTCTAAGTCTCACTCTATCAAGGGGCCCGAAGATATCGCTCCCGTTACATAGGAGGGACAAATCCCATCTTGATCATACAAATCCCTCCGCATGATATGTGACATACCCAATGACCTCCTTCAAGTTCACTCAGTTACGAGCAACAAAGGAAAGTATCAAAGTATGTGACTCACATGTAGGGAACCTTGATGATCTTAGGTCGAAGGACTACATATACCCTGATCACTATGGGAATCACTTATGACACTCATATAACGATCCATGTAGTGTTCTCATGGTGGGTCGGTCCAGTACACAAGTTCTCCAACTTGTACCCATATGTAGACTACATATCTCATATTAGTCTCCACATATGCTAGTCGTTATGTATTATTGCAACCCGCTCCACAATAATACTAGACCAGGGACTTTTAAGAATATCATTATTCTAGGGTTACAATTATGTTTGTTAAGTTACGCAGGAACAAAACAACAAACATAATTGCTGGATTAATGCCTTAATAAAATATCATGACTCAATGTGCAAAAATACAATCATCTCATGATTGGCTTTTGGGCACAACACTAACATTTCTCACTTAAAAGTTGTATTTATAGTAAGACTCAACTTCCAGGCCTAATGGGTTTCAAAGCCCTAATCCAATTAGGATTTAATTTCGGGCTTAATAATGGCTCAACTCTTGGGCCCATTATTAATACGAAATTAAAGTGAAACCATAACCCAAATAATTAGCCCATGCACTCTAATGATCCAAATTGCTCTATGTGTGCGACCCAATAGGCTCTTATCACGTTGGCAATGATCATAAATCACATTTATGATCATAAGCAATGAGCGGTGTCTAGCAACACATCATTGCTACCCAAGTGACAAGATTGTCGATGATTCGACTATACCTTTATGATCATCACCGATATATGCCATTGTCCCTTTGTCCAAGATATCAAGACTAAGCACGAGACATGGAATGTGTCACTCTCGTATAGCCCAATCTTTGGTTTCTTGATTACCGAGTAGACTAACTTAAACTGATGACATTGATATCGCATATCAACTCATCCGAGCATGGCCATGCATTTTCTAAGTCTCACTCTATCAAGGGGCCCGAAGATATCGCTCCCGTTACATAGGAGGGACAAATCCCATCTTGATCATACAAATCCCTTCGCATGATACGTGACATACCCAATGACCTCCTTCAAGTTCACTCAGTTACGAGCAACAAAGGAAAGTATCAAAGTATGTGACTCACATGTAGGGAACCTTGATGATCTTCGGTCGAAGGACTACATATACCCTGATCACTATGGGAATCACTTATGACACTTATGTAACGATCCATGTAGTGTTCTCATGGTGGGTCGGCCCAGTACGCAAGTTCTCCAACTTGTACCCATATGTAGACTACATATCTCATATTAGTCTCCACATATGCTAGTCGTTATGTATTATTGCAACCCGCTCCACAATAATACTAGACCATGGACTTTTAAGAATATCATTATTCTAGGGTTACAATTATGTTTGTTAAGTTACGCAGGAACAAAACAACAAACATAATTGCTGGATTAATGCCTTAATAAAATATCATGACTCAATGTGCAAAAATACAATCATCTCATGATTGGCTTTTGGGCACAACACTAACAGTTTGGTGGCAGTTACAGTTGATGGCAATAATGGGATTTTACCATTGGCAGTGGCTATAGTAGAAGCGGAATGCAAAGATAGCTATATGTTCTTTATGGAATGCTTGCAACATGCTATTGGTCATGGACCATTCACCTTTATGAGCGACAAGCAGAAGGTAATGTAGACTGGCCAATTCTGTTGTTATTTTCTTATTTGTTCTGGTTTGACTCTGATTTTGACTTTAAGAATTAGCCATGGTTTCACCTTGCTACTTGTTGTGTAACTCAACATATGTATTTAAATTATGCTTGCAATCTAAAACTTGAATTTCAGTTGCATTAGAAGAGTTTTGGAACAAATTGGTAAATCTAAAGGTTTTGTGTTTCAATACTCGGTTTAGGGACCAAGCTTTATTTTGTGAGGTTTAAGTCTATATCATTTTGCGAGGTTTAAGTTTATATATTTCTTGTAATACGTTTTCATACTAAAGTCTTCAATGGAGGAATACAATTGCACATGGATTTTTTGCTTCAAACCCAAGACCACTACAGTTTTTTTGTTTATAGAACCAACATTGACTCAAGATTGACTTCCTAGTAATCATTGTTGTTTTTTGCTAAAATTTTAAATTTAGGTAGTGCAATTGTTTTGTGACTTGTGGGAATGACTTGTTTCAGAACTTAAGTTTGACATATGCATTAAAACCAATTACCTCCTAAAATATATGTATTAACTTTTCTTGCTTCATAAATATTGTACAGATAATATATTTAAATTTGGTTTACTGTCACAAGTTTGTAATCAATATTAATAACTTTAGGCAAAATCTCAAGATTAAATGATTTTGTTTACCAATAAGTCAACTTCCAGTCAAACTTGTTGCATATGTAGCACGTTAAGAATTGGCAGTTAACTTTGTTTCTTTTATTTTGCTGTTAAACTAGTTTGGATCTTCAGCACTTGATTTCTAAATTAACATACGTGTTTGTGCAATTCACAAGGCTTAATTGAGGCAGTTGCCCAGACATACCCACAAGCAAGACACAGATTTTGTGCAAGACACTTGTATTCTAATTTTAGAGCCAAATTTGGTGGGTTGGCTTTGAGGCATGATTTCTGGAAAGCTGCAAAGGCATACAATAAGAGGGAATTTGATGTTGCAATGCCATCTATTCATGATTATTACAAGAATGGGCATGCATTTAAATGGTTAAATGAGAAGCCAGCAACAACATCATCTTGAATAGGATATGACTATTGGTGCAAGGTAAAAAATGTTACAAACAATATGATGAAAAACTTCAACAGTTGGATTAGAAAAATTAGAGATAAGCCAGTGTTAACTTTACTTGAAAAGATACGTATAAAAGTCATGACTAGGTTTGCTAAAAGATACGGAATGGGTTCCACATGGACATCCAAACTGACTCCATTTGCAATAAAAGAGTTGGATGATCGAATTAAGGAGGCAAGAGTATGCAATGCTATACCTGTTGGAAATGATGAGTTTCAAGTATTCATAGGGCTGGAAATGGAAGCTGTGAATTTGGGTACAAAAAAATGCACATGTAATCAGTGGGCATTAAGTGGTATTCCTTACAAACACGTTGTTGCTTGCTTGAAATATAAGAGAACGAATGTTGAGGACTATTGTGATGATGCATACTCAGTGAAGACTTATTTAAAGGCTTATGCCAAGATTATCCACCCTTTACCTGAGGTTGATTTATCACCAGTCAATCCAACTGAAGCCATACTACCTCCACCACTTAGAAGATTACCAGGCAGGCCACGAAAGGTTAAGAGAATAGAGGTTGGTGAAGAAGCTTCACGAGCAAGGTCAAGCACAGTTAGATGTGGTGTTTGCAATAAGATTGGGCATAATCAGAGAAGCTGTGAGAATAACCCATCACGACCGACCACAGTTAATTTATCACCACTAGTAATTTCATTAATCACAGGTTTTTGTGTGTGATGGTTACAACAAACTTGCTGTTTTTTTGGTTTTGTAGGGAAGATGCAGAGTTAGACGCATGGCAGGGACTAGAGTGCACGTTGATAATATATCTAAAGCTAGCAACAGGTCTCACCTAGAGAAGGTACAAAATTTTTTTTCACTTTCTTATAAATTTTCACAATATCAATGCTATTGGTATGAACTCAATAAAGTTTCATGGAATTGCTAGGGGAAGAATGTTGTTGACTAACCAAAGAAGGTTGTGCACAATATGCTTGGAGCAAGGAAGTATATAATGCAGCAAAGTTAGGATTTAGTTATTTTGTTTGTGGATAACAAATTATTCCAAGCTAGTGTAGAATGTTTTTGTGTATAAACCAGCTACTGTATCCACCCATGTTAGAGTCCATATTTTGTGCACTGGTGCTTAAAAACCAGTAGCTTTTGGTAAGCTGCAAAGTTGTGTTTTTGGTACTTTGCAAGTAGAAAGCTCCAATGTGCCAGCTTGTACTGTTGGACAAAACTCCTGTCATTTACTGTGAACAGAGATTAAATTGTAATACATGCAATCTTCTGTCAATCTCTCCATATGTAAGTTTCTTACATAATTTGCAATGCTTTAAAATAGATGGACAAAAAAAGTGATGGACGAAAGCCATCTTTCCATTACATTCTTCTGATCCACTTCAGTACATGCAAACTTGGAAACCATAACAAAGATTCAAACTACATCAAAACAAACATATGCCTTCCTGTAATAACAACCATTTCATATTCCTACTACAATAATAAGGACTACTAGTACAACAACTAGAAATACATTTAAGAATCTGCACATTATGACAATCTCTCTAGTTCTTCCCATCACACCTTCAATTTGCTCTACCTTCCCAGCAAACTTGCTCAAGCTGTTCATAATCTTACTTTGATCTTCCAATTCATTACTAACATAACCTGCAACACTTGCAATATGCCTCGTTTGGCTCTGTCCACCATTGCCTCTATTTTTACCAAAGCTCATTCCATTCATTGGCAAATACCAATCCCAAACCCATATCGTTTCTGAATATTTGGCCTACATAAGGCATGAACACAGCTTCTGACGAGGAAGATGTTGAAGCCTCACTCTTTACAGTCTGATAGGTAACCAATGTTGGATCATCTCCATCATACTTGATGTAACACTTCCAATCTCCACGTGGACACTGCTGCCGTCGAATCCAAATGTTACTTGATGGCTTCATGGGCGTTTTCTGGGGAGGAATGAATGAGGATCACCTCCCTGCTTCCAACTCTACTCTTCGGTCCTAACAACAAGAACAAAGAGCAGGAAAGTCAAATTCAGCAAATTCTCCTCATTTTCCTTTCTGGTAGGCTACACAGCCTTCATATAAGTTAAAATGCTTGGATTCCATTATTCCTTGGGGGAAATGAAAATAACAGATGAACAGCCACAAAAAAAAGAATAAAAAGAGGAGTAATTTTCTCCAACATTCTGACTGGGAGTCGCAAGAAGACAAGCTACGTTAATTATCATCCAAGCAGCCCCAAGCCCAACAGGAATGAAAACAAACTAGATTTGTTCTCGGAACAACAGTAATACAACCTGTTTGGATTTTTTTTAGACTCTGAAATCTTCACAGCTGCTCTTCCCCTGCAACCACATGTTCTATTCTCAAATCTCAACCATTGACTTTCTAAGTTATTCACGCTAGCCGAAGACATCTTTTCACTTCCTGAAATTAACAGAATTTTAAGCGTAAACATCGATTCAACTAGCCAACCTGCAAACTAAACTTTTTCATTTGTTCTTAACCAGCAAAACCATGGATTAACTGATTACCTTAATACGCTTTGTTCTGAGGAAGGACTTGTAGCGTCGATGCCTAAAAATGTCACCAAAAAATTGTGATAGCCGAAGGGCTATCGCCTCTTTCAGAACATACTTCCTGCCGACAGTGTGATCGAGAAGCCTGGCGTCATCCGAAAAAGGCACTATCACTGACCTCGGAGGGATCGAAGTCAAGAGCCTCGAACTTGGGACTTCGGCTAGTACGCCAGGGATTTCAAAGATATTGCCGGCTCCCCCGGGGGGACCGGGTGGATCACCTTCGGATATGAAGAACTGACTATTGCAAGCAGAAGAGGATCTCCCCGAAGGCGGAACCTTCGAACCAGGGAACTCCCCGAAACCACGAGCATAGCTCCCGAGGAAGGGCATCTGTGTCAAAGACGACCTCGCCCAGAGGACCTCGGGAGTACGGCATGAGCATTTAAGGAGCCTCTGACATGTCGCCCATAGGCGCTACATGATGCCTCAAATGGCGATCTGACACGCTGACGCCGTCCAGGTCTTGTCATGACCTGTCTCGGACCAAGGCTCGAGGAGCCTGCAAACAGCTACTTGTCCCCTACGCCCGAAGGTACAGAAAAGATCTGACCGAACACGTGTCATGATCTGAACGGATTGGACACTCCTATAAATACCAGGAAACAAGCCCTGGCAAAGGATCGATCCTTGATCAGACCCCTCTCCTTGAGAAAACACAAACAGGCAAGGTCACTAAAACCTTAGTGCTCCCCCCTTTTACCTTCTCAGGACACTGACTTGGGCGTCGGAGGCTCCTCCCCGGAAAAACACCCCGGGGACCTCCTAACCCTCTCTTCTGAGCTTTTCAGGCACACTCCCCTGGGAAATCTGGGCTCCAGGCGTTCTCCCTCTCAGGAAGTCCCTCCAGAAGTCACAATGTCACTCAACGAAGATGCTGCTGGGCATCATTTGGCGCCGTCTGTGGGAAGGCACTCTGAGGTCGCCGTTGTTGAAACTCGGCGTTCGAAGGACAAGGGACTCCCGAGGTCCCCGTCCGCGCCTGAAGCTCAACCGGCTACTGAGCAAACCCTTCCAGGGACTTCCGCGCCCAAGGAAGAGCGCCCTCTAGTCATTACTATGAGCTTTCTACGCGACTTTCAGCGTTCTGTTGTGGCTGAAATGACACAGCAGATAGACCGAAGGTGGCCACAACAAACTCAGGCCCAAAGGCCTCCCTCGCCAGCACGCCCTCGGGAGAGAAGCCCCAAACCAACCCATCGTAGTTCGGGAAGCGGAGACCCGCGTGAGGAGTCTTCAACGGAAAACATGCCCCTCGGGGCACGGCTTGCGGGACAAACAGGGTCCAAGCAACCCAAAATCCCACATCGAAGGAGTTCGTCACCTGAGGCGAAGTCCCTGTCCCCCCGACGCCGAACTCACTCCCCGAAGAGGCGCCGGCAATCTCCCTTCCCAGAAGAAGAACCTAGTGCCACGATCCTTATGGAGAGGATACTAGCGAGACTAGACAGGGTGGAAAAACAGGTAGCCCGCAAACCCATCTGGGCCAGGCTGTCTGGAACCTTTTGTGGGGATGAGTCCCCGTTCACCCAAGCTGTAGTTGGGGCAGCCATGCCAGGCGACTTCAGAGTACCTCGGCTGGAAACTTATGATGGCCGCACTAATCCACAGGCCCATCTGACCAAGTACAGACGCAGCATGATGATGCACGGTGCCGACGACGCTACCTTGTGCAAATGTTTCGAGGTCACCCTCACAGGACCAGCAACTGCGTGGTATAATTCATTGGCTCCAGGAACCATCACGGAGTTCCAGGAGTTATCCACGGCCTTCACGCAGCAATTTATTGGAAGTCGGCCAACGGCGAAGATGCCTGTCCAAATGTTCGACATAGCGCAAAGAAATGGAGAAACCATCCGCGACTATGTCGAAAGATTCAACAGAGAAGCTTTGAGTGTCCCGGACTTTCGGCCCGAAATACGCATTCTCGCCATGACGCGGGGCCTTCGGAGGGACTCACAGCTGTTTTACGAGTTCTCCAAGGACCCCCCGGACACGCTTGGCGAATTTTACCGAAGGGCCGAACAGCACATGACGGCCGAAGAGCTGAGAATGGGTGGACCGAAGTCCGATCACACCCGGGCCGAAGGGTCCAACCAGCAAACCCGGTATCCAACCGAACAGGCAGGCCGACCTCGGAGAATGCGGGGAAGGAAACTCCCAATTTTCACACCCCTGAACACCACGAGAACCAACATCCTCATGACAATGGAAAGGCAGGGGACTCAGATTCAGCGGCCAAGGGCCATGACCGCTGATAACAAGAAGAACATAAAGAAGTTCTGCCAGTTTCACCGCGACCACGGCCACGACACCGAAGACTGCTTCCAATTGAAGAAGTATATAGAGTCGCTGATAAAACTGGGCCAACTTCGACGTTATCTGCGGATGCCGTCCCCGAAAGGGAGAAAAGAGGAGGAAGGAAAGGCAGAAGATGAGGACTACGACTCCGACAGGCGGAGGAACCGAAGTCCGAAAAGGCGCCCTCCACCTCCGGCGGGAATAATACAAACAATCACGACGGGGCTCCCATCCTCGGAAAGAAAGAGGAAGGCCAGAGAAATAGCAGTCATGGAATATCAGAGTCCGACAAAGAAACTGGCCCGCAAGGATGGTTCCGCCGTCATCTTTCCCCATGACGATCCGCTGTTGATCATGGCGAGGATAGGAAACTGGGACGTCAAGAGAGTGTTGCTCGACGATGGATCAAACGCCGACGTCCTGTTTTCACACTTACTGCCGAACTTGGGCATATCTAGCAGCGACCTCAAGCCCGTCACCTCGCCTACTTTCGGGGTAGGACCATCCGAACTGCCTGTCCTCGGATGGATCGATCTCCCCTTAATGCTGAAAGGAACTTCGGTAGATGGGACTGCTGAATTATTCGCCTCCACAATGGCAAGGTTCATTGTCATGAATGTCCCTTCATCGTACAACGCCATCCTTGGAAGACAGACACAGGGAAATCTGCACATTCGCCCTGATGTGAAGTACTTAACTGTCACTTTCGCCACCAAGGATGGAGATGCGGAAATCTTCATAGATCAGGGCGAAGTAAGGAAGGTGTTCGTCAAGGCACGAAAAGCTCCGGCAAACAACTTCGCACAAACGGTGGAGGCAAAGGCACCAAAGAAGGGCGAGGCAGAAGATCCCGCGAAAGCGGAAATGGAAAAAGTAGAACTTGTCCCAGGCCAAAGTACCCGAATAGGGAAGAACTTGGCCGAAGGTGACAAGAAAAAACTTGTATCTTTTCTGCTGGCAAATAAAGATCTGTTTGCCTACTCGCCGAAAGATATGCCAGGGGTAAACCCTAACGTAATACAGCATAGCCTTAGAGTAAGTCCGGAAGCAAAACCTGTCCGGCAAAAGAAACGGGGCATCTCAGTCCATAAAAGTAACTTTGTCAAAACCGAAGTCCAGCGCCTGTTGAACGCTGATGTCATCAGGGAGGTCAAGTACCCCGAATGGTTAAGCAACGTGGTCATTGCCACAAAAGAAGGAAGCAGTAAGCTCCGGATGTGCATCGACTTCAGAAACTTGAACGATGCTTGCCCAAAAGACTCATACCCTCTCCCACCGATAGACCAATTGGTAGACTCAACTGCCGAATACGGGCTCCTAAGTTTCTTAGACGCCTTCAGTGGGTATCATCAAATAAGGATGGACCCCGAAGATGAGGAGAAAACCGCCTTCATCACCGAGGGAGGAACATACTGTTACGTCAGAATGCCCTTCGGGCTAAAAAACGCAGGAGCCACCTACCAGAGGTTGATGAGCAAGGTCTTTAACGACCAAATAGGGAGAAACATGGAAGTATATGTCGACGACATGATAGTCAAGAGCAAGCTGCCTGGCGACCACGTCGCAGATCTAAAGGAAACTTTCCACCAGCTCAGAGCCTTCGGGATCCGTCTTAATCCCGAAAAGTGCATCTTCGGAGTGACCTCGGGAAAGTTCCTTGGGTACATGGTATCAGAAAGAGGCATTGATGCTAACCCAGAAAAAATTAAGGCTCTGCTCGAGTTCCGAACTCCTGCCACAATAAAAGATGTGCAGAGACTCACCGGAAGGATAACCTCTCTTAGCAGGTTTATTTCCAGGTATGGAGACCGGTGTCGACCATTCTTCAAAGTCCTCACTAAGGCAGCAAAAAAGGAGGACAACCTCGGAAGTAATGATCATCCTTGGGATGAAGACTGCCAAAGGGCCTGGGAAGAACTCAAAATCTACTTAGCCGGTCTGCCCACTCTGCGGCAACCCCGCGAGGGAGAGCCCCTCGTATTATACCTCGCCGTCACAGAAAAAGCAGTAAGCTCGGTCCTTGTGAAAGAGGAAGGGCCGAAGCAATGGCCGGTTTATTATGTAAGCAAGTCCCTGCATGGCGCCGAAGTCAGGTATCCTTTGTTGCAAAAAGCTATATATGCCTTGGTGCTAGCAGGAAGAAGGCTGCGACCATATTTTCAGGCTCACCCTATCATCGTCCGAAGCAGTCTACCTCTGTGCGATGTCATGAGAAAAGTTGATCATTCGGGAAGGCTTTCCAAATGGTGTAAAGAGCTTGGCGAACACGAAATCACTTATGAACCTCGAAAAGCCATAAAAGCTCAAGCTCTGGCAGACTTCATTGCCGAAGTACCCACCACCGAGGACAGCCATCCGGATCCAAACGAAGGTGAGCCAGAATGGACTTTGTATGTTGACGGAGCCTCGGGGTCCGAACACCAGGGAGCTGGGGTAATTATCAGAGGTCCCGAAGGCCTAGAGGTAATGAAGGCTATCAAGTTCAGCTTTAACGTCACCAACAATGTGGCTGAGTATGAAGCCCTCATAGCAGGATTGCGCCTAGCCAGAAAAATTGGCGTGAGAAATTTAAAGGCCCACAGCGATTCCCAGCTAGTAGTTCGACAAACGGCAGGAGACTATGGGGCGAAGGACCCAACCTTGGCAAAATACCACGAACTGGTAGCAAAGCTCATTCAAGAGTTCGACACCATACGGATCGAAAACGTACCTCGACGAGATAACGCCGAAGCAGATTGCTTGGCGAAGTCGAAAACATGCACCGAGGTGCTAGACCATCCGAGCATCGCAGTATTGAGCATAGTAACCTCGGGAAAAGGATGGAAAGACCCGATAAAAAGGTATCTCGCAGACAACGCGCTCCCCGAAGACCCCGGCGACGCTGCAAAAGTGCGAAGACGCTCCGGCCGATTCTTCCTAATCGGCGAAGAGTTGTATCGGCAGGGATACGCAAATCCACTGCAGAGGTGTGTTGGCGAAGAGGATACTGAAATGATCCTCGAAGAAGTTCACGAAGGCGCTTGTGGTTCGCACATTGGAACCGACACCCTGGCAGCAGTGATACTTCGCCAAGGGTACTTTTGGCCTACCCTGAGAAAGGACGCTAAGCAGTTCGTCCAGAAATGTGGTAATTGCCAGAGACACGCGAATATCCAGAGGACACCCTCGGAAATGGTAACTTCGGCTGACTATCCCTGGCCCTTCGCAGTTTGGGGCATAGACCTCATAGGACCACTCCCAACAGCACCTGGAGGCGTGAAGTTCTGCGTAGTAGCGGTAGATTATTTCTCCAAATGGGTCGAGGCAGAACCCTTGGCTACTATCTCGGCAAAAGAAGTGCAGAAGTTCGTATGGAAGAATATCGTATGCAGATTTGGCATACCGAGGGTACTAGTAGCTGATAATGGATCCCAGTTTATAGACAAAGGGTTCCAGGGATTTATCAGTGACCTCGGAACAAAAATGCACTTCGCCCCAGTAGCTCACCCCCAAAGCAATGGGCAAGTAGAAGTATCTAACAGGACCATAAAAGATGGTCTGAAAAAGAGGCTGGGAGAAGCAAAAGGGAAATGGCCAGGAGAGCTCCAAAGCGTATTATGGAGCTACCGAACAACACCCCGAAGAGCCACAGGGGAAACGCCTTTTTCACTCATTTTCGGTACAGAGGCCATCATCCCAATCGAGGTAGTGCGACCATCAGTACGGGTGCAAGTATTTGATGAAAGTGGAAATGACCTCGGCCTAAGAACCAAGCTCGACCTCGTCGGCGAACACAGAGAAACAGCCGAGCTGAGAAGAAAAGCTTTTCAGCAAAGAGTGGCCGCGGCTATAAACTTGCGCGCCAGGCCGAAGGGAATAAAGAAAGGAGACCTCGTTCTCCGAAAGGCTGAATTCGGACCCCGAAGGCCATCCCACGGGGTATTTCGTGCAAATTGGGAAGGTCCTTATCTGGTTCTTGCCGAAGTACGAAAGGGGGTGTACAAACTCGGCGATGCCGAAGGCGTAGAATTAAAAAATACTTGGCATTCGGATGCCTTGAAAAAATTCTATGCTTAGGATTTCGCGGAAGAATTGTATTGTACAAATTAGAAAAATATTCTAAGTACAGAAGTTTCTTAGAAAAGTTCTTAAGTGTAAATTGTACAAGCCAGAATTCCGCGAAGGTGATCGCCGTAATAAGCGCAGATATGATTTTCCGAAGTCTCTTGAGCGATCATGTTCGGGACAATGGGAAATAAAAAATCTCACAAAAAGACTTAGCCAAAAAGAGTCTTTATTGAGATGAATCTGCTTACAGAGAAGAAAGATTGCCAAAAGAAGAAGTACAAAAAAGAAGGAAAAGAAGGCAAAGGACCCTAAAACAAACTAAGGAATCTCGGCGTCCCGGGAGCCACCAGCTCCTGCGTCCTTTTCCACCACCTTCGGCGCCGGGAAAGAAAGAGGCAAGTTCAGGTGCTCAATCTTGGACCAAGACCACCGAGGCCCCTCAGGAATGTTTAGGGCCTCCAAGAAAGAAAGGTCCAGATCTGGGAACCTTTGAAGAACTTGGTGCCGAGCGAGGCAGAAGCCGTCCTGGAAACCAACTTTGGTCATCTGGTCAGATTTATCCTTCTCGACCCCAAGGGCGTCAAGGTCCTTCTTCAGATCTGCGACCTCCTTCTTCAGTGCCTTCATCTTCTTCTTCTTCGGCTCCTTCTTCAAAGAATCGACCTCGGCTTGGAGCGCGGCCTTCTCAGCAAGCGCCTTCGCCAGGAGAGCCTCAGACTCTGACTTCTCCTTTTGATGCGCTTCGTTTGCCGAAATCAGCTCCGCCACCTGGGAGCCGAGGTCAGAAATCTTCTGGGAGGAATCCTTCAAAAGTTCTTCTTTTTCTTTCAGGAACTCCTCCCGAACGGCAGCAACCTCCTTCTCTGCAGCTTGAGCCAGCTGCGTGTTCTTGGCAGCCAATTCCGAGCACGTGGCCTTAGTTTTTTCTATGACCTCTAAGGCCGAGGCTCGGAACGCCGTCTGCCTCGCCACCCGAACTCTGAGGAAACCAGCGTACCCCAGCAGCTGCAAAGAAATAAAGGCAAAGTCAGTAAGGCAAAGAGAGAGCCAAACACTTAGAGGAAATCAAAAGGAAAAAAGAAAGGCGTGAAGCATACCTGAGCAGCGTGCTCGGAAACTTTCGCGGCGAGGGAATCATCGCCCGGGTGAGCCTCCGCAATGGCCCTGAAGGAGGCCTCAGTAAGCATCCCCTTCGAGATCTCTTTGGCCATTTGCTGGCAGTCTCCGGAGTACAAATTCATGTCCTCCGTAAACGACCAGAAAGGCTCCTTCGGGATCTTCCCCTTTGGGATATGGGCATCCCGAAGGGCTCGCTTCCGGGCGTGCTCGGCTGCCCAACCCGGAGTAAGTAACTCCCCTGCACGGCAAAACAAGAAGCTGGTCAAGACAAGTAAATCTCAAATTTCAAAAAAGTAAAGGCATCACAGTTTGTCTGAGAAAGCGAACCTGGCGGCACCTCGGCGACGTCATCATCGGAGTCCGAGACCTCCTCGGTAGAAACCCCCTTGCCTTTGCTTTTACGCCGCTCCTCGGCAGAAGGAGCCTCCACCAGAGCACCCAGAAGAGCAGGCGACGAAGTAGGACTCCGAGGAGGGACGTCGACAGCAACCTCGGGCGGCGGAGCGGCGGCAGCTTCGGGCTCTTCGCTTACCTCCTCAAGAACTTCCGGCGGAGGAGGATGAACAGTCTTCCTTGCTCGTTTAGCCAAGGAAGGACCAGCACCAGTCGCTTTCCGCCTTCGGGAGGCGGCCTTCTTCGTTTGCTCACCCTTCTCGGATTGACCGAGGAAAAGGGACTTGTAAAAAGCAGCAGTGTCGTCGCCCATCTCTGGAAAAGAAAGAAGACATCAGCGTGAGTCCAAGGTGAAAATTATAACAAAGGGATTCGGAGATAACTTACGCTCATAAAAAGTTTCGTAAGTAACTTCCTCCCGAAGGAGTTTCACCAACCAGGAATCCTTCCCAGCGATGGCAGGAGCCGGCATCCCGAGGTCTGTCTTGTGCTCCTTCACTACCCCTAACTCCCGAAGAACCTCCTCGGTCATCAGCTTCCAATTGATGGGGAAGGGGTAGAGAGAGCGCGAAGGGACCTCGGAACCCCAGTCGGAGACGGCGCGGATACGTCTATCGAAGTCCGCGAATACGGGAGCCAACTCGGGAGTCAGCATTATCCTCGGATCTACGACGTCCATCTCCAGCCTTCCCCGAGCCCACTTGGTCGGAACGTGCGACCAGGCCTCCTCCATCTTCAGAAAGAAAAACTTTTGTTGCCACCCTCGCCAGCTGTCCTTAGTGGCAAAGGTGAACATATACTTTTTGCTCCCGGATCCCCGAGGTAGCATAAAGTAAAAGCCACCCTTCGGGACCACGAAGAGCTTATAGTACTGCATAAAGATAACGAAGTGGGGTTCTATTTTGAAGACGCCACACATGCAGAGGAAGGCGTTAAAATAGCAATACGAGTTCGGCGGAAGTTGATTTACGGCAATGCCATGGAACTGGCAAAAGTCGCAAATCATCTTCGGAGGAGGGTACCGAAGTCCGGCCTTCAGCTGGGTCCGGAAAATGGTAACCTCGTCACCACGGTTCGAAAAGCTAAATTGGTCCGAACGTGGCAACCTGGTAATGGCGTACGAGGGAAGGAAGAACTTGGTCTTCCATTTTTCTAATTTTTCAGAAGTGGTGCAGCAAGGGTGAGACAAAAGAGGGTGCCAACTCTCAGGAATAGGCATGGTCGGCTGGAAAGTGCTTTCGGAAAAAGGTAAAAAATGACTTCGGGAAAACTTTAAAAATCAGAGGACTCTGGAAATCAAAAACCCACCAAATGATTTGCCAAAATCTGGGTTTGAAGTCGCCGTCGCGAAAAGTTGCCGGAAAACACTGCGTCAAATAGCACCGCCGCAAAAAGCAGAAGGAAACGCAAAAACAGTTGAAAGGTAGAGGGAAGCAAAAGCAGAAGCAAAAGGAGGTTATGACGGGACAAATGTATATATAGGCCGAGGAGGGTAGGCGAACCGGCGTCATAAGTACTCTGCGAAGGCGAAAAGTCGCCATAACTGCTCGGGGCGCATAAAAAGGCGCGCCCGCTATGTCCGATGCAGCCCCCGCCAATAACTAGCTGCCACGTGTCAGCCATCGCGCCAAAAGAGGGACACGCTTTCTGACAAATGGTGCGCCGCTCCAGACTGACACGCCTGGTTACGAGACGCGACATTTCGCAGACCTGCAAAAGGAAAGAAGTAGGTTACCTCGAAGACACCAAAAGACAGGCTATGGCTGAAGAGCCAATGTCTTCGGACAAAAGGTGCATCTTCGGAAAAAGGTATTACCCCCAAGGCCCCGAGGGGCGCCCTCCGGAAGCCGACAAACCGAAGCTTCCACTTCGGCTTTTTGGAGGGGGGCTTGTGATAGCCGAAGGGCTATCGCCTCTTTCAGAACATACTTCCTGCCAAAAGTGTGATCGGGAAGCCTGGCGTCATCCGAAAAAGGCGCTATCACTGACCTCGGAGGGAGCGAAGTCAAGAGCCTCGAACTTGGGACTTCGGCTAGTACGCCAGGGATTTCAAAGATGTTGCCGGCTCCCCCGGGGGGACCGGGTGGATCGCCTTCGGATATGAAGAACTGACTATTGCAAGCAGAAGAGGATCTCCCCGAAGGCGGAACCTCCGAACCAGGGAACTCCCCGAAACCACGAGCATAGCTCCCGAGGAAGGGCATCTGTGTCAAAGACGACCTCGCCCAGAGGACCTCGGGAGTACGGCATGAGCATTTAAGGGGCCTCTGACATGTCGCCCACAGGCGCTACATGATCCCTCAAATGGCGATCTGACACGCCGACGCCATCCAGGTCTTGTCACGACCTCTCTCGGACCAAGGCTCGAGGAGCCTGCAAACAGCTACTTGTCCCCTACGCCCGAAGGCACATAAAAGGTCTTACCGAACACGTGTCATGATCTGAACGGATTGGACACTCCTATAAATACCAGGAAACAAGCTGATAGCCGAACGCTATCGCCTCTATCTGGCCGAACTCTCTGCCACAGTAATGGCCAGAAGAAGCTGGCGCTACCCGAGAAAAGGTGTGATCAGGCACCTCGGGAGATAGCCGAAGAGCTCCGAGCCCGGCACGCCAGGACACTACTCGCCACCCCAGGGTCGTGAACAGATCGCCTTCGGAAAAGTGGCACCAAACATAGCGAGCCGAACACGATATCCCCGAAGGCGGAACTCCCTGAAGCTGGGAACCCCCGAACTCAGGGGTTGTTTCCCGAAGAGGCCCCGTCCGTACCAAAGGACGACCTCACCCAAGGACCTCGGGAGTACGGCAGGGGTATTTATGGAAGCATTTAAGGAAGCCTCTGACACATCCAATCACAGACGCCACAATCCGCCTCAAAAGGCGCTCTGCCACGCTGACGCCATCAAAATCACATCATGGCCCGTCTCAGCACATGGCTCAAGGTAACCTACTATCTGTCTCCTATGCCCAGAAAGTCAGGAACGTCCGACCGAACACGTGTCGTGATCTGAACGGGCTAGGCACTCTTATAAATACCAGGAGTTAGTACCAGACAAGAGGTTGGTTAGCTGGCGAAATACGGCTCCCATTACCAGGCAAAACTCATCAGCCCTTTGTGCTATTTTTTCTGCCTTTCTCTCGGCCACCACTGACTTGGGCGTCGGAGGCTCCCCCCCCGGAAAAACACTTCGGGGGCCTCCTAACCTTTTGTTTCTGAGCTTTCAGGCACTCTCCTTTGGGCTGTCCAGTCCACCAGGCGTTCTTCCTCCCAGAAGTCCCTCCACCAGTCACTATGACTATAAACGATGAGGCCCCTAGCCATCATTTGGCGCCGTCTGTGGGAACCCGCTCTGAGATCGCCGTCGTTGAGACTCGGCGTTCTAAGGACAAGGGACTCCCGAGGTCCCCGTCCGCGCCTGAGATACAACCGGCTGCTGAGCAAACACTCCCAGGGACTTCTGCGCCCGAGGAAGACCGCCCTCTGGTAGTCACCATGAGTTTCTTGAGGGACTTTCAGCGTTCGGTCGTGTCTGAAGTGACACAGCAGATCGGCCGAAGGTGGCCGCAGCAAGCACAGGCCCAGAGACCCCCCTCAGTGACACGCCCTCGGGAGAGGAGCCCCAAGCCCACACATCGCAGTTCGGGGAATGGAGACCCTCGCGAAGAATCATCCACAGAAATTATAGCCCTCGGGAAACGTTCTGTGGGACAAACCAGGTCCAAGCGACTGAGAGTCTCACAGCGAAGCAGTTCGTCGCCTGAGGCGAGGTCCTTGTCCCCTCAGCGCCGAACTCGCCCCCCGAAGAGGCGCCGACGATCTTCATTCCCTGAAGAAGGCCCTAGCGCCACAGTGCTCATGGAGAAGATACTAGCACGGCTGGACAGAGTGGAAAAACAAGTGGCCAGAAAATCCGTTTGGGCCAGACCCTCGGGAACATCCTGCGAAGGTGACTCCCCTTTCACTCAGGCCGTCGTTAAGGCAGCCATGCCAGGCGAGTTCAGAGTACCTCGGTTGGAAATTTATGATGGTCGTACTGATCCGCAGGCCCACCTGACGAAGTACAGACGGAGCATGATAATACACGGTGCTGATGATGCTACCATGTGCAAGTGCTTCGAAGTCACCCTCACAGGGCCAGCCACGGCGTGGTACAATTCCTTGCCCCCAGGGACCATTACTGAGTTCCGGGAGTTGTCCACAGCCTTCACCCAGCAGTTCATTGGGAGCAGACCTACTGCGAAGATGCCTGTACAGATGTTCGACATAGAGCAGAGGAACGGAGAAACCATCCGAGACTATGTCGAAAGATTCAACAGAGAAGCTCTGAGCGTCCTAGACTTCCGGCCCGAAATCCGCATTCTCGCCATGACACGGGGCTTTCGGCGAGACTCACAGCTGTTCTATGAGTTCTCAAATGACCCCCCGGAGACCCTCGGAGAATTTTACCATAGGGCGGAGCAACACATGACAGTCGAGGAACTGAGGATGGCTGGGCCAGAATCTGATCATCACCACGTCAAAGGGTCCAGTCAACAAGCTCGGCATCCTACCGAACAGGCAGGACGACCTCGGAGAATGCGGGGAAGGGAACCCCAAAGTTTCACACCATTGAGCACTACACGGACCAACATTCTCATGGCGCTGGAAAGGCAGGGGAAGCAAATTCGGCGGCCAAGGGCCATGGCCGCCGATAACAAAAAGAATGACAAGAAGTTCTGCCAGTTTCATCGCGACCACGGCCATGACACCGAAGATTGCTTCCAGCTAAAGAAGTACATAGAGTCGCTGATAAAACAGGGCCAACTTCGAAAATACCTGAGGATGTCACCCCCGAAAGGCAGAAAAATGGAGGAAGAAAGGGCCGAAGATTTAGAACTTTGACTCCGACAGGCGGAAAAACCGAAGTCCAAAAAGGCGCCCTCCACCTCTAGCAGGGGTTATCCAAACCATCATCACGGGGCTACCATCCTCGGAAAGAAAGCGGAAAGCCAGAGAAATTGCAGTCATGGAGTATCAAAGTCCATCAAAGAAACTGGCTCGCAAAGATAGCTCCACCGTCGTCTTCCCCCACGATGATCCGCTGCTGATCACGGCAAGGATAGGGAACTGAGGCGTCGAAAAAGTGTTGCTTGATGATGGCTTAAAAGCTGACGTCTTATTCTCACACCTGCTGTCGAGTTTGGGCATCTCCAGCAGCGAACTAAAGCCTGTCACCTCGCCCACTTTTGGGGTTGGATCCAACTCCAAATAGATCGATCTCCCGTTGATAATGAAAGGGACTTCGGTAAGAGGAGCAGCTGAATTGTACGCATCCACAATGGCGAGAATCATCGTCATGGACGTCCCATCCTCGTACAACGTCATCCTTGGAAGACAGACAATGGGGAACCTGCATATTCGCCCTGATGTGAAGTACTTGACTGTCACATTCGCGACCAAGGATGGAGATGCAGAGGTCTTCCTAGACCAAGCCGAGGTAAGAAAGGTGTTTGTAAAAAAACGAAAAGCTCCGGCGAGCAACCTCGCGCAAACGATGGAGGCAAAGGCGCTAGAAAAAGGCAAAGAAGAAGATCTCGCCAAAGCAGAAACGGAAGCAGTAGAGCTTGTCCCAGGTCAATCTACCCGAATAGGGAAGAGCTTGGCCGAAGGTGACAAGGAAAATCTTGTATCCTTTTTGCTAGAAAATAAAGGTCTGTTTGCCTACTCGCCAAAAGATATGCCGGGGATAAACCCTGGCATAATACTGCACAGCCTCAAAGTAAGCCCGGAAGCAAGGCCTGTCTGGCAAAAGAAACAAAGCATCTCATCCCACAAAAGCAACTTTGTCGAAACCGAAGTCCAGCGTCTCCTAGATGCTGAAGTTATCAGGGAGGTCAAGTACCCCGAATGGTTGAGCAACGTGGTCATTGCCACAAAAGAAGGTAGCAGCAAAACTCCGGATGTGCATCGACTTCAGAAACTTGAACGATGCTTGCCCGAAAGACTCATACCCTCTGCCGCCAATAGATCAACTGGTAGATGCAACTGTTGAGTATGGGCTCCTAAGTTTCCTAGACGCCTTCAGTAGCTACCATCAGATAAGGATGAACCCCGAAGATGAAGAGAAGACTGCCTTCATCACCGAGGGAGGAGCATATTACTATATCAGGATGCCCTTCGGGCTAAAAAATGCAAGGAGCCACCCACCAGAGGTTGATGAACAAGGTCTTCAAAGACCAAATGGGGAGAATCAAGAGCGAGCTGCCCGGCTACCACGTTGCAGATTTAGAGGAAACCTTCCAAAAGCTCAGAGCCTTCGGGATCCGCCTTAATCCTGAGAAGTGCATCTTCGGGGTGACCTCGGGAAAATTCCTTGGGTACATGGTATCCGAAAGAGGCATCGATGCTAACCCCGAGAAGATTAAGGCTCTGCTTGGATTCCGAACTCCTACCACAGTCAAAGACGTGCAGAGACTCACCGGAAGAATAACCTCTCTGAGCAGGTTTATTTCCAGGTACGGAGATAGGTGTCGACCCTTCTTCAAAGTCCTCACAAAGGCAGCAAAGATGGAAGGTGACCTCGGAAGGAATGATCTTCCTTGGGATGAAGATTGCCGAAAGGCCTGGGAAGAACTCAAAGTCTACCTGGCCAGCCTGCCGACTCTGCGACAACCTCGGGAGGAAGAGCCCCTCGTACTCTACCTCGCCGTCACAGAAAAAGCTGTGAGCTCGGTCCTTGTGAAAGAAGAAGGGCCAAAGCAATGGCCGGTCTACTATGTCAGCAAGTCCCTGCATGGCACCGGAGTCAGGTACCCTTTGCTTTAAAAAGCTATATATGCCTTAGTGCTTGCAGTGAGAAGGCTGCGGCCATACTTTCAGGCTCAGCCCATCATCGTCCGAAGTAGTCTGCCACTACGGGATGTCATGAAGAGGGATGATCATTCGGGAAGGCTCTCCAAGTGGTGCATAGAGCTGGGCGAACACGAAATCACGTATGAGCCTCGGAAGGCCATAAAAGCTCAAGCACTGGCAGATTTTATCGCCGAAATACCCATCACTGAGGAGAGCCATTCAGATCCAAAAGAGGGTGAGCCAGAATGGACCTTGCACGTAGATGGAGCCTCAGGATCCGAACACCAGGGAGCTGGAGTAATTATCAGAGGCCCCGAATGAAGGCCTAGAAGTAATGAAGGCCATCAAGTTCAGTTTCAACGCCACCAACAACATGGCCGAGTATGAGGCCCTGATAGCAGGATTACGCCTGGCCAGAAAAATTGGCGTGAGAAACTTGAAAGCCCATAGCGATTCCCAGCTGGTGGTCCGGCAAATGGCAGGGGACTATGGCGCGAAAGACCCGACCTTGGCGAAATACCATGAGTTGGTAACAAAGCTCATTCGGGAGTTTGACGCCGTACGAATCGAAAATGTACCTCGGCGGAATAACACTGAGGCAGATTGCTTGGCGAAGTCAAAAAAATATATACCGAGGTGCTAGACCATCCGAGCATCTCAGTGCTAAGCATGACGACCTCGGGAGCAGGGTGGA
Organism: Aquilaria sinensis; assembly: GCA_005392925.1. Lineage (NCBI taxonomy): Eukaryota > Viridiplantae > Streptophyta > Magnoliopsida > Malvales > Thymelaeaceae > Aquilaria > Aquilaria sinensis. The sequence continues at coordinate 33,058 of SMDT01003209.1, read as the reverse complement.
AAGACCCAATCAAAAGATACCTCGCAGAGAATTTGCTCCCCGAAGACCCCGGCGATGCTGCAGGACTGCGAAGACGCTCCGGAAGATTCTTCCTGATTGGCGAAGAGTTATACCGACAGGGATATGCGAATCCGCTGCAAAAATGTGTGGATGAAGAGGATACTGAAATGGTCCTTGAGGAAGTTCACGAAGGCATGTATGGTTCACACATTGGAACTGATGCCCTTGCAGCAGTGATACTCCGCCAAAGGCTACTCCTGGCCTACCCTGGGAAAGGACGCAAGACAGTTCGACCGAAAGTGCGGTAGTTGCCAGAGACATGCAAAAATCCAGAGGGCACCCTCGGAAATAGTAACCTCGGCAGACTATCCTTGGCCCTTTGGAGTCTGGGGCATAGACCTTATTGGGCCACTCCCCGCAGCACCCAGAGGCGTGAAATTCTGCGTGGTAGCAGTGGACTATTTCTCAAAATGGGTAGAGGCAGAACCACTAGCAACTATCTCGGCAAAAGAAGTGCAAAACTTCGTATGAAAGAACATCGTATGCAGGTTCGGCATACCGAGGGTACCGGTAGCTGATAATGGATCCCAGTTCATAGACAAAGGATTCCAAGAATTCACCAGCGACCTCGGAATAAAGATGCACTTCGCCCCAGTAGCTCACCCCCAAAGCAACGGGCAGGTGGAAGTATCGAATAGGACCATAAAAGATGGCCTGAAATAGAGACTGGGGGAAGCCAAGGGGAATTGGCCGGGAGAACTCCAAAGTATATTATGGAGCTACCAAACGACGCCCCGAAGAGCCACAGGGGAAACTCCTTTCCCACTCATCTCCGAAACGGAGGCCATTATCCCAATAGAGATAGTTCGACCTTCGGTACGGGTGCAAGTATTTGATGAAGGTGGTAACGACCTCGGCCTAAGAACCAATCTCGATCTGGTGGCCGAACACAGAGAAATAGTCGAGCTGAGAAGAAAAGCTTACCAACAAAGAGTGGCCGTGGCTATAAACTTACGGGCCAGGCCAAAAGAAATCAAGAAGGGAGACCTCGTTCTCCGAAAGGCCGACTTCGCACCCCGAAGGCCATCCCATGGCGTACTTGGCGCAAACTTGGAAGGACCCTATCTGGCCCTCGCCGAAACAACGAAAAGGCGTGTACAAGCTTGGCGACGTCGAAGGCATAGAATTGAAGAGCAATTGGCACTCGGGCGCCTTGAAAAAATTCTACGCTTAAGGTTGAGCGGCGGAGGTATGTTGAACAAAAAAATGTTCTAAATATATAGTAGTATCTTGAGAAAATTTCTTAAGTGCAGAAATGAACAATATTCCGTGAAAGATGCTCGCCATGATAAAGCGTAGATATGGCTTTCCAAAGTCCTTTGAGCCGCCACGCTCGGGAAAGATGGAAAACAAAAATCTCGCAGAAGTACTCGCCGTAGCCAGCGCTGAGATAATTTCCCGAGCTCCCTTGAGCGAACGTGCTCGGGAAAATGGGAAGTGAAAAATCTCGCGGAAGGTTTTCCGAAGTCCCTTGAGCAAACATGCTCGGGACAACTGGAAAAACAAAAATTTTTGACTGAAGGTTTGCCGAAGTCCCTTGAGCAATCATGTTCGGGAAAAATTGGAAATGCAAAAGCCTGCAAAAAGACTTAGTCAAATTTTCTCAGACTTTCCAGAATGTCTCTCGAGTAAAACGTACTCAGGACAAAGGAAGGTAAAAAAGTTTCTTTGATCGCAGGTTTTCCGAAGTCTCTTGAGCGAACGTGTTCGGGACAATGGAAATAAAGAAACTTGAAGAAACACTTAGCCAAAAAATCTCCGTTAAGAGCAAAGCTGCCTTACAATAAAGAAGTGCCCGAAGAAGGAGTACAAAAAAGAAGGGAAGGAAAAGGGGCCCTAAAGAAGCCTAAGGGTTCGCGGCGTCCTGAGAGCCACTCGTTTGTCCACCCTTTTCCGCCACCTTCCGCGCTGGAATTGGAGGAAGCTTCAGAATTTCGATCTTGGACCATTTCCACGGAGGTCCCCCAGGAATGTTTAGACCCTCTAGAAAAGAGAGGTCCAGACCTGGGAACCTTTGGAGAACCTGGTGCCGAGCGAGGCAGAAGCCGTCCTAAAACGCGACCTTGTTCATTTGATCAGACTTGTTCTTCTTAAGCTCAAGGTCGTCAAGCTCGTCCTTCAGATCCCCGACCTCCTCTTCCAGCACCTTTATCCGCTCCTCCCCCTTCGGCTCCTTCTTCAAAGACTGGACCTCGGCTTGAAGGGTTTTCTTCTCAGACAAGAGTGTGACTATGATATTCTCTCTTTTTTTGCCTTGTCTTGGAGAAGGTCTTGGTTTGCAGCGCGCAGCCCCGCCACATGATTGCGGAGGTCGGCAATCTTCAGGGAGGAGTCCGCCATCAAAACTTCCTTCTCCTTTCGGAACTCCTCCCGAAGGGTGGCAGCTTCCTCCTTCGCAGCATCTGCCAGCTGCTGGTTCTTGGCGGTCAATTCCGAGCACGTCGCTTTCGCCTTTTCTAGGGCCTCTGAGGCCGAAGCTCGGAATGCCGTCTGCCTGGCTACCCGAACTCGGAGAAAGCCGGCGTACCCCAGCAGCTGCAAAGGAGATAAAACGCAAGGTCAGTAAGAGCCAAACACTTAGGAAAAAATTGAAGGGGAAGAGTTGTGAAGGATATACCTGAGCAGCATGCTCGGTGATCTTTGCGGCAAGGGTGTTATCCCCCGGATGGGCCGCCGCTATAGCCTTGAAGGAGGCCTCGGTGAGCACCCCCTTCGAAATCTGCTTCACCATTTCAGGACAGTCCTCGGAGTACAAGTTCATGTCCTCCGTGAATGTCCAGAAAGGCTCCTTTGGTATCTTCCCTTGCGGGACTTTGGCGTCGCGACGGGCCCTCGCCTCCGCGTGTTCGGCCGCCCAGTTCGGGGTAAGTAACTCCCCTGCAGGGCGAAAAAGAAAAACAGGTCAGAGACAAAGGCAATTCCAGAAAAAACAAAGGAAGTACACTTTGTCTGGAAACAAACCTGGTGGGACCTCGGCAACATTGTCCTCGGAGTCCTCGGCCTCCTCGGCCAAAATGCCCTTACCCTTCCGCTTGCGCCGCTCCTCGGCAGAAGGTACTTCTACCACTACATCAAGGAGGGCCTGCGATGCAGTAAGACTTTGAGGAGGGACGTCGGTTGGAGGAACCTCGGAAGCAGCAGCCTCAGACGCCGGAACCTCGGCTGTCCCAGGCTCCTCGGCAGTCTCCTCGGAAATTTCTTCTAGAGGAACCTGAGTAGCTCTCTTTGCCCGTTTCCTCGAAGGACCCGCGCCAGTAGACTTCCGCCTTCGGGAAGCCGCCTTCTTCGTCTGATCGTCCTTCTCCACTTGGCCGGAGAAGAGGGACTTGTAATAGGCGGCAGTGTCGTCGCCCATCTCTGAAACAGGAGAGAAACATCAGCGTAAGTCCGAGGAAAAAACAGCAAAGGAGTAGAAGATAACTCACTTTCGGCAAGCATTTCGAAAGAAATCTCCTCCTTAAGAAGCTTGACCAACCAGGAATCTTTCCCGGCGATGGCAGGAGTTGGCATCCCGAGGTCAGTCTGGTGCTCCTTTACCACCTTCAGTTCCCGAAGGACGTCTTCGGTCTTCAACTTCCAGTTGATTGGAAAAGGGTAAAGGGCACGCGGAGAGACCTCGGGATCCCAGTCAGAGACAGCCCGAATACGGGCGTCGAAATCCGGGAACACGGGAGCCAACTCTGGGGTCAGCAGCATCCTCGGATCACCAACGTCCGCATCCAGTGTTCCCTGAGCCCATTCGGTCAAAACGTACGACCAGGCCTCAGCCATCTTCATAAAGAAGAACTTCTGTTGCCACCCCCGCCAGCTATCCTTAGTGGCGAAGGTGAACATGAATTTCTTGCTCCCGGATCCCCGAGGCAGCATGAAATAGAAGCCACCCTTCGGGACCACAGAGAGCTTGTAGTACTGCATAAAAATCCTGAAATGGGGTTCTATCCCGAAGACGCCACACATGCAGAGGTAGGCGTTGAAATAGCAGAACGAGTTCGGGGGAAGCTGGTTCACTGCAATGCCATGAAATTGGCAGAACTCGCACACCATCTTCGGGGGAGGATACCGAAGACCGGCCTTCAGCTGGGCTCGGAAAACGGTAACCTCCTTACTATGGTTTGAAAATGCATAGTGGCTAGAACGAGGCAGCCTGGTAATGGCGTAAGAGGGAAGAAAGAATTTTTTCTTCCACCTCTCTAACTTCTCAGGGGTGGTGCAACAAGGATGGGCTAAAAGAGGCTGCCAGCTCTCAGGAATGGGCATTTTCGACATGAAAATGAGTTTGAAAACGGAAAAAAACAGTTTCCAGAGAAAAACTCAAAAGAACAGAGGGATCAAAACGCGCTGAAAAACAAAAACCCACCGAAAGATTTGCCAAAATCTGAGGACGCCGTCGTGAAAGTTGGCTGGAAAAGAGCTCTGATTAAGGTAGCTCCGCCACAGAAAGCAAGAAAAATGCAAGAACAGAGGCAAAGCAGAGAAAAAAGCAAAAGCGTAAGCGAAAGGAACTTATGATGAAAAGGGCTATTTATAAGCCAGAGGTGGGTAACCGAAACGTCGTCATAAGTACCCTTTGGAGGCGAACCGACGCCGTAACTGCTCTCTGCACTTGAAAAGGCGCGCCCTCTGTAACCGACGCGACTCTCCTCCAATGGCAAAGCGCCACGTGTCAACTGCTGCGCAAAAATAGGGGACACGTCCTCCAAACGTCCCTTGAAAGCTGGGACACGTCTTCTGACATCCCTGGAAAACTGGGACGCGCCGCTCAGACTGACACGATTGGCCGAACAGACCTGCAGAAACAAAAAGCAGGCTCCGCCTCGAGGACGCCAAAGAAAAGGCCAAGACCGAAGAGCCCGTGATCTTCGGGCAAAAGGCACATCCTCGGAACAGGTTATGCTTCCAAAAAGACTCCCATAGACGACCTCGGAAAGAGATGCAAAACCGAAGTCTTCCTTCGGCTTTCCAAAGGGGGGCATGTGATAGCCGAACGCTATTGCCTCTATCTGGCCGAACTCTCTGCCACAGTAATGGCCAGAAGAAGCTGGCGCTACCCGAGAAAAGGTGTGATCAGGCACCTCAGGAGATAGCCGAAGAGCTCCGAGCCCGGCACGCCAGGACACTACTCGCCCCCCCAGGGTTGTGAACAGATCGCCTTTGGAAAAGTGGCACCAAACATAGCGAGCCGAACACGATATCCCCGAAGGCGGAACTCCCTGAAGCTGGGAACCCCCGAACTCAGGGGTTGTTTCCCGAAGAGGCCCCGTCCGTACCAAAGGACGACCTCACCCAGGGACCTCGGGAGTACGGCAGGGGTATTTATGGAAGCATTTAAGGAAGCCTCTGACACATCCATTCACAGACGCCACAAGCCGCCTCAAAAGGCGCTCTGCCACGCTGACGCCAATCAAAATCACATCATGGCCCGTCTCAGCACATGGCTCAAGGCAACCTGCTACCAGCTATCTGTCCCCTATGCCCAGAAATTCAGGAACGTCCGACCGAACACGTGTCGCGATCTAAACGGGCTAGGCACTCCTATAAATACCAGGAGGTTAATACCAGACAGGAGGTGGTTGGCTGGAACTCCCCAGGCTGGCAAAATCCTATAGCCCTACCAGGGCAAACTACTCCTCAGCCCTTTGTGCTATTTTCTCTGCTTTCTCTCAGCCACCCACTGACTTGGGCGTCGGAGGCTCCCCCCCCGGAAAAACACTCCGGGGGCCTCCTAACCCTTTGTTTCTGAGCTTTCAGGCACTCTCCTTTGGGCTGTCCAGTCCACCAGGCGTTCTTCCTCCCAGAAGTTCCTCCACCAGTCACTATGACTATAAACGATGAGGCCCCCGGCCATCACAAGCCCTGGAAAGGGGGGATCCTTGATCAGACCCCTCTCCTTGAGAAAACAAAAAACAGGCAAGGTCACTAAAACCTTAGCGGTCCCCCCTTTTACCTTCTCAGGACCCTGACTTGGGCGTCGGAGGCTCCTCCCCGGAAAAACATCCTGGGGACCTCTTAACCCTCTCTTCTGAGCTTTTCAGGCACACTCCCCTGGGAAATCTAGGCTCCAGGCGTTCTCCCTCTCAGGAAGTCCTTCCAGAAGTCACAATGTCACTCAACGAAGATGCTGCTGGGCATCAAATTGTAGCCTTCTACTGTTGTTGTCGTCGTCCTGTTCGACGATGAAATGGGCTTTTGTGGAGGCGGTCCACCTTCTCGCAGGCGATGCTGCTTCTCGCAGGTTTAGCCGTTTAGGTATCACCCATCTAATATAACAACTAAAGGGGAATTTTTGGTGTTCTATTTCTTTTAATGTCATGGGACCCACCCACAAACAGCAAGAGAAACGTCAGTGACGTTTTGGGGGGCATATTGAAGATTTTCCAAACAGCAGGGGGCAACTGAAGTTTTCACCAAACCTCGCGGGGTTTTTTGAAATTTACCCTATTTTAAAAAAAAATTATCGGATTGTAATTTTAAATCCTGCTTGGCTGATAAGGTTTCTCAAAATCTTATTCTGCTGAACGTCCGAGATGGTGGGTTCAGTTAAGTAATGATTGGCTGTTAGGACTAGTTTATGGTAATGCCAAACTTATGGTCTGATACATGGAATGAAATCAAGAATCTTCTTTTACGTTATTCCGATCCTATTATTTTTATTGGAGATTTTAATCAAGTATTAAATACATCTGAGAAAGACCTTTTAAATCAGCTTTTATAATTAGTACTAGAGTTACTAATCATTTATGTTCCAACTAGTTTCTTTTCCAACTTTGAGATGTTGGAACTGTTAGTGTTGTGCCCAAAACCCAATCATGAGATGATTGTATTTTTGCACATTGAGTCATGATATTTTATTAAGGCATTAATCCAGCAATTATGTTTGTTGTTTTGTTCCTGCATAACTTAACAAACATAATTGTAACCCTAGAATAATGATATTCTTAAAAGTCCCTGGTCTAGTATTATTGTGGAGCGGGTTGCAATAATACATAACGACTAGCATATGTGGAGACTAATATGAGATATGTAGTCTACATATGGGTACAAGTTGGAGAACTTGTGTACTGGACCAACCCACCATGAGAACACTACATGGATCGTTATATGAGTGTCATAAGTGATTCCCATAGTGATCAGGGTATATGTAGTCCTTCGACCTAAGATCATCAAGGTTCCCTACATGTGAGTCACATACTTTGATACTTTCCTTTGTTGCTCGTAACTGAGTGAACTTGAAGGAAGTCATTGGGTATGTCACATATCATGCGGAGGGATTTGTATGATCAAGATGGGATTTGTCCCTCCTATGTAACGGGAGCGATATCTTCGGGCCCCTTGATAGAGTGAGACTTAGAAAATGCATGGCCATGCTCGGATGAGTTGATATGCGATATCAATGTCATCAGTTTAAGTTAGTCTACTCGGTAATCAAGAAACCAAAGATTGGGCTATACGAGAGTGACACATTCCATGTCTCGTGCTTAGTCTTGATATCTTGGACAAAGGGACAATGGCATATATCGGTGATGATCATAAAGGTATAGTCGAATCATCGACAATCTTGCCACTTGGGTAGCAATGATGTGTTGCTAGACACCGCTCATTGCTTATGATCATAAATGTGATTTATGATCATTGCCAACGTGATAAGAGCCTATTGGGTCGCACACATAGAGCAATTTGGATCATTAGAGTGCATGGGCTAATTATTTGGGTTATGGTTTCACTTTAATTTCGTATTAATAATGGGCCCAATAGTTGAGCCATTATTAAGCCCGAAATTAAATCCTAATTGGATTAGGGCTTTGAAACCCATTAGGCATGGAAGTTGAGTCTCACTATAAATACAACTTTTAAGTGAGAAATTCGCAGGTCTCGTTGCCCTAGCCTCCCAAAAAGACAGTCACACTCTTCTCTTGCAATTCCTTGGAGGACGCAAGCTAGCACTGCGAGTGCAAGAGAAACGCATCTGCCGGGACGTGGTGGAAGCGTGGTGATCCCGAGATGCTCGTGTGGATACCATAGAGAGCTTGAACACGTCAACTGTTCAGGTTTTGTGATTCGACTCTACGGTTGAGTGAGAGATCTCAACCGAAAATTAGGTATGAAAATTTTTGAACACCCGGTTTACCCCGTTTCACTTGGATCCTGGAGGGTTTCGGTTAAATTCCGCTGCGCTGTTTGGCTCCCGAAACCCAACAGGAATAAACAATCTGCCGGAGAGTTGCCTAGGCAAATTTCTATCCTCTAGCAACAATTACATAAGCTCCAATCTATCGCTGATCCTTCCTTGCATTCTTTTGAAATCCGTCAGAAGAGAGATGAGTTGTATAGGTTGCTTACAGATGAGGAAAGTACATGTGCTAAAAAATCTTGAATTGATTGGCTTTTGCTCAAAGATGCGAACATTAAGTTCTTTCATGACGTGACTAAACAAAGAGGCGGCATAAGTAGAATTTATAGCTTGAAAAATAGTATTAGCAATGTTTGTAGTTCAGATTCTAACCACTTTCAACCCTACATGCACTTGCAGTTTGTGGATAGTTATAATTTTCTAGAGGAGCCAAATAATGGCATCAAGGATCTTTTGTGTAACCATATCAAAAGTAAGCCGAGTTCTCCCTATATTCCATGTTTTTTGAAACATTTGACTTTTTTAAATAGTTTGACTAGAATTTATTCATATTATTATTTATTAGAAAATTTTGTTAAAAAAATATATTTAAAAACTATAGGTCTTTATTTATCATTTATATATAAATATGTTTTATTTATATAATAAAATTTTGAGAATGAAAAATCATAGGTTAATTAAATACTAAATATTCCAAAAAACTTGGGATAAAGAGAGCATGACTCATCAACTGCTTTTACCTAAGTCCTTCTTAGATTTTGAAATTAAGGAGGGACTTTTCCAATTGTGAAATTTTAAGGCCCCTGACCAAACAAATTACAGCTTGTCGTTTAAAAAAATATATTGCGATTTTAATGACTGTTTGGTCTATTAGCCATTCGATCCTTCTTACAAGGCAGATTCTTGCTCAAATAATTGAATAGGACTTACATTACGCTAATTCCCAAGACCAATCATCGTAAATCCATTCATGATTTTTTTCCTATAAGTCTCTGTAATATGATCTACAAAGTCATTATCCAAAGTCATGGTCAATCGTCTGAAGCCGCTGCTTGGTGATCCGATGACTGAGAATCAAAATGGTTTTATACATATATGAAATATCCAAGATAACATTATCATAGCCCAAAAGCTTATGCATTCCATCACTCATGCAAGCAAAACTAGTGGTTTCAGAGGTTTTAGAATCGCTTTGAACCTTGACATATGAAAGGCATAAGATAAGATTTATTGGAGTTTTATTCGAATGGTCCTTCAAGCAATGAATTTCCCAGATCATTGGGTGAATTTGATAATGCAATGCATGACCACAGTTTCCTATTTAGTTTAACAGGAGCTGCAGTTAAATTTTGAAACCACTATTCCACAAGTGCATGGTAGACGTGTAGATGGGGTGAGTGGGTATCGTTCCCACGAAGATTGATTAAATTGATTGCCAAGTACCACTACTCAAAGTAAACTTTAGCTAAACAATCAAAGTTGGATGAAAATGTAGGCAACTTAAACAAGTGACTAACCTTAGCTAAATGGAATACTATTAACCTAGAATGCAAGTATGCAATGTAAAAATTGTGGTTTTTGTCAAATCATGAAAGAACACTTCCTATAGGTTCACTACTTGTCTTAATTTGTTGGCGAACTTAGGTGAGTGGGTTAATTTCCAATGTATGTTGATAAAGTTACTCAACTAAATTCTTACTTTTCCAAGTGAAAGAATTAATCTTTGTATTCTAAACTTAATATGGATTTCCATCTGATTACAAGCTTAGAAAGAGGCATTAGAGCTCAATTTACCTTTACCTAATGACATAGACTAATTTTCCAACAAGTCCATAGCCATTAAATTCTTCTCCTAGGTCCAATTACTTCTAATCTTTTCCAAGAGTTTAGAGGCAATTTATAGTGCAACCAATTGTGGCCATCAACTAGCTAACACAACATTAAGCTCAAGAGAAGAATAAACATGCATTTGGTAGAAAACTAACATCACATAACCATGAATTCATCCAACATAATCAATCCAAGTAGCTATATCCATAGAAAGTGCAAAAGAAGACTACTCCATAACTAAATAAAACATAATCATGAAAGTAAACATGATAACATCCATGAAGAACTACAAGGAAGATGAAAGAATAAACCCAAGATGGCTAGAAGATCTTGAATTCAAAGTCTCCAAGCTAGTCTCCTTAAGCACTCTAAAATCTCCAAGCTAGCTCCAATGGTGACCAAGAAAAAACTAAGAAAAGCTAAAAATCTAACTATGGTGGATATGGATGATCTAGCTCCAAGAAGAAGATGAAGATGAAGCCCCTCTTCTTTTCCTTAGTTTCAGATCCTTCTACCCTTTGGAGGTGTCCCTTTCACTCACCAAACCAATTGGATAGAAATCCTTGACCAATAGCGAGCTTGAGTTCAAATTTGAGGTAGGGGACCACTTTCCCGGGTGACTGGCGCCTAGGCCTCAGGAGGGGGTGCCTGGGCGCCTAGGCCTCCAGGCTCGAGGGTGCTCTGGCGCCTAGGCCCCAGGAGGGGGTGCTTGGGCGCCTAGGCCTCCAGGCTCGCAGGTGTTCTGGCGCCTAGGCCCCAGGAGGGGGTGCCTGGGCGCCTAGGCCTCCAGGCTCGCAGGTGCCTGGGGCCTAGGCCTCAGGTGGCGCCTAGGCCTCCAGGGTGCGTTTTTTAGGCAGAGAACTTTTGTACTGTGGCGCCTAGGCCTCGCTCCTGGGGCCTAGGCCTCACAGTTATAATTTCCGTTGACTTTTGCGTTCCCGTTTTTCGTTCCGCTCGTCCCGGTGCCATTCCAATGCTATGGTCCGCTTCTCCAACCTACAAAATGAAGGATCAAAGCAAGAATCGGCCAAAAATATTGAGTGGTAAGGTAGAAAATTGTGGTCAAAGTTGACAAAAAGTCAACATGTTTGACCACAAAATTAACATTTATCAAACTCCCCCAAACTTAGAAAAATGCTAGTCCCTAGCATTTATTAACCTAAAAACATAAAGCAATCAAAACATAGAAGCTAACAACATATACTCAATATCATATCATAAAGTCATTCAAAGTACAAGCTCAACTCAAGAGAAATTAAGGTAAGTAATGAAAGAAGAACTTTGTCATTAACGGTAGGTAATTGCTCGCTAAGTGTTTCACTCCCTAATCTATGGTTGCCTAGTGTATCTAAGGCTTATAATGCCACTTCATCCACAAATTTGCAAAAGGACCCAAACTACCCATGAATTGTCCCTAAGGAGTATGCATGCAAATTTAAGTCCAATGACATATATATAAGGTTGTACCGTGGCCGGGTTTGGTATGGACGGGAATCGGATGGAGGCCTTTTGAGGTGGGGCTAAAGAAGTAAGTTAAGCATAAACACCATGGGCAATCCTAATAATCAAATCTAAAGTCCCACCCAAGGTATTTTGATTTAAAAATGCTTTTCTTGACTTCCAAGCAACAATTCAAGTAACCCCCATATGCACAATTTTGACAAAACACATGAGTGAACTCCTTTCAAATTAATGAAGTACTTCTACCTTTCCCTTTCTTTATTTATTCTTTTTGTTTTAACGAGGGCTTTTTCATGTTGACTCGTTTTGCCTTTTTATTAAGGGAAAGATAGTTTTTTTTTTTTTGCAACTAGAAATTCACCCAATCTTTAAAGTTCAAACAAATGTGCATGATTTATCCAAAGTATATTCAAACCATAGCTACATAAACTCAACAATAAGTTCATAACCCAACATTTTTCCCCCAAACTTATTTATTGCTCACTCACACAACTCACAAATTTTTACCCTTCCCAAGCCCATATATGCAATGCTCAACTTACTTCAAGGACAAGAGAGGATAAATAACAATGGATATGGCTCAATTATGTGGGTTAAACAACAAAAATGGCTTAAAGGCTCAAAGGGGTCAACTAAGGATTATAATGAAGGGTTAGCCATTTAGGTATGTAGTTAGCCCTAAGTTGTCATTTTCATCCTTTATTTGCATACATCAATTCGGATATGAAGGGGTCCAAAAGCAAATCAAGGAATCCATAAGCAAAACAAGGAAAACAAGCACCACTCCAATGAATGAAATAATTTATAATGCAAGTGTGCCACACAAGGTCCAAAGACTCACCGGGTATGGTTTCTACCATTAATGACAAGTGAAAATCTTTCTTTACTTAACAAAATGTACAATCAAGTTGAACTTGTAAGTGAATTCCTTTAATCATAATAAAGAGTATGCATTGGTTCCCTAAATGCACACAACCTAAATGCAACTACATGTTTCTACATTTATCCACTATATGTCATAATAAGAAAAAGAGATATGATATGCATGTAATGTCATAAGAAAAGAAAAAAAAATCACCAAAAACTAATCTAAAAGAAAGAACAACAATTAGATGTCAAGTCTTAGGAAAACACTCAAACAAGTATCATCCATAAACACATATCTCCCCCAAACTTAAAACCAACATTGTCCACAATGTTGACAAAAAAAACTAGAAAGGAGATTGTGATTCAAGAATCATACCCGGGAGGCGGATGTTCCCGCCTCCAATTACTCCCACTCAAACTCTTAGTGATGGTGACACTTCATCTTTTCATGTTTACTCTTGATCTTTCCATCATGCACCTACAATAAACACAAAGAGTAATTAAGAGACACTTTCCCTAAAACTCAACTTATTGAAAAGACAATTAAAAACACAAAGGAGAGAAGAAATGTTGGGGTGCCTCCCAACAAGCGCTTGATTTATTGTCTCTAGCTAGACAACTTCCCTTTTGTGGTGAATCAAGTGGTTGGCTCCACCAAGCGAAGCTTGTCGGAAATTTGAGGCTCCTCTCCATAATAGTGCTTCAATCTTTGCCCGTTCACTTGAAATGTTCTTCCATCATCCGTCCTCAACTCAATAGCTCCATAAGGCGAGACCTTTTCCACCACAAATGGGCCCGACCATCTTGATTTCAATTTGCCCGGAAATAATTTAAGCCTTGAATTGAATAAAAGCACCTTTTGACCCGGAACAAATTCTCTCCTCATAATAAGCTTGTCATGCCACATCTTTGTCTTCTCCTTGTACAACTTGGCACTCTCATAAGCTTCCCGACGAAACTCATCAAGCTCATTCAATTGGAGAAGTCATTTTTCACCGGCTTTCTTCAAATCAAAGTTGAGCTTCTTGATTGCCCAATATGCACGATGTTCAAGCTCCACCGGTAAGTGACAAGGCTTGCCAAACACAAGCCTATAAGGAGACATTCCAATCGGTGTCTTGTATGCGGTCCGATAAGCCCAAAGAGCATCATCCAACTTCTTTGCCCAATCATTTCTTGTTCCGTTGACCATCTTCTCAAGAATTTGCTTGACTTCTCGGTTGGAAACCTCCGCTTGGCCATTTGATTGTGGGTGATAAGGAAGAGCCATCTTGTGTCTTACACCATACTTAGCCATCAATTGTGCAAAGATCTTGTTGCAAAAATGAGACCCTCCATCACTCACTATGGCTCTTGGAGTACCAAAGTGGGAGAATATGTTCTTTTGGAGAAATTTGACCATTACCTTGGCATCATTTGTAGGTGTGGCAATGGCTTCAACCCACTTAGATACATAATCTACCGCCAATAATATGTAGGAGCAACCAAAAAAAGGTGGGAACGGTCCCATAAATTCGATACCCCACACATCAAATATCTCAACCTCCAAAATATTAGTAAGTGGCAACTCATGTCTTCTAGAGATATTTCTCACTCTTTGACAATTATCACAAGTCTTCACAAAAGCATAGCAATCCTTGAAAATAGAAGGCCAATAGAAACCCGATTGGAGTACCTTCGCGGCGGTTCTTGTCGGTCCAAAATGCCCATCATAAGGAGATGAATGGCAATGACGGATAATATCCGGCACTTCCTCATTAGGAACACACCTCCTAATGACTTGATTGGCACATATCTTGAATAACAAGGGTTCATCCCACAAATAGTATTTCACATCCACTAAGAACTTCTTCTTTTGTTGGGAACTCAACTCCGGAGGTAATACTCCACATACCAAATAATTCACATAATCGGCAAACCAAGGAGTGCTTGCTTTTACCTCTAGAAGATGTTCATCCGGGAATGACTTCTTGATGGGCAATGAATGTTGCTCATTCTCCAACTCAAGTCTTGAAAGGTGATCCGCTACTACATTCTCGCTTCCTTTCTTGTCTCTAATCTCAACATCAAACTCTTGTAGAAGCAAAATCCATCGAATCAACCTTGGTTTAGCGTCCTTCTTGGTGAAGAGATACCGAATAGCCGCATGGTCGGTGAACACTACCACTTTTGTGCCAAGGATGTATTGCCGGAATTTATCAAGAGAAAACACCACCGCCAACATCTCTTTCTCCGTGGTGGTATAGTTTTGTTGTGCCGGGTCCAAGGTCTTGCTTGCATAGTAGATGGCCCGAAAAATCTTCTCTCTTCTTTGGCCAAGCACTGCTCCTAGTGCAAAGTCACTTGCATCACACATAATCTCGAATGGTTGACTCCAATCCGGTGAGACAACAATGGGTGCTTCCACAAGCTTCTTTTTAATCAACTCAAATGCCTCCAAGCAAAAGTTATCAAACTCAAACTCGGCATCCTTCTCTAATAACGAACAAAGAGGCTTCACAATTTTGGAGAAATCCTTAATGAATCTTCTATAAAAGCCCGCATGTCCAAGGAAGCTTCTCACACCTTTCACATTCTTTGGTGGAGGCAATTTTTCTATGGCCACAATTTTTGCTTTGTCTATCTCAATACCCTTGGAAGAAAATTTGTGTCCAAGAACTATGCCGGATTTTACCATAAAATGGTATTTCTCCCAATTAAGAGCAAGGTTGGTCTCTTCACATTTCTTCAATACCTTCACTAAATTTCCCAAACAATCATCAAAGGAAGAGCCAAAAATCGAGAAGTCATCCATGAATACCTCCATAATCTTCTCTACCATATCGGCAAATATGGCCATCATGCACCTTTGAAATGTGGCCGGTGCATTGCATAACCCAAATGGCATCCTTATAAATGCATAAGTGCCATAAGGACAAGTGAAGGTTGTCTTTTCTTGGTCCTCCGGTGCAATGGCTATTTGGTTATACCCGGAATATCCATCAAGAAAACAATAGAATTCATGACCGGCCAACCTATCCAACATTTGATCAATGAAAGGTAAAGGGAAATGGTCCTTTCTTGTGGCCTTGTTGAGCTTCCGGTAATCCATACACACTCTCCAACCGGTGAAGGTTCTAGTGGCAATGATATCCAAGTTTTGGTCCGTCACTATGGTTATCCCTCCTTTCTTAGGCACTACTTGAATGGGGCTAACCCATTGGCTATCAGAGATGGGATAAATTATACCGGCATTCAAGAGTTTCAAAATCTCCGCCCTCACTACTTCTTTCATGGCGGGATTTAACCTTCTTTGGTGTTCAACCGAGGGTGTGTATGTGTCCTCCATTCTAATCTCATGCATGCAAATGGAAGGGCTAATACCCTTGATATCACTTATAGACCATGCAAGTGCATCTTTGTGCTCCCTTAGTACCCTTAACAACTTTTCTTCCTCCAACAAGGTTAAGCATGAAGAGATAATCACCGGATAAGAATTACTAAGACCCAAGAACACATATTTCAAATCACTAGGCAACACTTTCAAATCCAACTTTGGTGCACCTTTCTCATTCACATCAAGCATGCATAAATTCTCAAATGTATTCACCAAAGTCCCATCATCCACTAATGCATTCAAAGCAATAGACATATCATCAACATCATTCCCAATAGCATCATCATAACTCAACAAAGTCATCAAGAGTGAATTATCATATAGAATTTCTTTCTTTCTTCACTTCACCAATGAAAGTATCCACCACATCAAGGAGGAAACAGGCACTAACCTCATCCGGAGCTTTAATAGCTTGAGAGATATTGAAGTCCATGCTCTCCTCATTAACCCTCAATGTTAGCTTGCCTTGCTCAACATCAATCAATGCCTTGCCGGTAGCCAAGAAAGGTCTTCTAAGGATTAAAGGAATGTCCTGGTCCTCCTCCATATCAAGTACCACAAAATCCACCGGAAATACAAATTTTCCAACCTTTACAAGCACATCCTCCACCACTCCTCTTGGATATGTCAATGATCGATCAGCAAGTTGAAGACATATGGTGGATGGCTTAACTTCACCCAACTCCAATTTCCTAAAAAATGATAATGGCATAAGATTAATGCTTGCACCAAGATCACACAATGCCATATTATGAGAAGATGGGCCAATAGAACAAGGTACTACGAAACTTCCCGGGTCTTTGAGCTTTTGAGGAAGTTTCCTTTGGAGCACCGCACTACACTCTTCACTAAGCTTGACGGTCTCATAATCTTCAAATTTTCTCTTCTTTGCAATGATGTCCTTCAAGAATTTGGCATAGTTGGGCATTTGAGTTAATGCTTCCAAGAGAGGAATGTTTATGTGAAGCTTCTTGAAATTCTTCAAGAATTTCCCATATTGCTCTTCAAGCTTCTTCTTTTGAAATCTTTGTGGGAAAGGCAAAGGTGGGTTAGGTGGGCTTGTTGAACCTTAGATGGTTGCTCTTGAGGCAACTCCACCACTTGTTCCTTTCCCATTTACTCTTCATTCTCAACCAAAGGAGTGACTTGAGAAGGTCTATTCTTGTAAGGATCTTCAAGTTGCTTGCCTCCTCTAAGTTTGATAGCTTGACAATGTTCTCTTGGATTTATCTCGGTGTCACTAGGAAATTTCCCTTTTTGAGATGTCTTCACCGCCAAAGCCAATTGCCCAATTTGATTCTCCATGTTCTTGATGCTTGCACTCACATTTGCCTCTATACTAGCTAAGTTAGCACTCAAGCTAGCCGTCTTGGCTTCATTCTTCTCCATTCTATCTCTTGTCTCCTTCATGAATTGCAACATAATTTCTTCCATAGAAGGCTTCTTCTCCATTGAGACTTGGTTAAAACCGGGAGGTGGTGGTGGTTGTTGCACATTCCTTGTGTTACCATAGGAGAAGTTTTCATGGTTTCTCCAACTTGGGTTATATTGATTTCCTATGTGGTTGCCTCTAAACCCAAAATTCCGGTTGCCCATAAAATTTTCTTCTTCAAGCTCTATATCCATATGTCCATTATATGTGTTGGAGGTAGAGGCGGCGGCTTGCTCAATAGTTGGCTCCTTTTTGTTGGTCAACTTGGACACTTGATTCATGAGAGAAGCCATTTGTGCCGACAAGGCGGTCAATTGATCAACCTCAAGTACCCCTCTTCTTGGTTGAGCTCTTTCTCCCGGCCATTGCTCTCCATTTAGTGCCAATTGCTCTAGAATTTGGAAATCATCACCGGCCGTCTTTGACATTAAGGATCCACCGGCCGAAGCATCAATCATAAATCTTGAAGTGGGTACTAAGCCTTCATAGAAAAGTAGGATTTGTTGCCAATCCAAGAATCCATGTTGTGGGAACTTCCTAAGCAACTCCTTGAATCTCTCCCAAGCCTCCGGAATAGACTCCATCTCATGTTGCTTGAATGTCACAATTGAAGCTCTCAAGTGGGCAGCCTTGGATGGAGGAAAAAACTTGCTCGAGAATTTTTCGGCCATTTCATTCCATGTAGCAATGCTCCCCCGTTGAAGTGATTGATACCACCCTTTAGCTTTGTCCCGGAGTGAGAAAGGAAACAATCGGAGTCTAATAGCATCGGTGGAGACTCCATTAGCCTTGAATGTGTCACAAGCTTCCAAGAAATCCGCTATGTGAGTGTTGGGATCCTCCGAAGCCAAGCCTCCAAATTGGTTTTGTTGGATGAGAGAAATCAAGGATGGCTTCAACTCAAAGTTGTTGGCTTGAACCGGTGGCCTCACAATACCCGAATAATTCTCCGTCACCAAGGGTCGGATGTACTCCCTAATAGGCCTTTGTGGATTTCTTGGATAGACTCCATCTTGATGATCCATCCCTCCATTTCCTCCATTGCCACCATTATATCCATTACCATTAAGATTATCACCTCCACCCTCCATGGATGTAGAGGTGGAACTTGATTCTCCCAAGTGTGATGTTGCTCTAAGCTCTCTAAGATGTCTTTCAATCTCCAGAATGAATGGCAACAAAGTAGAGTGTTGGGAACGGGTCATACACCAATGGTACCTATCAAAGAAATATCCAAGCACAAAGGCAACAAATAAGTAAAGAAATAAAAGTTTAGTCTAGAGTCAATCTTCTAGCAATGATATTGAACAAATCAATGCAATCAATCCCCGGCAACGGCGCCAAAAACTTGTAGTGAAATTTTGAAACCACTATTCCGCAAGTGCACGGTAGACGTGTAGATGGGGTGAGTGAGTATCGTTCCCACGAAGATTGATTAAATTGATTGCCAAGTACCACTACTCAAAGTAAACTTTAGCTAAACAATCAAAGTTGGATGGAAATGTAGGCAACTTAAACAAGTGACTAAACTTAGCTAAATGGAATACTATTAACCTAGAATGCAAGTATGCAATGTAAAAATTGTAGTTTTTATCAAATCATGAAAGAACACTTCCTATGGGTTCACTACTTGTCTTGATTTGTTGGTGAACTTAGGTGAGTGGGTTAATCTCCAATGTATGTTGATAAAGTTATTCAATTAAATTCTTACTTTTCCAAGTGAAAGAATTAATCTCTCTAATCTAAACTTAATAAGGATTTCCATCCGATTACAAGCTTAGAAAGAGGCATTAGAGCTCAATTTACCTTTACCTAATGACTTAGACTAATTTTCCAACAAGTCCATAGCCATTAAATTCTTCTCCTAGGTCCAATTACTTCTAATCTTTTCCAAGAGTTTAGAGGCAATTTATAGTGCAACCAATTGTGGCCATCAACTAGCTAACACAACATTAAGCTCAAGAGAAGAATAAACATACATTTAGTAGAAAACTAACATCACATAACCATGAATTCATCCAACATAATCAATCCAAGTAGCTACATCCATAGAAAGTGCAAAAGAAGACTACTCCATAACTAAATAAAACATAATCATGAAAGTAAACATAATAACATCCATGAAGAACTACAAGGAAGATGAAAGAATAAACCCAAGATGGCTAGAAGTTCTTGAATCCAAAGTCTCCAAGCTAGTCTCCTTGAGCACTCCAAGCAATCTCCAAGCTAGCTCCAATGGTGACCAAGAAAAAACTAAGAAAAGCTAAAAATCTAACTATGGTGGATCTATCCAAACTAGTTCTAGGAAGCCAAGATGAAGATGAAGCTCCTTTCTTTTGCTTAGTTCCAGATCCTTCTACCTTTTGGAGGTGTCCGTTTCACTCACGAAACCAATTGGATAGAAATCCTTGGCCAATAGCAAGCTTGAGTTCAAATTTGAGGTAGGGGACCACTTTCCCGGGTGACTAGAGCCTAGGCCCCACGAGGGGGTGGCTGGGCGTCTAGGCCTCCAGGCTCGCAGGTGCTCTGGCGCCTAGACCCCAGGAGGGGGTGCCTGGGCACCTAGGGCTCTAGGCTCGAGGGTGTTCCGGGGCCTAGGCCACAGGAGGGGGTGGCTGGGCGCCTAAGCCTCCAGGGTGCATTTTTTAGGCAGAAACTTTTGTACTGTGGCGCCTAGGCCTCGCTCCTGGGGCCTAGGCCTCACAATTATAATTTGCGTTGACTTTTGCGTTCCCGTTTTTGGTTCCGCTTGTCCCGGTGCCATTCCAATGCTATGGTCCACTTCTCCAACCTACAAAATGAAGGATCAAAGCAAGAATTGGCCAAAAATATTGAGTGATAAGGTAGAAAATTGTGGTCAAAGTTGTCAAAAAGTCAATATGTTTGACCACAAAATTAACATCTATTAGGAGCTCTACTCCATGGTTTTCCTTTAAACTAGGACTAAGATAAATAGACCCTCTTCCTTGTACCTCTTCATCCTTTGTAATGAAGCATTCTCGAGCTACTTACAACACCTACAATAGAGTACTTATATTCTAGACATTAAGGCCAACATCTTAGGTCCAAGCATTAATCACTTGTTCTTTGCAGATGATTGCTTCATCTTTTTTCACCTGGAACTTGAAACAATTCATCACTTGAAGAAAGCTCTTACGGTTTATGATGATGTAGTAGGACAGGAAGTTAATTTTCAAAAATCAGAATGGACTTTTAGCAAGAATGCCCTAGGTAGTCAAATAAGCTCACTAAGGAAGATTTTGCCTTTCCCTATCAATAAGGCCATAACCAAATATCTAGGTATTCCATCTGATTTTAACTGTTCCAAGAATGCTTCTTATGATTTCTTGAGTTTCAAGAATTTATGTGAAACTTGCTTCTTGCAAATGGAAATTGCTTAATCTAGCAGGACGTTTAACACTAATTTAGGCCTCTTTATCATCCATCCCAGTCTACATAATGTCTTTGTTCCATGTTCCGGTTACAACCATTAACAACTTGACCAAATCTTTTGCGAGATTTTGGTGGAAAAGTGCTAATCAGGACAAAGGCAATCACTTTTGAAACAAATTTGTCCTCCTTCTTCCTAAGAGGCATGGTGGTTTAGGGATTCAAGACCTTCAACTTTTGAACCAAGCATTGTTTGCTAAATTGTAGGTTGATGCATGAAGACCAAAACTCCCTTGCCTTGCATGTTTTTCAAGAAAATATGGTACAAAAGTGTTAGATCCAATTCTATTAAGATACAGAGGTGTTTTATTTTTGGCCTTCAACTTCTTGAGTCAAATTTTTGTGCTTCATTGGTGATGCCAGTTCGGTAAATATATGGTTTGGTTATTGGACCCCTAGATTTGTTCAATTGATGGTAAGGCAATATAAGGAAAAGCAAATGGCTTCAAAAAAGTGTCATACTTATTTGTTCCTAACACATTGGAGTGGGACTATCAACACTTAAGTTTTACCTTTTCTGAGGTTATGATGTAGACAATTATCTCTCATGTTCATTGTAGTCCCTCTAGGCATGACTGGCTGGTTTGGGATTATGCCAATAATGGGAGGTATACTACTAAACGTGGTTATGCTATGCTTTCTTTAACCAGGTTCCTTTTGCAGGAAATCAGTGATCTGATCCGAATATTCAATACCTTTTTGAAAAAGCTATGGGTAGTATGCATTGCTACTAAGTTTAAAATTTTTATCTAGAAAGGTATCCATAATGCTAACAAAACTAGTAAAGCATATATTGGTTCATGTTTCCCTTTGCCTTTAGTGCAACTTGGTTGAGGAGGCTGAGATCACTTGTATTGGCCGAACTTGTATCATACCTAGACTATTGATGAATACTCATAAATGTATTGTTATTAAGGCTTTAAATCATCATTATACACTTTGAGTATGATTCATTTCTATATTCTGAGCATTTTTCCACTGGGTTACTATTCACACATTTTTAGTATTCATACACATTTTTGCTATTCACCTATCAGTATTCACCAACTTACTGTTCATACGCATATTCACTGTACATACGCGGTTTACTGTTTATTAATATTAAAAATATATATTAAATAATTATTTTTTATATAGGTAAAAATCATCACTTGGCGGCCCTTCACGAGAAAAAATCATATCTGGAGCTGTAGACATCGGAACTGAATAATTCCAAATTCATCTGAAAGCCAACACATAGATCTTCAACTCTGCTTCATTCTACAAGCTAGTTTGATCATTTTCATTGCTGAAATCTGATTATAGATGAGACCCTTCGTTATTTCGTGTGCTGAAGAGCAGTTTCGGTAGAAAAATCATAACTTGAGCTACGGATGTCCGATTTGAATGAGCAAGCTATTGATTCGAAGCTAAAGAGGAGATCTACAACTTCTATGCTTTGAGGAAGAGCTGATCTGATGTCTATGATGGCCAAAAAATTAAAAGAAGTTGCAGCCTGCCATTGTTGATTTGTATTTACCTACATTTTACCATTTTATTTTTACCATTTCACCCACCCCAAAACTCTATAAATAGGCACCTTGGGGGGAGGGTGAAGGTTGCCATTTTCTTAGGCCATTTTCTTAGGCCTCCTTTATGTTCTTGTATCATCTTTAGCTTTTCTTCTTTGTTCTTGTTCTAGTTTTCAATACCGAAGCTCTGTCCAAGTGTTTTCTCGTTCTTGTTCTTGTTCTTTCCTTTGATCTTTCAATCTATGTTTATTTCATCTTTCTACATGTTGTTTACTTTTATTATGTCTAACTAATCTTCTTTTTGCTAAGGTGAAAGGGTGAAGCTTTTGGTGTAGAGGTTATGATTGATTTGAATGGATCACAACGTTAACGGTATTTTCTTCCTTAATCTATTTAACTTCCTTCCTTGTTAAGTAGGAGTCTTGATTCATCATAGTCAAATCATTGGCACAAAAGCTGCTTGATTCCCTCTGTAGAACATGGCTCTACCGGCTATATTGGAATCTTGAGTTATTGTCGACAAAGGTTGGCATGATGGATACTTGAACCCATTAGCAAGTGTTGGCGTTTTAAGATCAATGAACGTTAATACTAACTAAATTCCCCGATTGGGACCTCCTTTATGTGTGGATCTCAATTGAGTGGTAAGATGGGCTAAAATTAATCATAACCGATATACTAAAAGTGGATCCCCTAACCTTAGCTATTTTATTTGAATTTCAATTTTAATTCACACTTGTTCACACATTCCACCAAAACTTTCTTTATTAAAAATTCAACTTGTATTTCTTAATTCACTTCCCTGTGGTTCGACACTCGGACTCCCGAGATTTTATTACTTGCGACAACCTACACTTGGGTTACAACTGCTAGAGTGCAGCAAGTTTTTGGCGCCGTTGCCGGGGAAGTAAAATTAGAGTACAAGTTTAATTTTTTTTTCTTTTTGTTCTTTTTATTTTATTTTATTTTATTTTTTTTTCTTTATATGGCAGGCTAAGCCTCCTACCTCTTAATTTGTGTTAATCTTATTTTTCTTTATTTTATTGTTGAATGGTAGGCTGAGCCTCCTACCTTTTTTTTATTTATTTTGTTGAATGGCAGGCTGAGCCTCCTACCTTTTATTTTTTGTTCATATTGCTTCCTTTTTATTTATTTTTCTTATTATTATTGTATGGAAGGCTGAGCCTCCTACCTAACTTGTTATTGATATTTGTTTTTCTTGTTGTTATTTTGTTTATGTATGAAAGCTTGGTCACGTACATCAAGTGGTAGACTGGTAAGAGAATCTTCATCTTCTTCAAACATGGCTGAACACATTAATGAACAAGAAGATAACCATTCTCTTCATAATGACCAAGATCGACCTAGGACACTTAGAGAATACATGAACCCCATAAGAAATAGCACTCAATCATGTCTAATATTTCCTGCTGATGCATGTCACTTCAATTTCAAGCCAGATATTATTAAACTTTTACCAACTTTTCATGGCTTTGATTCTGAAAATCCATACTTGCATTTGAGAGAATTTGAAGAAGTCTGTCACACATATAACAACCTAAACTGTAGCATGAACACCATCAGGCTTAAGCTTTTTCCTTTTTCTTTAAAAGATAAAGCTAAAACTTGGCTACAGAATCTTAGGTCAGGCTCCGTTAATTCATGGGATGAACTGCAACAACAATTTTTGAAAATTTTTTTTCCTTCCCATAGAACAAATTCTTTCAAAAGGCAAATCACCACTTTCACACAAAAATCAGGAGAAACTTTTTACCAGTGTTGGGATAGATACAAAGATTTACTTAACACATGCCCACACCATGGTTTTGAAACATGGAGATTAGTCTCACATTTTTATGAAGGTTTGACACCTAGGGAAAGACAAATGGTAGAAATGATGTGCAATGGAACATTTGAGGATAAAGATCCTGACGAGGCAATGAATTATCTAGACATGTTAGCAGAGAATGCACAGAATTGGGACACCGCTGGTACTTATGAGGCCCCAGGTAAGACTCAATCACTTGCATCTAGTGGAGGCATATACCATCTTAAGGAAGATAATGACCTTCAAACAAAATTTGCATCTCTAGCTAGAAAGGTTGAAGCTTTAGAAATGAAGAAAATTGGTCAATTAAAATCTGTTGAAGAAATTGTTTGTCACATTTGTGAGACCAATGACCATCCCACTAGCAATTGCCCAACCTTGCCTTCTTTCAAAGAATGTCTCCATGAACAAGTCAATGCATTGAACAACTTCAAGAGACCAACCCAAAATCCATACTCGCAAACTTACAATCCTGGTTGGAGGAATCACCCAAACTTTCAGTTGGAAAAGTGATAATCATGCTCAACCATCACAACCACCTTTGCACACCCAACAAAATTTTCAACAATCTCAAGGGTATGCACCATATGTTCCTCCTTTTAGGAAAAATCTTGAAGATACATTGCATTCATTCATTGAAAAGCAAGAGTCTATCAATCAATGATTGATTTGAAAGATATCTCAAACAAGTCAAACCATGATTGATTTGAAAGATACTCTTGCAAAATTTGCATCTGCACTCAACATTCAGGAGAAAGGAAAATTTCCTTCTCAACCACAACCAAATCCCAAAGGTCAAACCATGGATCAAGTGAAGTCAATCATTACACTTCGTAGCGGTAAGGTTGTTGAAAAATCCATTCCTGATCCTTGTGAAGGAGACGATGAGTCAACTTCTAAGAGTAAAGAAGGGGTTGAACCTATACCAAGCGAAGAACAAATTGAATCTCCACCAGCACCTCCATTTCCTCAGGCATTAACTGTTCCTAAGAAGGTGAATAAGAATCCTGAAATTCTTGATATCTTCAAGCAGGTAAAGATCAATATCCCCTTGTTGGATGCGATTAAACAGGTACCTTCTTATGCCAAATTTTTGAAGGATTTGTGCACTGTTAAAAGAAAACTGAATGTGAAAAAGAAAGCCTTCTTGGCCGAGCAGGTAAGTTCTGTTATTCAAAATAACACTGCTTTGAAATACAAGGATCCTGGTTGTCCAACAATTTCATGTTTCATTGGAGAACATAAAATTGAGCAAGCATTACTTGATCTTGGGGCTAGTGTAAACTTACTTCCATATTCAGTTTACCAAAAACTAAATTTGGGTGAGTTAAAACCAACCGAAGTAACTCTTTTGCTTGCTGACAGATCAGTGAAAGTGCCTAGAGGAATCATTGAAGATGTGTTAGTCCAAGTTGATAAATTTATATATCCTGTGGATTTTATTGTTTTGGACACACCACCAGTGGAAATCAAGAATTCAATACCTGTTATCTTGGGACGCCCATTTTTAGCAACCTCTAATGCTTTGATTAATTGCAGGAATGGATTGATGAAGTTGTCATTTGGGAATATGACATTGGAGTTAAATATTTTCAATTTGCTTAAGCAACCTCCCGAAAAAGAAGATGAAGGTGAAGATGTCTGCATTATTAACGCAACTAAGGAAAACTATATCCAAGAAGGGAGTATCTCTGATCCTCTAGAAAATAGGCTAGTTAATTCATTTGAATCAAATATGCATGTAGATCAGGATACATTTGACATTTGTGCATTGTTTGATTCTTCACAGGTAGAGGGGAACACATGTTGGACACCAAAAATTGAAGAGTTGGGAAAACCTAAAGTTGAAGAGCAAAATAAAATTCACACAATTGAGTTGAAGCTTTTACCCAAACAATTGAAGTACCTAATGTCAGAGAAAGATGCTAAATCAAGGCTGATACGCTGGATCATATTACTCCAAGAATTCAACATTGTGGTCAAGGATAAGAATGGCTCCAAAAATGTTGTCGCTGACTATTTGTCAAGACTGACAACGAATTCAACAATTGAGGCTGCACCCATAAATTATTGTTTTCCTGACAAATTTCTATTTTCTGTCACTACAGTACCTTGGTTTGCTAATATTATCAATTTTTTGGTGACAGGACGGATGCCAGCTCAATGGAGTATCCAAGATAAGAAGAAATTTCTACATGAGGTGACAAATTTTTATTGGGATAACTCTTATCTTTTCAAATCCTGTCCTGACCAGATATTTACGAGATGCATACCTGAGGATAAGGTAAAAAGTGTCATTGAATTATCTCATTTTGAAACATGCGGAGGGCATTTTTTGTCAAAGAAAATAGCTGTAAAGATTTTGCAGTCTGGATTTCATTGGCCCTCTTTGTTTAAAGACGCACATGCATTCTGCAGAGCCTTTGAAAATTGTCAAAAAGTAGGATTCATTTCTCCCCGGTTAAGTGGCGGATACGGTACTCCGTGGCTCTCAAGTCGGTTGTTTCAGTTTCCCATAATAACTGATTTCTTTCCCTTTCCCTTCTTTCAATTTCTTCTAAAAAAAATGGATTCTACTCTTTCTGCTTTGCGAAAGTACTTTCCTTCTCTCCCAATGAATGTTCTTAAAAGGATTTACCAAGCTAGATGTGAACGATTAAGAGTTTTGATGCACAAAGGCATTCCTGAAGATGTGCGTTGGTTAATTGAAGCTAAGGTCCGTTTGGCTGGTGAAACCCCAGATGCATTTGTGTCTCATATGCCTGGCTTAGGCAAAAGCTCTTATGCCAAAAAGCGAAGAGCGAAAAGGTTACGAGTCTGTCACAAATGTGGTCGATGGACTTGTGATACTAGATGTCGTTCTTTAGGAATGGTGTCCGATAATCGAGAAGATAAAATACAATTCATCAAGAATGACCTGAGTAAGGATTCTTTGGATAATATCCGATTGACTCTTGAGACGCATTCTTGTGGATTAGTGCAAAATGAACTTCTTGGTTTATGGAGTATTTTTCATAAAGAACGAGAGCGTTATAGTCTTGGGAATCTGACTTTAAAAGACCCTGTTTGCCAGTTTGTAAGAAAACTGGATGGGAAGCAAATCCCCGACTCATAGAAGGCGTTGAAGCCGTTACTGGACGTAAAACCAGAGGAAGCTGTGAGCCACAGTCACAACTACTGTACATACACGCTGTTATTGTTGAAAATTTTCTTTTTCTTCTGACAATAATCTACCTACTCCTGTAGGTGTAATCATTGCATTATCCTTTCATCTCTATAAATGCATGTTCTTTTTTTTCATTTTTCATAGGGTTAAGGATAGAAATGTAGGGAACCTCAACTCGTAGATTCCAAAATATTTGTGTATTTTGTGGAGCTTTTCCTGGAAAGGATGAAGAGTTTTTTAAGGTAGCCAATCATTTGGGTAGAGTACTAGCTAAGCGAAAAATACATTTGGTTTATGGGGGAGGTAGTATCGGATTAATAGGAGGTGTAGCAACAGTAGCATCTGTAAGGGGTAGCCAAGTTTTGGGTATCATCCCTGCACCTTTGAAATTGATTTCTGGAGGCACGATTGGAGAAGAATTAATGGTTAAAAACTTGCAAGAGCATTTGTTGCAAATGCTCTGTAATTATGATGCCTTTATTGCTCTACCAGGAGGGTTTGGCACATTGGGGGAAATTTTTCAAATTGCTTCCATGGCCCAACTTAATTTGCACCAGAAACCCATTGGGCTGTTAAATGTTAACAATTTCTTTGCAGGTCTGTTATCTTTTATGGATCATGCTATGCAGGAGAAATTTATTTCAGAGACGGCACGACGGATCCTAATATCTGCATCAACTGCTGAAGAATTGCTAGACAAAATACAAGCTTTCATTCCTAAACCAGATATAGCAGTGATTTAGATAGACTGGACACGACAGTCTTTCCTAATCAGTTCCATCCCATAAGTATCCTTTACCCTGCTTGTCATTTTTTATTTTCGTTAATAAGTAAGAAGCACTGTGGAAGAGAGCAATCGGGCTTCTGGATCTTTTTATCTTGTCTTTTAGTTTTACTATCAGCATTTTCTTCATTCTACTTTAAGTTATTTCAGGTTTTTCATTTTCAGTAACTACTATTTCAGGTAATTTCTTCTTCACTCTTCTTTTCTATATTTTGATGTTGGGGACAATGTCTTAATCTGGTTGGGGGGAGGGATAGTTGTCAATTTTTTTTCCTTTTAGGATAGTTTTTCTCATGCTGATATTAAAACTATTGGACAAAGCCCTTAGTTTAGGATGGCTAAGTAAGGAGTAATCTTACTCTTGAGACGCATCCTATTAGGCGTGCTAGTCATAACATTTTGGGGTAGCTAGGTTTCAACCCTATTTGGATGACATATTTCACAAGTAATCTATATTTTCTAAAGAAAATATTAGATGAAACCTGAATATTGATTCCAAACATCCATTCCCTTGCATAATTTGTCAGTTTTATTGTCATTTTTTTTATATTTTTGTGGTAGTGTTGATTATTGATTTTCATTTTTAATTTTATTTTTTTTCATGTTCAAGTACATGTTTGCATGATAGTTGCATGTAGGAACATTTAGCATAAATTTAGGTTGTTTGTTTGCATTTAGGAACCCAACTCATGAAAATATCATCATTGGATATATGCTTTGTAAATTTGAAATGGTTGTTAATTTTTAAGAGCAGTTAAAGTGTGTTGCTTGTTACCTAAGGAAAATAAATAACCGGTGAGCACTTTTGAGCCTTTAGTGTTTATTAGGATATGTGAATTTCTTTGTTAAGAGTGCTTACTTTGTGTTTTGAGCTAGACCTTGCTTAGATGAGTGGTCTTAAGGACCCATGCAACCTCACTTCTTGTATGTAAATTTAAGGAAGAAGATGGCATTTTAGGGCCAACCACTTACCAAAAGGCTAACCTTGTACATTATCCCTTAGTGAGCCCCTTTGAGCCTTACAGCCTTATTCTTTGTTTGAACCTTAAATGTTTAACTACTTCCACTTCATTTTTATCCTTTAATGTCCTTGGAACTAGTGATGCTTATGTGATTATGGGCTTAGAGAATTAAAATGAATGTGTTATTTTTGGTAAAATAAAGAATAAGTGTGGGATGTACTTCAAAGTGTGTTAGGTTACCTTGTGCTTAATTTGTCATAGTGGAAAAATTGGGGTGAGCTGAGCTTAAATCATAAAAATTGAGTGTATATCATTGGATGGTTGAGTTTTAAACAAATTTTGATTTATGGTAGAAAAAGGCAAAACCGAGATCATAAGAAAAAGCCATCACAAAATAAAGTAAAAAAAATATATAGATAAATTAAAAAAAAAGACTCTTCGTTTTATAATACTTAGCCTCTTTTTCTTTTATGGCAGTATCAAAAAAACAGTTTTTTCTCTTTCCTTTTCAAATAAAATTATATATGCTCATACCCATGTAGAAACCTTACTAAAGCAAAGATGAAAGACATCTTCTTTTATGTTTTTCTGACAGATAAATGCATAATCATGGGAGACAGTTAAAAAAAAATAGCTTCAGCCTTAATATTTGTGCAAATCAAATGAGGCCAGCCATTTTGAAACGGAGAGAGGTAAAAAAAAAAAGAAGAAGAAAAAAACAGAAAAAAGAAAAAAAAATTGTTAAATTCAATAAGTTTGAAACTCAACCATATTTGTTTTCTAAACTCATGTGTTGTTAAGGAATTGTGTTTTGGAGAGGACTTGGAGACTAGGGTTGATTTGGGTATTTAGTGTTTTAGGTACCCATAATTATTGTTCATTGTATTACTAGTTCTCTTAAACTCCACCATTAAAAAGCCTCCATCCAATTCCTACTTTCACCAAACCCAGCCTCATTACAACCTTGTATAAAGATCATTGGACATAAATTTACATGCAGTCCCCTTTTGGGAATCTAGTGAGGGTGAAGTTGGATTCCTTGCAAGCTCCGGATTGAGAAACACAAAGTAAGTTGTTCACAAACCCACCTTAAAATAAGTGCAAATACTTAAAGAGTGATTCTCTACCTCTAGTAACAAGGACTTAACTTTTTCTCCTTTCATTAATTACTTGCAAGTCATGTTTACAAGTATTATATATTCATAGCATGCTCTGTCATGAGTTGTTAGATTATGTATTTTGTTTATTTTCTTAGGTTACACTTGCTAGGGACTGGCAAGAACCTGGTTGGGGGGTGTGATGATCACTCATAAGTGTATTGTTATTAAGGGTTTAAATCATCATGATACACTTTCAGTATGATTTATTTCTATATTCTGAGCATTTTTCCACCGAGTTGCTATTCACTCATTTTTACTATTCATACACATTTTTACCATTCACCTATCACTATTCACCGACTTACTTGATAGCCAAGGTGCCGATCACCCCCCGAAGGCACGGGTTCGGACAAAGCACCAACCTCAGAAGAGAAATCACCTGCCACGTAAGGAAGGATGTTCGACCTCCCCGAAATCCAGCCTCGGCATTTCTCCATTCCAGGAAACGACAATGCCAACCTCAGGGGGCCGAGTAAGCCATCCTCGGAAATGGGGGTGTCTCCGAGGAAGGTCACCTTCGGGAAATATACTCCTGTGATACCAAAAATGACCTCGGAAGACAAGTTCTCCTAAGAGGTCTCCTCTACCAAAAAGAGGCCTCGGGAGTACGTCATAAGCATTTAAGGAGCCTCTGACATATCCCCGATAATCCGCCCCCAGTCACGTCCTGACACACCGCCTGCAGGGATACTCTAGCACGCCACTCTCGGGTTTTCCAGAGCCTTAGCCTGGCAGCCCATGCCGACTAGGGGTCCTCTATTGCCCAAAAGACGTGGAACGCATCTTGCCGAACACGTGTCACGATCTGGGCCGGCCATCTGAGAAGGACTATTGCTATTCACCCCTCTACAAATACTTGGTAATTATTCCAGAAGAGGAGGGGGGACATTATATGAGATAAGATATTTCTTTACTCATGATCATCTCATTACCTCCAAAAAAAATACTCACTTGGGCGTTGGAGGCTCCTTCCCGGAAAAACACTCCGGGGACCTCCTAACCCTTGCTTCCTGTGACTTTCAGGTGATCTTCTCAGAGCACGTTCGTCCCAGACCTTTCTCCATTTCCATAAGCCCCTGCCGCCTCCACCATGACACACGAAGGAGATGCCGAAGGGCATCATCTGGCGCCGTCTGTGGGAACCCACCCCCAAGTCGCCGTCGTTGAAACTCGGCGTTCTAAGGACAAGGGACTCCCGAGGTCCCCGTCCGCGCCAGAAACTCAACCGGCAGCCGAACAAACTGCGGCAGGGACTTCCTCGCCTGAGGACGAACGTCCACTGACTATTACTATGGCCTTCCTGCGTGAATTTCAGCGCTCTGTTGTGGCCGAAATGACGCAGCAGTTAGACCAAAGGTGGCCACAACCAACCCCAGGACGAAGGCCCTCTTCACCGGCACCTCGGCATGAGAAGAGCCCCCGATCAACTCATCGGAGCTCGGGAAGTGGGGATCAACGCGATGAGTCCTCAACGGAAAACATACCCCTCAGGGCGCGACTTGTGGGAGAAACGGGGACAAAGCAACCCAAGGCCCCTCGCCGAAGGAGCTCCACCCCCGAGGCAAAGTCACCGTCTCCCCGGCGCCGAAGCTATTCCCCAAAGAGAAGACATCAGTCTCCATTCCCAGAAGCCTACCGACAGCAGGAAGAAGAACCTAGCGCCACACTCCTCATGGAGAAAATTCTAAAGAGGATAGAAAGAGTGGAGAGACAAGTAGCTCGGAAGCCCGTCTGGGCTAGATTGTCAGAAACCTTCAATGGAGACGAGTCACCATTCACCCGAACAGTGGTCGAGGCACCTATGCCAAGCGATTTTCGGGTACCTCGGCTGGAAACCTACGATGGCCGAACCGACCCCCAGGCTCATCTGACCAAGTATAAGCACAGTATGGTACTGCACGGAGCTGATGATGCTACCTTGTGCAAATGCTTTGAGGTCACCCTTGCTGGGCCGGCCACGGCGTGGTACAACTCGCTGGCTCCCGGAGGCATCATGGAGTTCCAAGAACTGTCTGCTGCCTTCACGCAGCAGTTCATCGGGAGCCGCCCAACGGCGAAAATGCCCGTCCAAATGTTCGATTTAGCGCAGAAAAATGGTGAAACCATACGCGACTATGTCGAAAGGTTCAACAGGGAAGCCTTGAGTGTCCCAGATTTCAGGCCGGAGATACGTATCTTGGCCATGACACGAGGACTTCGGAGAGACTCCCAGCTGTTCTATGAGTTCTCCAAAGATCCCCCTGACACGCTCGGTGAATTCTACCAAAGGGCGGAGCAGCACATGACCGCCGAAGAACTGAGAATGGGAGGCCCGAGGTCCGATCATGTCCGCACCGAGGGACCAAGTCAGCAAACTCGCTACCCGATTGAAACAAGTGGGCGCCCTTGAAAGTTTAAGGGAAGGAAGCCTATTGCCTTCACTTCCCTGAACACCATGAGGATGAACATCCTGATGGCGATGGAAAGGCAAGGGACTCAAATTCAACGTCAGAGGGCCATGACCACGGACAACAAGAAGAATATGAAAAAATTCTACCAATTCCATCGAGACCATGGGCATGATACCAAAGATTGCTTCCAACTGAAGAAGTACATAGAGACACTGATAAAGCAATGACAACTTCGGCAATACCTATGCATACCCTCCCCCAGGGGAATGAGGGAAGAAGAAGGAAAGGTAGAGGACGAAGAGTACGACTCCGACAGGCATCGAAACCGAAGTCCGAAAAGGCGTCCCCCGCCCTCGGTAGGAGTAATACAAATGATCACCACAGGGCTGCCATCGGCGGAAAGAAAAAGAAAAGCCAGAGAGATTTCGGTAATAGAGTACGGGAATCCATCAAAGAAGCTCACCCGAAAGGACGGATCCACCATCATTTTTCCCCTTGACGATCCTTTGCTGACTATGGCAAGGATAGGAAGCTGGGACGTCAAGAGAGTATTGCTTGACGATGGCTCAAACGCAGACGTCCTATTCTCACACCTGCTACCAAGCTTGGGGATATCGAGAAGCGACCTCAAATCCGTCACTTCCCCTACTTTT
>SMDT01003208.1:0-261052 GCA_005392925.1 Aquilaria sinensis | reverse complement strand
TTTTGGTAATTAATTCGGATGAAATTTTATACTTCCGAACCATGGACTCTGCCGAGTCATTTGGACACGGAAGATTTTTGATTCCGAACCATGGACTCTGCCGAGTCATTTGGACACGGAATTTGGTGAAATTTTAAACAATTTTATCCATATTGTAAAAATATGGATTTTTATTTTTTTATTTAATTTATTTTTTTTAAAAAAAGTTTGATATTTTCCAAACCGTAGATCCTGACGGATCATCCGGATATGGAAGTTTAATTTATAGTAATTATTTAATTCTTATTATTATGGAATTAATTTTTAAATGGTAATTCTTTTTGTTTATGAATGATTTTTAAATCTAACTAAAAAATTTATTTTCATATTTTTACTTCTTTTTTTTTTTTTTTAATTTTCTTTTAATTTCTTTTATCTTTCTTTTTTTTCTTTTATCTTTCTTTTTTTTTTTTCTTTTTTTTCTTTTCTTTTTCTTGTCTTTCTTATCTTTTTCTTATCTTTCTTTTAGTTTTTTTTTTTTTTTTTTTTTTTTTTTTTTTTTTTTTAATTATTCAATTTATAAAAGAAAAATTTTTTAATTAGCTTTTTAAAAAATGATTTTTATTAGGCTTAATAATTAATTAAAAAAAATAATCTTCTTTTAATTTTGATTTATGTATTTATTAGTAAGGGTAAAAGGTGAATTAAATAAAAAAATTATATAAAGGAAAATTAATAAAAATAAAGTGGGGCTTTTGGCCATCCATTTTAATAATAATAATAATAAAGGTTAGCAAAGTTAATTAAATTAATTAAAAAACAATAATAAAAATTAGCCAAGTTTAAGTAAATTAATTAATTAACATCAATAAAAGTTAGTAAGTAAGTTGAGTTAATTGTTAGTAACAAAGTTAATTAAAGTTAGTAAGTTAATTGACAACATGAATATAAGTTAGTCAAGTCAATTACAACAATAGTCAAAGTTAGCCAAGTTAATTAAAGTTAATTAATTGTTAACAATAATAAAAGTTAGCCAAATTTAATTAAATGAATTATTTAACAACAATAATAAACATTAGCCAAGTTTAATTAAATTAATTAATTAAAAACAAAAATAAAAGTTAGCCAAGTTTAATTAATTTAATTACTTAACAACAATAATAAAAGTTAGTCAAGTTTAATTAAGTTAATTAATTAACAAAAATAATAAAAGTTAGCCAGAGTTAGTTGTTAGTTGTTAATATTAATAATAACAATAATAAAAGTTAGTAAGTTAGTTGTTAGTTGTTAATAGCAACAGTAAAGAAAGGGTTAGTAATAAACAAATAATAAACAAACAAGTAAAAATAAAAAAAGGTTACTAATTAATTCTGCAAGAACAAAATAAAAAACGTTAGTGACCAAATTGAAAAAAATTGAAAAGATGAAGGATGGAATAGAGGTTTACCCTTTTTAAATTAAAATTTTGAAATCTATGTTTTCAAAACAGAGAAGACGCGACACGGGGAGGAGGGGGGTGACGGGCTGGGCAGGCGGAGGAGGCGAGGGCGCGGGGCGGCCGGGTGACGGGGGACGAGGGCGCGGGGCGACGGCGGCGAGGGCAACGGCGGCCGGGAAGACGGCGGCGGAACGGCTGGACGCGGCGGCGCGAAACGGCAGGACGGCAGCGGCAGGACGGCAGGGCAGGACGGGGGGCCACGGCGACGGCGACGGCGACGGAGATGGCGTGGGATCGACGGCGATGGCGGGACGGCGGATGCACGGCGACGAAAGCGGGATAGGATGGCGGCAGCAAAAGACGGAAAGAGGAAACGGAGGAAGTAGGTAGTCGAAGCGTCAGAGAAAATTTAATTTTGAGATTTTTTGGGAAGAGAGAAGAGAGGCCAGGGACTAAGAGCTTCTAATTTTCCTTTTATAAAACGGAGCTTTAAGCTTTCTTTATATTTTTTTCTATGTGTTTAAAATCAAATTTTGACCCCTATTTATAGAGGGAGTTTGGCTGAAATGTTGATTGATAAATTAATAAAAATAATCAAAACTTATCTTTTAAATTGGTAAAATGACAATTTCAGTCCTTTACGTTTCTCAGGCTCTGGATAAGCTTCAGAAGCTTCTGATTTTGACAATTTTATCGTTTTCTGTTAATTTGGGCCAGAAACGTCCGTTTAGGCCCAAAATTGATGCGAAAAATTACCCAAAGCTCCTGGAACTTTCATAATTTGTCAATTTTGCCCGAAACTTCTCAATTTTGTCATTTTTACCCTTAAACTTTTAATTTTTTGTCATTTTTTCATGAAATTTTATTTTATTTCAAACATACACATATATCATTTTAAATCAAATCTTCACAAAACAAAAATGTATTTTAAATTAATTAAAATTTTTTAGTAATAATAATAATAATAATAATTTTTTTAATTTCATTTTTAATTTTAATTTTTTAATGAAATATTTTTTTAATGGCCGGACGAAATTGGGTATTAACAGCTGCCCCCCTTTGCATGCTTCATGGGACATGATGTATGCAAAGTCGTTACCAAATTTCATCCGGGTTAGCTAGACATTGAGAACCTTCTCGCTACCTAAATTATGAAATTATGGAATCCTTTTTTAGAAACTATGCGATAGGAACTCTCCTATCATTGAAGGGAAAATTTGATTGATTGGTTGGTTGAGGTTAAGGAACTTTCCTTAGAACCTCTGCGATAAGAACACTCTTATCGTTGAAGAAAAAAATGATAATTGATTGATTTCGAGGCAAAGGTTCCATCCTTAGAACCCCGACGATAGGAGCAGTCCTACCGTTAAATGAAAATTGATTGTTCTTCGAGGCAAAGGTTCCATCCTTAAAACCCTGATGATGAAAATTCCATCCTTACAACCCCGACAAATGAAAACTGATTGATTTCGAGGCAAAGGTTCCATCCTTACAACCCCGATGAATGAAAACTGATTGATTTCGAGGCAAAGGTTCCATCCTTACAACCCCGATGAATGAAAACTGATTCATTTCGAGGCAAAGGTTCCATCCTTAAAACCCCGATGATGAAAATTGATTGTTTTCGAGGCAAAGGTTCCATCCTTAAAACCCCGATGAATGAAAATTGATTGTTTTCGAGGCAAAGGTTCCATCCTTAAAACCTCGGATTGATGAAAATTGATTATTTTCGAGGCAAAGGTTCTATCCTTAAAACCCCGATGATGAAAATTGATTGTTTTCGAGGCAAAGGTTCCATCCTTAAAACCCCGATGAAAATTGATTATTTTCGAGGCAAAGGTTCCATCCTTAAAACCTCGATGATGAAAATTGATTGTTTTCGAGGCAAAGGTTCCATCCTTAAAACCTCGATGAAAATTGATTAAGTGAGGCCAAAGAGCAGTCCTTAGGACCTCGGAGATAGGAGCAGTCCTATCGTTGAATGAAAATTGATTGATTTTGAGGCTAAGGAGCAGTCCTTAGGACCTCTGCGAAATTTATATGAAAGCAATTGAAATTGGAATAATTTTCTTCGAAAGTGTGAATTTTCATAATGGACAAGTGCAAAAATTTAGACTTCGATAAGATGAGTGAATCTTGATGATGACAATAACACTGACAAATTATGTAAAGGGAACGGATGTTTGGAATCAATACCCAAGGTTTCATCTAATATTTTCCTCAGAAAATATAGATTCCATCTAATATTTTCCTCAGAAAATATAGATTCCCTTGTGAGATATGTCATCCAAATAAGGTTGAAGGTTAACTACCCCAAAATGTCATGACTAGTAGACCTAATAGGATGCGTCTCAAGAGCAATAAAAATTACTCTTTGCTCAGCCATTCCAACCTAAAGGCATTGTCCTATGATTTTAATATCAGCATGGACGAAACTATCTTATAAGATAAAAGAAAGAAATTCCCTGAAAAGAAAAACTGAAACACAAAAGAAAATAATGATAATAAAAGTAAAGGACAAGCAAAACAGATCGGATCGCTTTACCTTCCACAATACTTCAACAGGGTGAGTAGAGGACGATTATGGGATTGAACTGGTTCGGGAAAGACTGTCGCGTCCAGTCTATCTGAATCATTGCTGGATCTGGTTCAGGAACAAAAGCTTGCATTTTATCAAGCAATTCTTCAGCAGTTTTTGCGGATGTTTGGATTTGTTGTGCCACTCTTGAGATAAAATTCTTTTGCATAGCGTAATCCACAAAAGCTATCAGACCTGTAAAGAGATTGTTAACATTCAACAACCCAATGAGTTTCTTGTGCAAATTAAGTTGGGCCATGGAAGTAATTTGGAAAACTTCCCCTAACGTGTCAAAACCACCTGGTAGAGCGATAACAGCATCAGCATTAAGAAGCATTTGTAACACACGCTCTTGCAAATTTTTAACCACTAATTCTTCTCCAATCGTGCCCCCAGAAACAAATTTCAGAGATCCAGGGATGATGCCTAGAACTTGGCTTCCTCCTAGAGATGCTGCTGATGCTACACCTCCCATTAATCCGACACTACCTCCTCCATAAACTAAGTGTATTTTTCGCTCAGCTAATACACTACCCAAATGGTTGGCTGCCTTTAAGTACTCTTCATCTTTTCCAGGAAAACCCCAGAAAATACACAAATACTTCAGGATTTACGAGTTGAGGTTTTCTCCATCCTATTCTTGCCCTTGTGAGAAAAGAAGAAAAGATGATATATTTATAGAGATGAAGAGATAAAGCATTAATTTTATTTTCAAGAGTGGATACATTATTGTCGGAAGAGGAGAAAAATTTTCAAAATGACAGCTATACACAGTAGTCACGACTATGGCTCACATCAGGAATGGGTACATTATCATCAAAAAAGGATGAAAATTTCCAAAATGGCTGCTAGCATGTACAGTAATCATGACTGTAGCTTACGTCAGGAGTAGGTACGTGATTGTCGGAAGAGAAGGAAAATTTTCAAAAGCGACAGCTAG
Organism: Aquilaria sinensis; assembly: GCA_005392925.1. Lineage (NCBI taxonomy): Eukaryota > Viridiplantae > Streptophyta > Magnoliopsida > Malvales > Thymelaeaceae > Aquilaria > Aquilaria sinensis. The sequence goes on along the minus strand of SMDT01003208.1, from coordinate 256,117 downwards.
CATATACAATAGTCGTGACTGTAGCTCACGTCAGGAGTAGGTACATGATCGTCGGAAGAGAAGGAAAATTTCAAAAATGGTAGCTATATACAGTAGTCAAGACTATGGCTCACGTCAGGAGTGGGTACATTATTGCCAAAAGGGGAGGAAAATTTCAAAAGCGACAGCTAGCATGTACAGTAATCGTGACTTTGGTCCACATCTTCCACTGGCTTTGCGTCCAGTAACGGCTTCAATGCCTTCTATGAATCGGCGATTTGCATCCCATCCAGTTTTCTCACAAACTGGCAAACAGGGTCGTTTAAAGTCAGATTCCCAAGACTGTAACGATCTCGTTCTTTTTGGAAAATCATCCATAAACCGACAATCTCAAATTGCACTATTCCGCAAGACTGCGCTTCAAGAGTCTCTCGGATATCATCCAGAGATTCCTTACGCAGACCATTCTTAATGAATTTTTTTCTATCTTCACGAATTCTGGTGATCATCCCTGAAGAACGACAATTAGTGCTGCAAATCCACCATCCACAATTATGACAGACGCCTAGCCTCCTTGCTCTTCTCTTTTTGGCATAAGCGCTTTTACCAAAGCCGGGCATACGAGGGAAGAATGCATCTGGAACTTCACCAGCCGAACGAACCTTAGCTTCGATTAGCCACCGCACATTATCAGGAATGCCTTTGTGCATAAATACTCTGAATCGTTCACATCTAGCTTGATAAATCTTTTTAAGAACATTTATTGGGAGGGAAGGAAAATACTTTCGTAGGGCGGAAAGAGATCCATTGATGAAGGAGGAATTTGAGAGAAGAAAGGAAGAACTTAGTTATTGTAGGTAAAACAGAACTAACTGACTTTGAAAGTCACGGAGTATCGTATCCGCTAAAACCGGAGAGAAGAACACGCATTTATAGCGATGAAATGATAACGTGTTTATTACGCTTACAGAAACAAGTACATTATTGTCAAAAGAAAAGACAAATTTCAAAATGACAGCTTATATGTACAGTAATCATAACTGTGGCTCACATCTTCCACTGATTTTACGTCTAGTAACGGCTTTAATGCCTTCTATAAGTCGGGGATTTGCTTCCCATCCAGTTTTCTTACAAGCTGGTAAACATGGTCGTTTAAAGTCAGACTTTGGGAACTGCAACGGTCTCGTTCTTTATGGTAAGTCCTCCATAAATCGACTATTTCGCGTTGTACTATTCCACAAGAATGTGTTTCAAGAGTCCCTCGGATATCTTCCAGAGATTCCTTACGCAGGCCATTCTTAATGAATTTTATTTTATCTTCACGATTTTTGGAGATGTATCCTAAAGAGCGGCATTTAGTATTGACAATTCCATCATCCACATTTATAACAGACAGCTAGCCTCTTTGCTCTTCGCTTTTTGGCATAAGCGCTTTTACCTAGACCGGGCATACGAGGCATTAATGCATCTGGAACTTCACCAGCTGAACGGACCTTAGCTTCAATTATCCACTGGATGTTGTCAAGAAGACCCTTGCGTATAAAAACTCTGATTCTTTCACATCTAGAATGGTAGATCTTTTTAAGAACTTTTAGTGGGAGGGAAGGAAAGTATTTTCGCAGTGCAGAAAGAGTATCGCAGTGCAGAAAGAGTAGAATCCATTGATGAAAGAAGAATTTGAGAGAAGAGGGAAAAGAATCAGTTATTGTAAGAAATTGGAATAATCGATTTTAGAAGTCGCGGGGTATCTTATCCGCTGCTTAATCAGAAGGAAGAACACGCATTTATAATGATGAAAATGGATAACGTGTCGATTACACTTAGGGGAACATGTACATATGTCAAAAGAAAATGCCAATTTTTCCAAATATAACAAACTTATGTACAGTAATTGTGACTGTGGCTCACATTTTCCACTGGTTTTACGTCCAGTAACGGTATTAATGGCTTCTATGAGTTGAGGATCTGCTTCCCATCCAGCTTTCTTACAAGCTGGCAAACAGGGTCATTTAAAGTCAAATTCCTGGGACTGTAACGGTTTCGTTCTTCATGAAAAATACTCCATAAACCAAGAATTTCACGTTACACAGATCCACAAGAATGCGTCTCAAGAGTCAATTGGATATCATCCAATGAGTCCTTACTCAAGCCATTCTTGATGAACCGTATTTTATCTTCTCGATTATTGGAGATCATTCCTAAAGAACGACACCTAGTCTTACAAGTCCACCTACCACATTTATGGCAGACTTGTAATCTTTTCGCTCTTCTTTTTCTGGCATAAGAACTTTTGCCAACACCAGGCATGTAAGACGCAAATGTCTCTGGGATTTCACCTGCCAGACGAACCTTGGCTTCGATTAACCACCGTACATCTTCAGGTATTCCTTTGTGCATCAGAGCTCTTAATCGTTCACAGCGAACTCGGTAGATCTTTTTTAGGATGTTCATTGGGAGAGAGGGGGAAATACTTTCGCAAGGCAGAAAAAGTAGGATCCATTTTCTAGGAGGAAATAAAAGAAGGAAGGGAGGAAATAATCAGTTATTATGGGCAACTGAGAGAACCGACTTGAGAGTCACAGAGTACTGTATCCGTCGCTTAACCGGAAAAGTGGATCCTACTTTATTTTGGATGTCATAGATATTTCTTATCTTTGATATCTCATCGAGCTGATGTCGATCCTGTCTTTGTGAGTGAAACCTCGATTATTGAATCCATTGCCCGCTTTTGACAAATTATCAACGACAATATTTCTTGATGTCCGTGCCTTATCCTTGACCATAGCTATCTCTTATCTTGGATACTGCTAAGCTGGCGTCAATCCTGTCCTTCCAGGTGTAGCCTCGATTATTGAAGACAGCTTTTGATTACCAGGCTTTTGACAATATTGTCTACTTTATCTTTGAATTGCTGATGGGGCCTGGGTCCAGCGTATTAGCTGTGCATCCAGTGATAGATTGGTAAGAGCTGATGTCATTGAGATCTCAGCTTATACTGCTGTAACTGTGCCGTGGATGTGCTTCCCATTTGGTCCCTGTTATGCAAAGGCCATGCATGCATGATGTGAAATGCATGAATGCAGAGCATGTGTAACTGATGTTTCTTTGTTTTTTTTTTTGTTTTTTGTATGGATCTAGTTCTTCATGTCTTTGCTTTACTGGATCCTCTTTGTGATTGCCTTCTCGAACTACCGTTGAATTTCTTTATGCTTCTCAGCTCTCGTCCATTGCTTCAAAAGCTCAATTCTTTTCAAAAGCTCCTTCAAAGAAGTTTTTTCTTGACTTGTTCCTAAATTTTGGCCTCTCGTCAACTTCCTTAATGTTGGCCTGCTTTATACTTTATATCTATTTGGATACTTATCTCTTGTCATGGATTTCATACCATCGAAGGCTTAACTTTCAGTGTCTCTTTGCCCCTTTTCTTGTGGCCATGCTAACACTTACTTATCCCCATGTTATAATTTGAGTGATTGCTCTTTCTTAAACTCAGGTTCTGGTCCATAAGACTTGCCCCTTTGTCTATTGAACTTTTTTATTGGCAATACTCCTCTTACGCTTCGCAAAGATTATTTTGCCCCCCTAAATACGGTGTTTATGTGGATAAAAAGTATCACCTCGCCTTTGATTTACAAGAAGGTCGAGCATTTCTAGACCTTTGTGATGGCACTTGATCGTAAATTTCTCTTACAAGAACCACATCTTTTTAAAGAAAGTCTCAAGCTATCTTCTCACTTTTAAGTCTACACACCTTAACGAATAATGGTTTGGCCTTAAAGAAAAACTTTCATCAATTTGTAAAGCTTGACAAAGTAATTTACAGTCTTTGTTTTTAATTAAAATATCCTGCCATTCCTCCCCTTTCCAACTTGAAGACATAAAAACAGTGCCTGGCATATTTGCAATAAGTTGGTTTGGTGTTAGGGAAAAAGATAGAATTTCATATTAATGGATAGTCACTTTTAGCTGTGAACGCTTAGGTGTGTTGAACATCAAGACCTTGAGAGATTTCAGATATCAAGCGATTTGATAAAATGTTTTAGCTGAATGAGAACTGATATCTCAGTGAGGAAATAAGTTAAGTTTTGAGGGACCCCTTTGTTTGTGGTTAGTGTCACACCAAAGAAAAGAGTCTATTTAAATACTACTCATAATGGTGAGCAGTAGTAAAAGTAAAATAATAGAGTTAGAAACATATTTGAGTATCATATGATAGTCATTTTAGCTTGAAAGAGGATGTTCGGTCTGTGGATAATTGAGACGTCTGAAGAAGTGTCGAAGAATTGTCTGTTAATACTACTTACGACTAGTATCCTATGTGGTTCTAACATGATTCACAATGTCGGTACTTGTGACTGAATGAAGATGTTACGTCGGACGGAAAGAAAAGTACATCGCGTTGAGTACATTAGAGTCATTTAATACTAGAAAGAAACATGAGTTCACTAATGAGTAGAAACACTGTTTGACAATGACTGTCTTTCCCCTCAATGAGTTATGGTACAAGTCTGAAGATAAGTTTAAGTTTATAGTGGTGTTTTGAAAAGATAGGTGTCGGTCAATACATATCTCATTGGACGCAAATTTGATTATGGTGTGTGAAAACTCGAAATAGTGATGAGTTCTCAAGCTTTGCACCACCCTTTGTGTCCAGGAAAGTTGCTCCTGATCTGTTGCCCCTCCCACTCAACTATCGCTCAGAGATCTTTATGTATGCTTGCTTTGAAGGTTGCTTCAATATTCTAAACCGCCTTTGTAGGTTTTCAGTCTAGAATTCATAGCTCACTTTTCTTTTTCTTTTTCTTTTTATTTCTTTTCCTTTCTTTGCTCTATCTTGAAGCCTCTTTTTCTTTTCTCTTTTTTTTGTTTGTTCTTCTTTCTTTTGTTTTTTTTTGTTGTTTGTTTTTTTTTTATGTGAGGCTGATGGTGAGGACATACTTGATAACTCTATACTGAAGTGAGAGCCATGACTCACCGTTGGCCTTACTTGCTCCAGCTCTGCTCTCAGTCTAACCGTCTTTCGGTGCCCGTGAATCTCCGCCTTTTAATGGATTCTGATATGGTAAAGGTATTGATACTTGGCGTGTGTTTTTTTTGGTTTTTTTTTTTGGTATGTTTGTGGTTGACAGAGTGGAGAGCCAAAGATCATTAGCGGTAATAGTGATTAGTGAGATGACTCGAAAGTGGCTGTTTTTGCTTACTTGCTCGTTCTTGCTCTCAGTCTCTTTTTGTTTTGAATTTGAATTTTCCCTTGTTGTCTTTTGATGGAAGGAATGAACTTCTTTCCTTTTTGGAGTTTGTGTTGCGGAAAACTGAGAACCTTTTCTTGTGTTGAGCATTTGTGAGAATCGGGAGGCCACTGAAGTCATTAAATATGAGAGCTACCTTCTTTGGAAGCTAACCCAAGACTTCTTGCAAAGATGTTGATAACCACTGCGAATTCCCTTTTGAGAGTTGAGGTGCAACATTTGAAATCTTTCTTACTAGATTTGGCAGCATCTTTCAAGGTCACTGCTATCAAATCTCCCTTAACTTTCATTTTTACCCACGAGTAGCATCGTTTACAAAGTAAAGTATGATGGCAATAATGGATAGTGTAATGGCAAAGAGTGAGAGATAGATGTAAAAAATGAAATTTTTGGTAAAAAGTGGTAGAATATGTGGATGTAAAAATTTTTGTTGGACAACAAAAAAGAATTGAAAATCTTGCACACATTACATCTTTTTGTTGGACAAGAAAAAGAATAGCAGGTGTCCATTTAACAAAGACTACACCCTAGATTCTGGACTAAATCTAGGAGATTTTTACTATTAAATTACTTTGGCAAGCTCTCAAAGATACAAGTTTATTCAAAGGATTCTCTGTCATTCAAAAGTGTGTGCGGACTGTTAGGTCGGATCTGACTTGGAGCCCTTCCAAAATCAATGTAATTCCAGCTCAAAATCTTCACTTTCAATTACCAATCACATCGGGCCTAGCAACTTGGACTCGACCAACTGTTGGACCTTGAGTTTCAGTGCCACACAATTTTTTTCAGTTAGATGCGCGATTGAACCTTTTTGGTAATCACATTTGGCATTTGGGTCACACCAACTTAGAAGAGAAGGTCAATTGGTCTTTGCTACCATTGATATAGATGATAGCAGAATGCCTTCTTCAGCAAAAACTGTGATTATCTTTCCTTGAATCCATGGGATTAATCCCCTTCGTATTAGACAAGTAGAAGAAGGATTGATGTCCATAACTTGGAATGTCGCGTGGAAGACACGATGGGCTGATCCCTATTGGCAGCTCTCTTTATCCAGCAACATGTCTCTTCATCCCGTCAAATGCTCGAACGATGATATGACTAGTGTTGAGCTATGATGGGTCTATACCAAACTTGTGTAAGGTTTCAAGTGGCATTACGTTTAGAGCTGACCCATTATCGATAAGAACTCTAGCCATAATTCGCTTCCCCTTTGTACTTAACCGAAATATGTAGAGCCTTAGAGTGACCCTTTCCTTCTGCTGGTATCTCATCGTCAGTGAATGTGATGAGATTCTATGCCGTGATGTTGTTGACGAGGTGGTCAAAATTATTCACTGGAATATCTTGCTCAACATAGGCCTTATTCAAGACTTTGAAGAGGGCTTCTCGATGAGCATCAGAGCTTAAGAGTAGTGAAAGTATGGAAATCTTTGTTGGCAGGTGGTTTAACTGCCTCCATGATGTTGTACTCACTTCGCTTAGGGGTTATGATATGGTTGACTGACTTCTTTATCGGCCGGTATTCTTTTATCATATTGACTGGTTTTGCTTGATGAGGCAGCAATTGTGAGTGACGTTTGGTTCATCGGAAAAGTCCAACCACTTTGACTCGATTAATTGTTGGACTATACGTTTCAGTGCTATGCAATTTTCCAGGCCATGGCCGGTAACGCCATCATGATATGGGCAATTTATGTTGGGGTTATACCAACTTGGATATGGGGGTTCCAACGGCCTGGTAGGAATTGGGCGAATGAGTTGACTTTGGATGAGTTTTGGATACAACTCAATATAAGTCATGGGAATTGGTGCGAAGACTTCTCTTGGTCTTGGTGGAGGCGCTGGAGGAGTCGGAACAGGTGGCCGTAACTGATTAGGCCTGTTGAGAGGATAATTGTTGGGCCTATTAGGAGGATAATCATTGGGCCTATTCGGAAGATAATCATTGGGCTTATTGGTAGGATAATAATTGGGCCTGTTGGCAGAATAGGATAGGCGAGGTCCGGTAGCCACGGTACCCACGAGGGGAATCCCTCTTCCTCGTCCGATTTGTTGTATTTCTTCATCTTTTCTTCTGGATGGTCCTCCTCTTTTCATAGGATCACTAAAGGACTCAGTAATCTTCCCGGTCCTGATACCATGCTCGATCCTTTCTCCAGACATGACTACGTCGGAGAAGTTAGTTGCCGCATTGCCAATAAGTTTGTCATAATATGGGTATTTCAGTGTCTGGACAAACAAAGTGACCATTTCTCTTTCTGTCATGGGTGGCTGTACTTGTGCAGCTAAGTCCCTCCAACGTTGGGCATATTCCTTAAAAGTTTCTGGCTTTTTCTTCTCCATGTTTTGAAGAGTTTGGCGATCTGGAGCCAAGTCCATAACATGTTTATAATTGCCGATAAAGGCCTGAGCAAGGTCATTCCAAGTTTTGATGTTTCTTGGACCTTGACTTAGATACCACTGTAGTGCTGATTTTGTGAGACTTTCCTGAAAAAGTGCAATCCACACCTTTTCATCTTTTGTGAGTGGTTGTAGTCTCCTGAGAAATAAAGTGATGTGAGTGATGGGATCACTCGTTCCATCGTATTTTACGAAATCTGGCACCTTAAAGTCTGAAGGGATTACGACATCTGGCACTAAGCAGAGGTCATCCACTGAAAGAGATCCGAATATGGTGCCTCCTTCAATGGCTCGCAGTCTCTTCTCTATTGTTTCGAGTTTTTGAGATTCTGCTTCTTCTTTTGGTGGTGTCTTCTTTTCTTCAAGTACAGTGTCTTGTTTCAGGTGAACACTAGCAGACGGACCTGGTTCTTGAAACAAGTTTTCTTGGACTGAGACTCGTTGCGGGGTGAATCCCGGAGGATAAGTGGGATCTTGTACTTCTTTGATGGGAGCTTGAGTTGCTTTCCCTTTGATTAATTCCATCAATTGTCTCATCTGTTCTGACATACTTTCAATCTTGGACTCCATCTCCATGAGACGTCCTTCGGCTTGTTCTGCCATTAATTTTGTTTGGAGCCGAGTTGAATATCGGTGTTGAGGTCCAATTTTACCCTTTTTAAAGGAATATTTATTTTATTAGACTCTACATGTATGTGATTGATGCAATGGATGCATGCATGCGATGAGTGAGTTTGATTATCCACTATCGTGGAACTTCAAGACTTTTAGTTGTTATTTAGAAAGATCAAAAGTTATTTAATGCGTGGTTTTGATGCATGAAAAATAATTGCACTAAACAGAAGTACAAGAAAAGAAAAATAAGGTTATTAATGAGTTAATAGCAATTAACAACTCATGAACTATTATGGAAAAACGAGTTAAAACCATAAATATAAGACACGAAGAAAATAAAAGTGTAGAGCAACAACATAGCATAACAAGGACATGCTTATGGCGTTAGTAAATGGGAGGAATACTATGGTCAGTTCTATGGTTAAGTGGGGAGTTCTATATGCATAAGGTGGTTTATCAAAAAGGCAAGGGATAGTTCCCGAATCCCGTCACTAAATTATAGTGACGGCCCGATTCCTTACCCTCTAGGGTTTATGTAAGGAATGGATTAATTCGAGTCGTAGCTTTTCGTGGGCCCATGCAGAGACTAACCGTCTCAGAAGGCAATACACTACTTTGCTACTTTGAAACCGGTGAAGGCTTGGAGACCATGGCCTCACAAGGACAACAACACCAATTCCGCTTAGAAAGAATCGTGTTTGATTTAAGGAAGCTCGGGTATAGAGCTTCATATTGTGAATGCATTATGCATGTTTACTTAAGTAAAAATAATATATAAATCCACATAATAGTAAAGCAAAGTAAATCAAAACAAATCAACTTTAGGCTCGACTCACTAACTTATGTCCCCAGTGGAGTCGCCAAGCTGTGGCAACGTCGGGTTTTCTGGAGTCGCCACCAATCTGTTTACTTAGGTCGATTGGACACCTTAAAATTGGTCTGCGAGAGTTCGGGGATCGGGAGTACGGTTACGCTAAAACAATATTGTTATAGCGCCCAAAATTGGCACCTTAGTTGATTTTAATTTTGTTTTACTTTGCTTTTAAAAAAATTTCAGTTAATTTAGATATTTTAACTGAATTAGTCGAAAAATGTGGATTTTGGTAATTAATTCGGATGAAATTTTATACTTCCGAACCATGGACTCTGCCGAGTCATTTGGACACGGAAGATTTTTGATTCCGAACCATGGACTCTGCCGAGTCATTTTTATGGACACGGAATAAATTTAATTTTTATCCATATTGTAAAAATATGGATTTTTATTTTTTTATTTAATTTATTTATTTTTTAAAAAAAGTTTGATATTTTCCAAACCGTAGATCCTGACGGATCATCCGGATATGGAAATTAATTTAATTTATAGTAATTATTTAATTCTTATTATTATGGAATTAATTTTTAAATGGTAATTCTTTTTGTTTATGAATGATTTTTTAAATCTAACTAAAAATTTTATTTTCATATTTTTTACTTCTTTTTTTTTTTTTTTTTTACTTTTTTTTTTTTTTAATTTTTCTTTTTATTTCTTTTATCTTTCTTTTTTTCTTTTGAAAAATCTTTTCTTTTATCTTTCTTTTATTTTTTTTTTTCTTTTCTTTTCTTTTTTTCTTTTTTTTCTTTCTTTCTTTCTTTATTTTTTTTTCTTTTTTAGTTTTTTTTTTTTTTTTAGTGAAAGTTATTTATTATTTAAATAATTATTCAATTTATAAAAGAAAAATAATTAGCTTTTTAAAAAAATGATTTTTATTAGGCTTAATAATTAATTAAAAAAAAATAATCTTCTTTTAATTTTGATTTATGTATTTATTAGTAAGGGTAAAAGGTGAATTAAATAAAAAAAATTATATAAAGGAAAATTAATAATAATAAAGTGGGGCTTTTTGGCCATCCACTTTAAAAATAAATAATAATAAAGGTTAGCAAAGTTAATTAAATTAATTAACAACAATAATAAAAATTAGCCAAGTTTAATTAAATTAATTGATTAACAACAATAATAAAAAGTTAGTCAAGTTAATTAAATTAATTAACAACAATAATAAAAAGTTAGTCAAGTTAATTAAATTAATTAACAACAATAATAAAAAGTTAGTCAAGTTAATTAAATTAATTAATTAACAACAATAATAAAAAGTTAGCCAAGTTAATTAAATTAATTAATTAACAACAATAATAAAAAAAGTTAGTCAAGTTAATTAAATTAATTAATTAACAACAATAATAAAAGTTAGCCAAGTTAATTAAATTAATTAATTAACAACAATAATAAAAGTTAGCCAAGTTTAATTAATTAATTAATTAACAACAATAATAAAAGTTAGCCAAGTTTAATTAAATTAAAAGTTAAGTTAACAACAATAATAAAAAATTAGTAAGTTAGTTGTTGTTAGTTGTTAATAGCAACAGTAAAGAAAGGGTTAGTAATAAACAAACAAGTAAAAATAAAAAAAAAAGGTTAGTAATTAATTCTGCAAGAACAAAAATAAAAACGTTAGTGACCAAATTGAAAAAAATTGAAAAGATGAAGGATGGAATAGAGGTTTACCCTTTTTAAATTAAAATTTTGAAATCTCTGTTTTCAAAACAGAGAAGACGCGACACGGGGAGGAGGGGGGTGACGGGCTGGGCAGGCGGAGGCGGCGAGGGCGCAGGGCGGCCGGGTGACGGCGACGAGGGCGCGGGGCGACGGCGGCGAGGGCAACGGCGGCCGGGAAGACGGCGGCGGAACGGCTGGACGCGGCGGCGCGAGACGGCAGGACGGCGGCGGCAGGACGGCTGGGCACGGCGGCGGAACGGCAACGGCGGCGCGAGACGGGCGGCCGGAGTAGGAGCGACGGCGACGGCGACGGCGGCGACGGCGGCGGCAGGGCGACGGCAGGCAAAGCGGGATAGGACGGCGACAGCAAAAGAAAGAAAGAGAAAACGGAGGAAGAAGGTAGTCGAAACGTAAGAAAAAAAATAATTTTGGGACCGTTTTGGCAGAGGGAGGAGAGGCTAGGACTAAGGCTTCTATTTTCCCTTTTTTAAAACGGAGCTCTGAACTTTTTTTCTATGATTTTCTATGTGTTCATCACTGAATTTGGAGGCCTATTTATAGAGGAAGTTTGGCTGAACTGTTCCTAATTAAATAATAAAAATAATCAAAACTTATCTCTTAAGTTGGTAAAATGACAATTTCAGTCCTTTACGTTACTCCAGCTCTGGATAAGCTCAGAAGCTTCTGATTTTGACAATTTTGTCGTTTTCTGTCAATTTGGGCCAGAAACGTCCGTTTGGCCCAAAATTGACGCGAAAAATTACCCAAATGCTCCTGAAACTTTCAGATTTTGTCAATTTTTCCCGAAACTTCTCAATTTTGTCATTTTTACCCCAAATTTTTTTAATTTTTTTTGTCATTTTTTTTCACGATATTTTTTTTATTTCAAACATACACATATTCACACATATATCGTTTTTTTAAATCAAAATCTTCACAAAACAAAAATATATTTTAAACTAATTAAATTTTTTTTAATAATAATAATAGTAATAAATATATTTTTTAAATTAATTTTTTTAATAAAATTTTTTTAAAATTTTAAAACCCCCGGACGAAATTGGGTGTCAACAAACCCCACTTCATCATTTCAATGCAGTGTTACAAGCTCTATCCGGTCCCGAAGGGTGGCTTTTATTTCATGCTACCTCGGGGATCTGGGAGCAAAAAATATATGTTCACCTTCGGTACTAGAGATAGTTGGCGAAGGTGGAAAAGGAAGTTCTTCTGCCTGAAGGTGGCGGAGGCATGGTCGAACATGCCGACTAGGTGGGCCCGGGGGAAGCTAGAGATGGATGTCATTGACCCCAAGAAGCTGCTAACTCCTGAGTTGGCGGCGAAGTTTGAACACTTCGACAGCCATATCCGAGCTGTCGCCGACTGGGATACCGAGGTCCCACCGCGTTCCTTGTACCCCTTCCCCATTAAGTAGGACCTTATGACCGAGGAGGTTCTTCAGGAGCTAGGGGTGCTCAAGAAGCATAAGACGGACCTCGACATGCCAGCTCCTGCCGCTGATGGGAAGAAGTCTTGGCTGGTGATGCTCATTCGGGGGGAGCTCTCTTACAAAGCCCTTTTTGAGAGTAAGTTACTTTCCAATTTTTGGTATAAGTATCCCTTTGGACTGACGCTGATATTTTCCTACTTTTTCAGAGATGGGCGATCAGTCAGCCGCTTTCTACAAATCCCTCTTCCTCAGCCAAGCCGAGAAGGAGGAACAGACGAAGAAAGGGGCCCCGAAGTGGCGAAAGACGCTGGGGGCAGTCTGTCTTTGGCTAAAAAGGCGAAGAAGGACCCCATTCCCCCGCCTCCAGTAGATGTCGAGGAGGCCAAGGATCAGCCCGAGGTCCAGGCCGTCCTGCCACCGGAGCTTGCCGTCAACTCCACTCCTCGGAGTCCCACTACTTCGGCGGACCTGCTAGGCTCTTCTGCAGGAGGCCCTTCTGCTGGGGAACTTGAGGAGCGCAGAAGAAGTAAGGGCAAACATGTCCCTGCTGAAGTGGAAGAGGTTCGGGACTCCGATGATGACATTGCCGAAGTGCCGCCAGGTTTGTCCCTTAGACATTTTTAGTACTCTCAATCTCGTTGATATATGACCAGGGAACAATGTCTTTAATGGAACTGTGCCTTGACCTTGCAGAGGAATTGGCGCCCTTGGCATGGATGGTGGAGCATGCCCGGAAGCGGGCCCTTTGGGACTCTCATATCCTGAAGGATAAGGTCCCGAGGGAGCTTTTCTGGTCATTCACGGAGGACATGAATTTGTTCTCCAAAGACTGCCCACAAATGGCTCCCCAATTGGCGAGGGGCCTACTCACCCTGGCTTCCTTCAAATTGGTTTCCAAAGAGTGCATGAATGAGGAGGTCCTCGCCACGGGGATGTCCGAGCATGCTACCCAGGTATTCTTCAGAGCCTTTATTTTTTCTCTCAATTTTTTCTAAGTGTTTGGCTTTCCTTGTGCGATTTTTACCAAGTGCCCTCCCCCCCTTTTTTGCAGCTCTTCGGGTATAGTGGATACTTCAAAGCTTGGGCAGCAAAATAGTCTTCGGTCCAGTCTTGGGCCGAAGATTGTCTGGAGAAGGCCACGGTGTTTTGTGCCAACTCGGTCGTCAAGAACGCCGAGTTGAGCAGAATAGCCAAGGAGGAGGTTGCCAAACTCCGGGAGGAACTCTTGAAGGGCCAAGAAGAGCTCTTGAAGGACTTCTCCCCGAAGTTGTCCGACCTCATCACGAAAGTCATCAGCCTGACCTCGGCTAACGAGGCTTATCAAAAGGTGAAAGAGGAAGACTCCGCTCTCCTGGCGAAGGCCCTTGCTGACAATGCCGAACTTCAGGCTGAGGTTGAGGCCCTGAAGAATGAGACGAAGAAGAAGAAGAAGATGAAGAAGCTGGAGAAGGAGGTCACCAATTTGAAAAATGAAGTGGAAGACTTGTCTGTTGAGAAAGACAAGGCTATTCAGGCGACCAAAGTTGGCTTCCAAGATGGCTTTTGTTTGGCTCGACACCAAGTTTTGGGAAAACACCCAGACCTCGACTTTTCCTTCTTGGCTACCCTGGACATTCCCGAGCGGTCTCGTTAAACCTGGTCAAAGATTGAGCTCCTCAACCTGCCATTTCCCCCTCGTCTAGTGTCGAAGGCAGCGGCTAAGGACACTGGGGATGGAGCTTCTCACGACGCTGGGGTCCCTTAGGTGTTTAGGGCTTTTACTTTGTCTTCTTCTTTTTCTTTGTAATCTTCTTCTTGCAATCTCCTCCTTGTAACAAGGCCTTCTCAATGACATTTTTCCTTCCTTTAAAATTTGGCTAAGTCCTTGAGCAGCAATTTTTTGTTTCCAAGGGTTGTTTTGACCACTTTCGGTCTAGGACCCTTCAAGAAGATATTTTTTGCTCTTTTTATTTGACCGTCTTCGAGGAAACTCTAGCTTTGCTGAATATCCTTTGGCAAAGTTTGGTCTGTTTTCACCAGCCGTATTCGGTTGATGCACCTTTTGGGAAAATGACCCAACCGACTTTGGAGGAAATACGTGGTTTTCGCAAGTACATACTTGAACCTTGCTCGGCAAGAACTCTTAGGTGGAGTTATTTTCCTGAAAATTGTTTGTACTTAGAAAAAATTTCTAACTGTACAATTTCTTATCAAAATTCTAAGTGTAGAATTTCTTTAAGGCATCTGAGTGCCATGTATTCTTCAGTTCTCCACCTTCGGTATCGCCGAGCTTATAGACTCCGTTCCGAACCTCGTCAAGGACCAAATAAGGCCCTTCCCAGTTCACCCGAAGTACCCCGTGAGACGGTCTTCGAGGTTCGAACTCAGCCTTTCAGAGAACGAGGTCTCCCTTCCTTATTCCTTTTCACCTAACGCGCAAGTTCGTAGCTGTAGCCACTCTTTGCTGAAAGGCTTTTCTCCTAAGTTCAGCCACTTCTTTGTGTTCACCAATTAGGTCAAGTTTAGTTCGTAACCCGAGGTCATTCCTTTCCTCGTTGAACACTTGTACCCTGACTGATGGCTGAACTACCTCGATAGGAATAATGGCCTTTGTGCCAAAGACGAGCGAGAAAGGCGTTTCACCCGTGGCCCTTCGAGGTGTTGTCCGATAGCTCCATAGCACACTAGGAAGTTCCCCTGGCCATTTTCCCTTTGCTTCCCCTAATCTCTTTTTCAGACCATCTTTTATGGTTCTGTTAGATATGTCTACCTATCCGTTGCTCTGAGGATGAGCTACTGGAGCGAAGTGCATTTTTATGCCGAGGTCGGTGATGAATTCTTGGAGTCCTTTGTCTATAAACTGGGAACCATTGTCGGCCACTATCACCCTCAGTATGCCAAATTTGCATACAATGCTCTTCCAGATGAATTTTTGTATGTCCTTTGCCGAAACAGTTGTCAGGGGCTCTACCTCGACCCATTTAGTGAAGTAATCCACTGTGACCACGCAGAACTTCACTCCTCCAGGTGCCGTCAGGAGTGGCCCGATGAGGTCAATGCCTCAAACTGCAAATGGGCAGGGGCAGTTAGCCGAGGTTATAAATGTCACACCTCACTCAGGCCCTGGCCTATAAGTTTCTAAATTAACTCACAAGCTCGACTCCAAAATTAAGTTTCTAACATTCAGCCAAGCAAACCATGGCAACATTAAGTCTTATTTTCTTAAGTTGAGAGGCCTGGGAGGTGGCCCAGGTGGCTTTAAAATAAGTCCAACAAATACTTACAGCAAAGGCAAGGCCCAATACCACTAACTTGCACAACAAGCAAGGTTTTAATTGAATACTTGCATACCAAGCAAGGCAACACTTAATGAAGTTTTCAAGTGCATAATTGGTGTGCAATCAAGTGTGCTATCTATATGACAACCAAGAAGCCACATTATTGGTTTAGATTTTGAAACCACAAGTTAATATGTACATGATGCTCTCGGTCAACAACATACATATAAGGGTGCACAACATTTCCATAAGACTAGGCCCCTAACTATTTACATAAAAGTGCCATACATTGGCCCAAAACATTTAGCATACATGTACAAGCATAAAGCCATCCATAAGCCCATACATAACTTGGCATACAATTCCCATAAAAGCATCACAAGTCTAGGCATCAAGGACTACACATACGTACACAAAAGGATAGTCTACCTAGTGTTCAACATGGCTACATGCCATGAAACCAAAAGCTAAACATGCCAAGTTATTACATACCAAGACCATTAATGGTCAAACAGAACTTTGAGAATTCCATACAAAAGTACACACTGCAACACCAACCCAATTTCCTGATTCATTGTCATGAAAGCAAATACTATGATCAGAGCCAAAGTCCAAGTGTCCATAGCATTTCCTAGACAAGTCTCCAACTACAGCCTGCATACTTATCACATAAGTCTCGGCCAACCAAGAATATAAGACTTGTAATGTACTAGAACTAATAAGCCAAGCACACATTGGCACATACCTTGCTAAACAAGCAAACAAGCACTAAACACGAGTACAGAGCAAGCTAGTACTATTCAGGCCGAATGTCTTTGCCTGAAAATAAAAGGATGGGCAATGAGTAAAAATCAGTAGGATTCACTTGTATATATTCAACTCTAATAAGAGTCTATTTAGTTAAGCTGAGTATTCACTCAAAGCTTAACCTCCCATTAGCTAGCTTTACCTGCAAAACAAACACAAAGACAAGGAAAACCATGCATATACATATACAAGATAAATAACCATGGCATAAAATCCACAATACCATAAGTGGGGTTAGCAAGCACATGGAAAGCACCAAAGCAAACAAGAACACACACACACTCCACATTTTGCTCTCGGCCCAAATAATCATACATGTACCCATGTGCACATTGCACACAAAACACCATCAAACCATCCACTTCCACTTAGAGCTCCAAAATGCTAAGCAAATAGGCCACATTTACTTGCATTTCTAGTACATGTACATTAGTTAATTAGCTAATCAACAATTCAACCGAGTGAAAACTCAATAGCCCATCCAGCAACTAAGGTCATTTGGCAAATTTCAACCATCACTTAGTCACTCTAAACACTTGAACCATGGTAATTCACCAAGCAATATCAAGTGTTAGTGAACCCTACCTCAATAGCTTTAGGTCTCAAGCCAAACTTCAAATGCCCAAGTGTTCTTCAATCACAATGCCTACCATAACAATACATAGGCATCAACAACACTTACTCATGGACTAACTACCATGATTTCAATGAAGAACACTACAATATACAAGCTTAAGCTCTCGGTCACAATGCCCAATTCCACATATTTGTGTTATCCATCAAACTAACTCATTACATGATCATCTAATCATCAATGAACATCACTCATGGCATTATTACCATGTAACCAAGTGAATAACACTCAAGTAAACTAATCCAAGTTTTCGGCCAAAATGCCCATTTTCACATAATAGTGTTCTTTATCAAACTAGCCCATTACATAAACACCTAATCATCAATGATCATTGTTCATGGCACCAATACCATGTAATCAAGTAATGAACACCAAATTACACTACTTCAAGCCCTCGGCCATAATGCCCATTGCCAAACACTAATGTTCTTCACCCATCCAATCCAACATACAATCACCTAATCATCATTAATCAACGTTCATGGCACCATTACCATGCAATTAGATGAAGAACATAAGATTACCTCAAAATGAGCTTCTCGGCCAAATGCTAACTTGCACGCATTGATGTTCCTTGTTCAAAATAGCCTAGCATAAGATCACATAGGCACCAATTAACCTTAATCATGGACTAATTTCCATGTACACAATGAAGAACACCAAACTCTATCAATTAATCCTTTTGACCAAAAGTAGGTTTCCACAACAACATATCAATTGCTCAATTCACTTAGCTTAACAACGTTTGAGCACTCAATATCCTTGTTCATGGAAGAAAATACCATGGATTCAAGGAATTTAACAAGAATTACCTTAACCCTAGCTTGAATAGGCTCGGCCTTCCTTGAATCTCCAAGAACAAGGCTTGATTCAAAGCAAACAAAGGCCGAAACAACCTTCTCCAAGCTTGAATCCTTCAATGCCCTTAGGATTTCTTGAATTCAAGGCTAAATGGTGGATGAACTCTCAAGAACAACTCTCGGTCAAGTGAAGAGCAAAGAACCCGAAATGGCAAAGTAATGGTCTCGACTAGTTTCGGCCGAAAGACTTGTATTTTAGTTAGCTAAAATGCTAACTTTTGCTTCCATTTCTTTGCATGAAACAATGTAGCCCCCAACTCTACATGAACACAAGGTTGCCACTTAAACTTGTGTCTAAATGGACATTTAAGTCACTTCATGGCCTATAATGCCATGTACACATCAAACACAAGTACCAAAGTGCTTTAATTCCCCATGTGTAACCGGCCATGTAACTAGAATAAAGACTAGTTAATTTAACTAGTTAACTAGTGAATAGTTCTTTAGTGGTAGACAAGACTTGACTAGCAATCATTATTGTCTACTAGTTTTGGTCTAGTCTTGCACTAGTCATCCAATAAACTTGCATGGCCGAAAATGCCAACTTTAAGTTTGTAGTTTTAATTGTACCACTAATCTGAGTGTATAATTTGATCCCCCTTCTCTGTTTTCTGTCAGCTTTCCATAGTCCAGCTTCTAGGTGCAGTTAAGGCCTGAAGGTTTCTAGTTTTGCACATAGATCATTGTACTAGTTTCCATAGTTCTCCTCACTCTCCTTTATACTTTTTTTTGTTTTCCTTTGTTTTTCTTGGCCCAAGCCAAGCACTTAGGAGGTACCTAACAATAAATTCCGAGGGTAACCTCTGAATGTTGGCGTGTCTTTGGCAACTATCACATTTCTGGACAAACTGCCTCACGTCCATTCTTAGGGTGGGCCAGAAGTACTCCTGGTGGAGTATTACTCCTGCCAAGGCATCAGTTCCGATGTGGGAACCACAAGTCCTCTGGTGGACTTCTTCGAGAACATTCCCAGTGTCCTCTTCGCTGACACACCTTTGTAACGGACTTGCATACCCCTGCCAGTACAATTCTTCTCCGATTAGGAAATATTGTCCGGAGCATCTTCGCACTTTTGCTGCTTTGCAAGGGTCGTTGGGAAGCTCTGAGGTTGTAAAATACCTTTTTATAGAACTTTTCCATCCTTTTTTTGAGGTTGCTATGCTCATTATTGCTATGCTTGGGTGGCTCAATACCTCAGTGGACTTTCTTGATTTGGCCAGACTATCCGCTTCAGCATTGTCTCGACGAGGCATGTTCTCAATGTGTACTGCGTCGAACTCCTGAATGAGGTTTGACATAAGTTCATGATATTTTGCCAAAGTTGGGTTCTTTGCGCTATAGTCCCCTGCCATCTGTCGAACCACTAGCTGAGAATCGCTGTGGGCCTTCAGGTTTTTCACGCCAATTTTTCTAGCCAAGCGTAACCTTTCTATGAGAGCTTCATACTCTGCCATATTGTTAGTGACATTAAACCCAAATTTGATGGCTTTTGTGACTTCCATACCCTCGGGGCCGCGAATGATTACTCCAGCTCCCTGGTGCTCAGAGCCAGAGGCCCCATCTACAAACAGAGTCCACTCCGGTTCATTTTTGCCTAGGTCTGATTGACCATCTTTGGCAATGGGTACTTCGGCAATGAAATCCGCCAAAGCTTGAGCTTTTATTGCCTTCTTTGGCTCATAGGTGATATCATATTCGCCGAGCTCTATGCACCACTTGGAAAACCTTCTCGAGTGGTCTCCATTCTTCATGATATCCCGAAGAGGCAGGTTACTTCGGACAATATTGGGGTAGCCTTGGAAATACGGACGTAGTCTTTCGCTTGCAAGCACCAGGGTGTAAAATAGCCTTTTGTAGTAGGGGGTACCTGACTTCGGCGCCATGCAGGGACTTGCTCATATAGTATACTGGCCATTTTTCCACCCCCTCTTCCTTCACAAGAACCGAACTTAGTGCCTTTTCCATGACTGCGAGCTATAGTATGATGGGTTCCCCTTCCCGTGGCTACTGGAGTGTTGGTAAACGAGTCAGGTAGACCTTAAGCTCTTCCCAGGCCTTTTGGCAGTCTTTGTTCCAAAGATGCACATCGCTTCCAAGGTGACCACCGTTTTTTGCTGCCTTGGTGATGACCTTAAAGAACGGTCGGCAGCGATCCCCATATCTGGAAATGAACCTGCTATGGGACGTTATTCTCCCTGTGAGCCTTTGCACATCCTTTGTTGTGGCAGGAGTTCAGAATCCTAGTAGTGCTTTGACCTTTTCCGGATTGGCATCGATACCCCTTTTCGACACCATAAATCTGAGGAACTTACCCGCGCTCATGCCGAAGACGCACATTTCGGGATTGAGGATTCTGAAGGTTCTCAGTTGGTGGAATGTTTCCTCCAAGTCTGCAATGTGACTCCTAGGTAGCTTACTCTTAACTATCATATCATCAACGTAGACCTCCATGTTTCTCCCAATTTGGGAGCTGAAGACCTTATTCATCAGCCTTTGGTACGTGGCCCCTGCGTTATTAAGTTCAAAGGGCATTCTAACATAGCAGTACGTACCAACCCTGGTGATGAAGGCGGTTTTTTCTTCGTCTTCGAGGTCCATTCTGATTTGATGATACCCGCTGAAGGCATCGAGAAAAGTTAGGAGACCATACTCGGCGGTTGAGTCCACCAACTGGTCTATTGGCAGCAGAGGATATGAATCTTTAGGGCATGCGTCGTTCACATTTCGGAAGTCGATGCACATTCGGAGCTTGTCGCTCCCTTCTTTTTGTGGCAATAACCACATTACTAAGCCATTCGGGGTATTTGACTTCCCTGATTACACCTGCTTCTATTAAATGTTGGACTTTAGTTTTAACGAAGTCGTTCTTGTGCGTGGAAAGGCTTCGCTTTTTTTGTTGAACGGACTTTGCCTCTGGCCACACCTTAAGGCTATGCTAGACTATGCAAGGGTCTACCCCAAGATGTCCTTCGTCGAGTAACTGAACAGATCTTTATTCACTAACAGGAAATATACAAGCTTTTCCTTGTCACCTTCGGCCAATCTTTTCCCTATTCGGGTATTTCGGCCTGGGACAAGTTATTTATCTTCCGTTTCTATCTTCTTAGAATCCTCTGTTCCTTCTCCCTTCAGCTCTCCTGCGAGTACGGTGTTCAATCCTATAGTCCATTCGCAGTTCTTCACTGGGGCCTTTCTTTTTTTGACAAACACCTTCCTCACTTCCCCTTGGTCGATGAAGATCTCAGCGTCTCCGTCCTTTGTGGCGAAGGTGACAGTCAAATATTTCATATCTGGGCGAATGTGGAGGTTTCCTTGCGTCTGTTTTTCAAGGATGGCATTATACGATGAAGGGACATCTATGACGACAAACCTTGTCATTCTGGAGGCAAAAAGCTCATCCTTGTTCTGTAGTGAAATTCCTCTTAACATCAGGGGAAGGTCAATCCATCCGAGGACGGGGAGTTTGAACGGTCCTACTTCGAAAGTAGGAGAAGTGATGGGCTTGAAGTCGCTCCTTCAGATACCTAAACTCGGTAGCAAATGAGAGAACAAGACGTCAGCATTAGAACCATCATCAAGCAGTACTCTCTTGACATCCCAACTCCCTATCCTTGCCCTGACCAGTAGTGGGTCCTCATGAGGGAATATTATTGTAGACCCATCTTTCTGAACAAGCTTTTTTGATGGGTTGCCGTATTCCATCACCGAGATCCCCCTAGCTTTTCTTTTCCTTTCTGCCGACGGCAGTCCTGTGGTGATCATCTGTATTACTCCTGCCGGAGGTGGCGGATGTCTTCTGGGACTTCAGTTATGGCGTCTGCCAGAGTCATATTGCTCGTCATCTCCTTTCCTTTCCTCTTCCCTCATCCCTTTTTGGGGAGGGCATTCATAAGTACCGCCGAAGTTGGCCCTGCTTTATCAGGGACTCTATGTACTTCCTCATCTGTAAGCAATCCTCGGTATCATGCCCATCATCCCAATGGGACTGGCAAAACTTTTTCATGTTCTTTTTGTTGTCCGAGGTCATGGCCTTCGGTTGCTGAATTTGAGTTCCTTGCCTTTCCATGGCCATGAAGATGTTCGTTCTTATGGTGTTTAGGGGAGTAAAAGTCAACGGCTTCTTCTCTCTAAGTGTCCATGGTCGACCCCCTGATTCGGTTGGGTAGCAAGTTTGTTGGCTCGATCCCTCTGTGCGGACGTGGTCAGGCTTTGGGCCCCCCATCCTCATCATATGCTGCTCAGCCCTTCGGTAAAACTCGTCGAGGGTGTCTGGGGGGTCCTTAGAGAATTCGTAGAACAACTATGAGTCTTTCCGAAGTCCCCGTATCATGGCGAGGATACGTATTTTTGGCCTAAAGTCTGGAACGCTCAGGGCTTCTCGGTTGAACCTTTTGACATAGTCGCGAATAGTTTCTCCACTCTTCTACGCTATGTCGAACATTTGAACTGGCATCTTTGCCGTTGGCCTGCTTTCGATGAATTGCTGCGTGAAAGTGGTAGACAACTCTTGGAATCCTATGATAATTCTGGGGGCCAGTGAGTTGTACCATGCCGTTGCTGGTCTAGTGAGGGTGACCTCGAAGCATTTGCACAGGGTGGCATCATCAGCACCGTGCAACACCATACTTCGCCTGTATTTGGTTAGGTGAGTCTGGGGGTCACTTCAGCCATCGTAGGTTTCCAAATGAGGCAGCCGAAAGTCACTAGGCATGGGTGCTTCAACTACTGCTCAGGTAAACGGCGATTCGTCTCCGTTGAAGGTCTCTGACAACCTAGACCAAACGGGCTTCTGAGCTACCTATCTTTCCACCCTCTTTAGCCTCTTTAGGATATTTTCCATGAGGAGTGTGGCGCTGGGCTCTTCTTCTTGCTGCCTAGAGGCCTCTAGCAATGGAGAGCAACGCATCCTTTTTGGAGAGCAACTTCGGCGGCGAGGGGATTGCGATTTCTCCTATGGTGAAGAACTCCTTCAATGGGGAGTCCTAGGCCATTTGGTCCCCGCTTCTCCCATAGGTCGAACCCTGGGGGGTATGTTTTCCGTCAAGGACTCATCACGTTGGTCCCTGCTTCCTGAACTCCGATGAGTTGACTTCGGGCTTCTCTCTCGGTGAGGTACTGGTGAAGAGGGCCTTCAGTCCAGAGGCGGCTGTGGCGATCTTCGGTCTAGCTGCTGCGTCATTTCAGCCACAACAGAGCGCTGAAAATCATGCAAGAAGCGCATGGTAACGTTAGAGGACGCTCGTCCTCAAGCGAGAAAGTCCCTGCTGCGGGTTGTTCGGTTGCTGGTTGAACCTTTGGTGTGGAAGGGGACTTCGGAAGCCCCTTATCCTTAGAACGCCGAGTTTGAATGACAGCCACCTGGGAATGGTTTCCCACAGACGGCGCCATGTGATGCCCTTCAACATCATCGTTGTGCGACATGGTGAGCCCGGAGCAGGAACTACTGACGAAAGGATGTCTGGGTGAGGAACCTCCAGTGGGAGAAGGACTGCAAGGACATAGAAAAGAAGGGGTTAGGAGCTCCCCGGAGTGTTTTTCCAGGGGAGGAGTCCCCGACGTCCAAGTCAGTGCTTGAAGGTAGAGGGTAAGTAAGGAACTGAGATTTTTCCCTTGTCGTCGGATTTGTTTACTTGGGGTGCTTTCTGAGTATTTATAAGGAGGTGTACAAGAGAAGTTCATTTGCCACTGTCGTCCCAGATCATGACATGTGTTTGGTCGGATGTGGCCTGTACCTTTAGTAGTAGGGGGCCTCTAGTCGGCCATAGGCCGCCTGCTTAGGAGCCTAGGACGGCGTGTCAGAGCGTGTCCAAGGGCAGCGTGTCGGGGTCGTACAAGTATGGTGTGTTAGTGCGCGTATGGGGGCGGCGTGTCAGAGGCTCCTTAATTGTTTCTACCGTACTCCTGAGATCCCTTCAGTAGAAAGGAGCTTTCCGGAATAGGGGGCCCTTTTTCTGAAGTCTTCTCAGCAATCCGAGAGTCCCCTCGTCATGGATGCTCCCCTTCAGGGGCGTTCTCTCCTGCTGAAGGTGATGAGTCTTTCTCTTCCGAAGCCTGTTCGGTAACCTTACCGAAGAATACGATGCACCGTACTCCCGAGGTCGGTATTGTCCTTCCCAGGGGTGATGATGGATCACCGAGGTTAGATGTTCAAGGTGTTAGACCCTCTTTTTCCAAGGTTGGTGCTCGCATTCCTTGTGGGTGACGCTCGACTTTCCGATGGTGGTGCTTTGCCCGAGCTTATGGGTTTAAAGGGCGATGGCACTTCGGCTATTAGTATGTTTTTTTTTTTGCTTTACTCTGGAAGTAATTATTGTAATGCTTGTGACATAAATTTTGATGTGACATATATGATGGTTAAAATTATATTTTGATGTGAAATATATGATGGCTGAATATGCATGGAATCAAGTTCAAATGCATGGTATAAAGTTTGAATGAGTATTATGAATTTGGTTTACTAGTCAAACAATCTTCACTCTTATTAACAAAAAATTAATATTAAATCTTTCCAATTAATAAGTTATGGGCCAAAGTAATGGGTGAAGTTTCACTAAAAGCTATTGAGCGTGAAACTTAAATATCTGGCTAAGTATCCTAGGTGTTATGGCCTAGGCCACCTGAGAATTGGTCCTTTGGGTTCCCAAACCACCTATACCCTATACACTCCTACGCCATCAGAGGGTTTGGGAACCCGAAGGACCAATTCTCAGGTGGCTTAGGGCATAACACCCAAGATAGTTAGCCAGATATTTAAGTTTCATACTTAATAGCTCTTAGTTAAACTTCTCCTATTACTCTAGCCCACAATTTATTAATTGAAAAGATTTAATATCAATTTTCAGTTAATAAGAGTGAAGATTATTTCACTATTAAACCAAATTCATAATACTCAGTCAAACTTTATACCATGCATTTGAATTTGATTCCGTGCATATTCAGCCATCATATATATTTCACATCAAAATATGATATCGGCCATCATATATGTCACATCAAAATATATGTCACAAGCCTTACAACAGTTACTTCCCGAGTAAGGCCAAAAAAAAGCATATTACCTGCTAGGTCAGTATTTTACATTTTCACAAAATTTCATGCAGACTGTCTAGAAACTTCCCAGTAGTGTTCCTAGTGTGATTTCAATTTTGACCTGGTAGGCACATATCCATCAGAAAATAAACCTTACGGCCTTCCTATATATCACCACTGTCCCATAGCTAGAGAGGTTCACTACAGCTATAATAGCCTAAACCATACATAGATGATTACCCACAGAGTATAGTAAATGACTAATGTTTTAGTCAATAACTAGGTCATACCAAGAAGTTCATCAGTGACCTAGTTAAGCTTGGTGGCTTCAAGCTTCGGAGCCCCTTCCTAAAAATAGAAAGAAAACGGGGCATGAGTATGAATACTCAATAAGAGCCAACACAGCACCTAGTGCCTATAATACTATAAAAATCATATTTTCACAATAATGAGCCCGTAAAATAACCTAAATCCCAAAACATGGAGACAAGAAAGGACAATACAAATATATAGCATATATAGATAATAAATATAAGGTTAGCACATGCATCAAATCAAGAAAGCACGCAAAACACACACACCACTACACTAGCTTTAAAAAGCCTAGCCATAGCAAGCATCCATTTCCAGCAATTCAATTTGAAAACATAGAGCTCCAGACCAATTTCCAAGTCTGTCCACAACCTGAAAATGATCCTAATGCTTGCCCGTATTTATAGTTCTAGCTAGATACCATAAACCATATAGCTTAAAGAGTACATAAAGCGCACAGAGCCCTTTCAGAGCACCTAAGGTCATTCGGCTCTAAGCCATCACCTAGGACCATTTCCTTCTCAAAAATTATAATTTTAGGAGAAGGAGCAGAGTTGAACTCTTACGAATTTGTATCAAATCACAAATTCGGCTAAGATAACTTCTTTGAAACCTATGCTTAGCTCCTTTGTCTTTTGTTTAGCTTTCTTGTCTCTTTCTTACTCTTTCTTTATGTCTATGTGTTGGCTATGTCTTGCCACCTTAATCCAATTTTTGGCTTCTTAACAAGCTATTTGTAGAGCCAAAAATGTCACTTGGTCAAGAGATAAACCAAGACTATATTCAGTTGCCTTAAAGACTTGTTTGTTCGGCTTTTACTTCTTAATTTCTCTAGGAAATTTTCACAGCCTGTAGCAGCATTTTTGTCATGAATTTCCAGGATTTAAATGCCTTAAAACTGTCTAAGAAGCTGCCATGAAATCTCCATAACTTGGCACAGTTTGAAGCATACAACCGGCCAAGACCATGGGCTTTGTTTTGATTTTTGTTTAACTTTTTCTCATTAATTTCATTGGAAATTTTTAACACTTTAATGTAGGTTTGGCCTTGATTTTCCACGGTTCATAGCTCCAAGAAACCACCATAAACTTACTAAGAAATAGCCATTAGAAGCTTGGTCAACTTGAAGTATATGGCCAGTTAACAAGTTTTTGTTTAAAACTTGTTTTCTTTTTCTTTTTCTATGAAATTTCCTCTCTACTTACTACCACTTCTTGGACTACCATTTCTAGCCTTTATTACTGGCATTTCATCACTGAAATTCACAAGAAATTGCCAATTTTTTGAGTTTGTACAGCCGACAACAAATCCTTGCCAGTTTTGTTCGCTTTAGTTCCAGCCTTTATTGCTGGCAGTTCATCACCGAAATTCACAAGAAATTGCCAATTTTTTTAGCTTGTACAGCCGACTACAAATCCTTGCCACTTTAGTTGACTTAGTCAACTTAATTACACTTTCATTATATATTTCTTTTTAATTTCCTCACACTTTTCATGCAACTTCCATGCACTTTCTTAATGAGTTTGCAGCCCCATCTTTGGCCAATTATTCGGCCATCAAGCTCCGAAAAGAAATTCTTTTAATTGCTTGCATCACAAGTCACACAATTTGGCCATTTAGAACTATAGTACGCCCGATTGTGCACTCTTGTTCTCATTGTTCTTCTTGTTTAATTTCTCTATATTTTTCAGCCCATTGGCCTCCATTTAACTTAGGTTTTAATGTCACAAACATTTGCATGAATTTTTTTTCACATTGCATGCTTGTGACACAATATACACATATACACACTAAACTTGTAGTGTGATTTTTTTCAGATCCAGTTAAATCATCTGCTGGCATTATCACAATTCTTTCTTATACTACTTGAATTTTAGCAAATATTAATGATAACTTTTAGCTATTTTCTTAGTATTCCAAACTTTAGTCTTACTACAAGTAACCTATTTCAATTCTAGCATGTGAGTGAGCATGGTTAGTTTTATACATGTTCTAGATATAAATTCCGCAGTGATAATAAAATAGCAATAAATCAGAGAAAAATAATAATTAACATATGATTCGGCGTAATATAGTATCTGAAAAAAATAGAAGGCCGCATCTGAATGTTAACATAAAAGAAAATAAACAAAAGATTAATCAAGCATAAATAATGTGCAATCAAGTATATTAGTTTTATATTTGTAAAATAATACTTTGTATGCTTGTAGAACATGGAAATGATAAGATTATCTTTTGTTCACATCTCACCGACAACAATAAACAACGAGGATTCCCTATCTATTGTACCAAAAGGAATGGCGAAAGTTTCTACGTTGGATATATGGGAATTTAAGCAACTAAAAGAAATCAAATAAAAGTCTATGGAGAAATTGCATGTGAAACAATCAAAGAAGCAAATTAAGATGCATCTACATAAGGCTTATCGTATTGAAATCATTGATGAAATGTGCATGTAAATGGACGAGCAAGAGAGAAGAATGAAGAGGTTAAAAAAACTTGAGTATTGGTTTTGACTTGAATAGACTTCAAACAGTGAACAAGCAACTCAAATAGAGGATTAAAAACCTAGAAGGGAAGGTCAAGAAGCTTTGGTCAGGTTTTGAAAAAGCATAGTAATTTTTAGTGCCTAAATTATCAAAATTATTATTAAATAAATAGCTTAAAGTATTGAATATATAGACTCAATTGAGTAAAACTTTTTTTTATATTATAGGTATTAGGAGCAATATTATTGAATAGACATGCGCCTTTAATATAATATTACTAAAATATAAATCATCGATGTATTTTATAAGCAGCATGAAACAGTCTAGGTATTCAAGTTAATACATTATTTAATCAACCATTTAATGACGTACAAGAGTAACAGGCACTAATGACACGAAAGAGTAAGAACTTATCTTTGTTAGAAGTGAAATTCCACATGAAATAGATTCAACTATAAAATTTCAAAAGCTACAAAAAAATAATAAATTGTAAGTCAGTATATCCTCTAACAATAGCAATTCAAAAGTAAAATAAAAATATCCATAAAATACATTTTTATAGCAGTGACATAAAAACGTCCATAAATATACAATTAGAGTACAATAAGCATACATACATCATTTTCTTTCGGCACAAACGCATTTTTGGGTCGTTCTACCGGCGACAACTTTGCGCAGCCCTTTTTTTTTTTCCTCAAAATGAAAAGAAAACAAATCTCAAATAGCTACTAGATAAACTAATTACGTAATTAATGTTAATGAGAAATATTGCATAAGTTGGTAAATCTACTTATCTTAAATAAAATATCTACAATTGAATCCATGGAAGCATTCATTTTTATTTAGACCGAACAGAAAGCCCATAAGATATTTGGATTGAACAACAAACAAAATGAGCAGGAAAAAGACCTGCAAGCAAATATTTTGACTTTAATCTTCAAAATGTTCGGATCTAAAAGAGTTAAGGAAAAAAAAATAATCACAAATAATGAACAAAACAAATCTGTATAAAAGAACAAGAGCAACAGAGAAGTTTGTAGGTCTGGGTTGAACGTAACCGAGACCAGGTTTGTGTATTTATACTGCCATTCCATAGATACATTTGAATAGAAGATAATTACAGGAAATACAACATGATAAGTACACCGGATAAACAGGATATGATAAGCAGTAGTTCCCTAAGTATCGTTATCTTTATCTTTAATACGCCCCCTCAATGACAATGGCCTGGCACGAATGTTGAGATTGCTTCAAAATGAAGAGAAAGGCTGCAGAGATAACGTTTTGGTGAATATGCCTGCAAGCTGATCCTTGGATGAGGAATGACCTTTTGAAGGTCTACTAAATATCTTGTAATTTGCCTTAATTTAATCTCTTTCTAATCTCTAAGAATTTAAATTACCTAGCATAAAAAATAATTCTTTTGTATGTTTTCAAATTTTAAGATGCATTATGTAAATCAAAATAAAAATAAGATGAAACTATTCTAAGAAAACTTAAAAGGAAATAAAAGAGAAACAAAGAGATAAAATAAAAATAAATAAATAAATAAATATCCTATGTTACATCCTTATGTGAATTTAACGGTTAAATCTAATGCATGGCTAAACAAAGGAAAACAAAGAAATAAGCTTGCTGTCGGTGACTGATCTGCAACAAGAAGAAAAGTTAGTGGCTTATAGGAACGAAATCAAAAGTTGGAGGACTAAACGAGGGTTATACTAGAAAGAGATGAAGGACTGGGTTAGATCCGGACGAAAACGGGTCGCAGGTCCGAAACGGATTTGTCAATTTCTCCGTTCTCTGGCTACGGAGGAACGAGCGACTACCTGGGATTTGCTCAGCGGGGGCGCGGCAACCTGCAAGAGGGGTGAACGGCGAACGGCGGTGAGGGCTATGGCTGAGGGGGAGGAGACGCGCTTCGGCTTTCCTCGTTCCCTCTCTGATTTGTGCCGCCGGCAGTGGGGTGACGTTTGGGATGGTGGTGCGACGCGTAACGGAGCATTGGCGGCAACGACGAGGGCTGGCGGTGTGTGGTTGGAGCCTTGAGGTTGGGAGACCAGCGTCAATAGAGAAGCAGCAGTGATGGGGTGTTTGGGAGGTTTCGGAATTGAAGGGCAGGGTTGCAAAAAATTAGGGGGCTAAAGGTGCAGTTTTCTCTTTTTCTGGCTGGGAGCTCAGGGTTACGAAAATTCTCCTCCTTTTCTACTCAAATGTGACTTATATTTATA
The DNA here is from genome assembly GCA_005392925.1 of Aquilaria sinensis. Taxonomy (NCBI): domain Eukaryota; kingdom Viridiplantae; phylum Streptophyta; class Magnoliopsida; order Malvales; family Thymelaeaceae; genus Aquilaria; species Aquilaria sinensis. The sequence continues at coordinate 226,269 of SMDT01003208.1, read as the reverse complement.
CTAGAAGGAGTTTAAAACGTACTTAACAAGGTTTTGAGAGTTTAAACTTCATCCAAATCAAATTTGAAGAAGTCTAAGTCAATTAGGATACAATCTTGTGAAATTACTAGTTTTAGTCCAACAAAACTCTCAATCTGCTGATCTGGCCCTAAATTCTGTGTGAACTTCAATTTGACCCAAAACTTCCAGGAATTGTCAGATTAGTCCAAAACTTTGCAAAAACCCCAGATTTTTCCTGAAATTTCATAAAATCGCCAGATTCAGCTCAAACTCTCTAAAATTGACAGATTGCCCCAAACTTTTGAATTTTGCTCAAAACTTTCTAAAAATCCCCAGTTTCCTCCCAAACTTTTTCTTTTCACCCAAATTGACCCTACAAGACTTTTAGGACTCCAAATTAGTACCTAAACTAAATTAACTCCTATTTCTCCCCTAGATGATCACTTTAACAACAAAAAATAACAATGTAACCTAAATGTGACTAGAGCAACTAACTATGCAAAACCCTAAAATGACAAAAATGACCCAAACTCCTAACAAATGACCAATTAGTCCCTAAAAATGAAAATGCCCCCTAAACTAAAAACTTAAGTAAAAGTCAGTGCCCGGACAAAATTGGGTGTCAACACTAGATATAAGGGAATGTAATTCCCATGTGTCTTGGACATGTATGGAATAGCCTTGAGTGGCTTACCCCTTGTGAATGAAGTGTTTGCATGCTTATAAAATTTTGTATGAGCAAAATGGTCATAAAGTGATCAGAATTTTGACTCTACACTCAAAGTTCCATACCTCCCTTTCTAGAGTGAATGTTGGTATGAAATTTTGACCACACCTAGAGCACATCTAGAGGTTAAGCTAGGATTTAGAATTTCTAAATTTGGAGCCCTGTAGCCAAAGATATGATGTTTCAAAGTTGGCTAAGTTACTGTTCATTTGGTCAGAATTTTGTAACCAACTTCAAAAATCCATAACTTGGTCCATAGGTGGGCTATTGATGTAAAAAAAATTCCATGGTTTGATCTAGGTCTCTAATTAATAATGGAGCGAAGAAAATGGGGGTCACATTGCTAGAATGATATAGTTTATTGGAGGAAGTTTGGGTGCAGCGGCTGGAATTTTTAAACCTAGTAATAATGCTTAATGTGTGGAAACGAAAACTAAGACTTGTGCTAGTGTCTTATTTCTTAGCTGCCATAGTGTTCATAAATGTGAATATGTGTGTTATGGTTAGACCAATATGTATGTATTTACATAGTGCTCAATAGGGTCACTTGAGTATGTACACTAGGGGCATTGTGCTGGTGACCAACAGGACACACCAATCCTAGGAGTTTAAATGCATAGTTTTGGCACCATAAAAGGATTACCCCATAGTGGATAACAGATGTTGGTATCAGAGCTTGGTTAAAGGATGGTTTATACATGTACATATAGTTGCATTTTGCATGCTAGCTACATACATGAACTCAGTTTGGTCAGCTGCTAGTGTCAAGTACCAGTAAAATACCTATGATCTTTATTTGTGCTCTATGATGAATCATGAACAGGAAGTAAACATGGTTTCCACAAGGAGAGGGGAACCACCCCTAAGGCCTCCTACTAAACTTAGGCAGCAAAGGGACAGACAAAAAATGCGGAATCAGGGCCAACAAGGAGCACCAAACCCTGAAGTGCCATAGATTTGGTTGGAGCTCCAGAGGAACTTAGCTAAGGCTAATACAAGCACAACCACAAACAGAACCAGTTCAAAATGTGCAGCAACAAGCCGAAGAGGAAACTAGGAACACAACTAAATATGTTCCTTCTGGAAGATCAGAAGGTACAAATGATGAAACTATTGAGGTGGATGATGAGGATAAAAGAAATCCAAGAAGAAGAAGAGTGAGATTGGTCAGGTATCTAGGACCAATCCCTCAGTCTATGACCATTCCTCTACTAGGAATGAGATTAAGGAAAATCTTGAGAGAGGAGGTAGGAGAAGACATAAAGACCATGGTGAGCATCACCATGCTGAGGGTTCTCATAGATCCAGAAGACATAGAGTTGAGGATTTAGAAGGCCTATTTGAGGTCAAACTGCTAGAGAGGTTAAAGGACTCAGGCTTCTGTAGTTTGATGGAAGAGCTGGGCCTAAGAAAGCTGAGGAGTGGTTAATCTTCATTGAGAAGATGTTTGAGAGGATGCTACTTAGCTCCACTAAGAAGGTGTCATTGGCTACTTACAACTTGGTAGGTAGTGTAGAGATGTGGGGGATAACCACCAGAGATAGGTATGCTGTCCAAATGGACAGAAGACCAGGAAGAGATGTTAAGATGAGCTGGCCAGAGTCCACTCAGCTGTTTCAAGAGCAATACATCAGTGATGCCATCAAGGATATGAAGCAAGTTGAATCTGATGCTCTAAGGCAGGACAACCTCAGTGTCCTAGAGTTTGAGCACAAGTTCAATCAATTGGTGAGGTATGCTCCTCAGTATCATGGACTGGAGGAGTTAAAGGCCAATAGATTTGTCAAAGGCCTAGGGTCAGACATCAGAAAGGCTGTAAGACCTTCTGGAGCAGTCTCATACTATGAAGTAATGCAGAAAGCTTTATTAGTAGAGTAAAAGCAGTATGAGACTATGTACTTTCCCAATGGACGAAGGGAAAGTAGCCAGGCAGGAGGCAAGTAGAAAAAGCCACCACATGGCGAAGGAATTACCAAGAATTCCTATTTTGGTGATGAGGGCAAGGTGAAGGGGAAGTTCCTTAGTAAATGCAAGAAGTTTCATGGAAAGAAACCATGCTATTTTGATACTCAAGCTTGCCTAAGGTGTGGTGCAATGGATCATTGGATCAAAGATTGCCCACATATGCAAGGAAGAAGGCCAAAAGACCAAGGTCCAGTGAGACCTACTAGAGCATGACCTAGAGAGGCAGCACCAAGGGAGGGACATTAGAGACCAGTTCCTCCCGTTCAAAGGCCTCCAATGCAAAGAGCTAGCAGAGTGTTTCAAGTGGAAAGGTCAGAAACATCACAGTTGGGAGAAGCACTAACAGGTAACATTTAACGTAATGGTATGCTCATTAGTGTTCTGTTTGATACTAGTGCATTTGTGTCTATAGTGGCTAGAAAGTTTGTTGATGCCATAAATTTGCCCACTAAAATCATGCCTAGGATATTTGATAGCCGAAGTGCTATCGCACTGTTTACCCATCGACCACGGAAAAGAAAGAGCCAGACACCTGAGGCACACGACCTTAGTAGCTCGCCAATCCCAACTTCGGGAGCCAGCGCAGCACCTCCTTTGGGAAGGTGACCTAACCAGCTTCGGGGGAGAAGGACCAATCACCCTCCGAGGGAGAGCAGCCCCCGAAGATGGAGACGCCGAAGTTCCAGCCTGGCTCCGAAAAAATGCTCCTCACCCCAAAAGTGAGACATCAACCAAAGGGACCTCAGTTGTACGACAAGAGCTATTAAGGAGTCTCTGACACTTTGCTCATATACGTCTCTGACACGCCACCTTCAGATACACTCTGACATGCCATCGCAGTCTAATGTCCTGTCACGAAGGGCTACGACTCACGGCCCAATGAGCTTGCAGGTGGCTAAGGGCCCCCATGCCTAGAAGTACGAACACCATCCAACCATACACGTGCCATACACGTACCATACATGTGCCATACACGTGCCATCTGAAGGGGTCACCCTCTTCCTTTTATCCAAGGGAAATCATCACAGGAAGGGGGCCTTCTGGCTAGAGAACGGAGAGAGAGGCCGGAAAACACAGGAGGCTCTACTTCCTCCGCCTGAAAGCTCTCCATTCGCTTGAATGCTCTCCCTTCGGCCCTCAGAAAGACACGCCGGGCAAGAGTCCCTTGTGCTTATTACTGAGTATCTCTCCTTCTCAAAGCACTGACTTGGGCGTCGGAGGTTCCCCCCCGAAAAACCACACCGGGGGCCTCCTAACCCTTATTTTTCTGAGTGTTTCAGCCAGGTCTCCCTGAATAATCATTGTTCCGGGCTCTCTCCCGCACTGGAGGTACCTCCTGTCCCCGCCTACCACGGGACCAAGAAGCTGCTGGCCATCACTTAAGGTGATCCACCCCGGACGCCTTCCTTCTGGACTAACCCTCACCTCTAGGACCCCCTGCTACCTTCACCACTACACACAGTGGAGATGCTGGCTCCGCACCACCGGACCGCATCAATATCCTTAGTGAAAACAGCAGGTAGTCAATGTCTCTTCATGAATGACCTAGCTATGGATTGTGAGTTACTAGTAGGAAAGACTAAGGTTATGACTAATCTGCTAGTGTTGGACATTCCTAAGTATGATATAGTGCTGGGTATGAATTGGCCTACTATGCATAACATAAGAATTGATTGTGCTAAAAGAGAAATCACATTGCCTGATGGTGAAGTGCATGCATTAGTGAATTCTAAAGAATTAGTGTATGAAATGCATGGCATGGGCCTAGAGGTACTAGATGAGATACATGTGATTTCTGAGAATGATTATTGTTATGCATTTATTGAATTGTACTATGAAGAAGAAGTGGATAGAATACCCGTAGTGAGAGACTTTCCACAAGTATTTTCTAAAGACTTGCTAGGTATTCCTCCACCAAGGGAGATTGAGTTTGAGATCAAGCTGCAACCAGGAGCTAGTCCAAATTCTATACCTCCTTATAGAACGCCTATCACAGGGATTAATGAGTTCAAGAAACAATTTCATGAACTTCTTGAAAAAAGGTTCATAAGGCCAAGTGTTTCACCGTGGGGAGCTCCAGTGCTCTTTGTGAAGAAGAAGGATGGATCAACGATACTATGCATTGACTACAAGAAGCTCAATGTAATGACTATCAAGAACAAGTATCCACTCCCTAGGATTGAGGATTTTTTTTATCAACTCAAGGGAGCTAAGATCTTCTCCAAGATAGATTTGAGATTTGGATACTTCCAGTTGAGAGTAAAGGAAGAAGACATTCATAAGACTGCATTCAGGACCAAATATGGGTATTATGAGTACACAGTCATGCCATTTGGTTTGACTAATGCCCTAGCTGCTTTCATGGACCTGATGAACAAGGTGTCTAGACCACATCTGGATAAATTTGTAGTCATGTTCATTGATGACATCCTAGTGTATTCCAAGGATGAAAATGAACATGGACATCATCTAAAGATTGTCTTAAAGACTCTGTTAGAATATCAGCTTCATGCCAACTTATCCAAGTGCCAATTCTGGATAAGGGAAGTGTCTTTCCTAGGACACATCATAGAGGCACAAGGCCTTAGGGTAAACCTTGAAAAGGTCAAGGCAGTGCAAGAATGGGAAAAACCAAAGACTATAAGGGAAATCAGAAGTTTCCTAGGATTAGCTGGATACTACAGAAGATTTGTATCAGGCTTTTCTATGATTGCCTCAGTTCTTACTTATCTGACCAAGAAGGGTCAAAGGTTTGAATGGAGTAAGAAATGTGAAAAGAGTTTCCAGAAGCTCAAGCAGAAGTTAATTAAAGCTCCAGTATTGATTCTTCCTGATCCAAGCAAGCCCTACATCATCTATATAGACGCATCTAAATCTGGGTTAGGTTGTATACTTATGCAAGACCAAAATGTCATTGCTTATGGGTCAAGGCAGTTGAGACCCCATTAGAAAAATTATCCTACTCATGACCTACAACTGGTAGCAGTGATTTTTGCCTTGAAGCATTGGAGGCATTACTTGATGGGTAGTTCCTTTGTGATCTACACTGACCATAAAAGCCTAAAGTACTTCTTCACTCAGAAAGAGTTGAACATGAGGCAAAGGAGATGGTTATAGTACATCAAGGACTATGACTACAGTATAGAGTACATAAAGGGCAAAGGCAATCTAGTAGCAGATGCCTTGAGTAGGAAGTACACAGGTATTCTGAAAGGAGGATCCATAGCTGATCATGATGAGCAGAATAGTCTGCTATGCCTATAGCATAAGTGGCATAGTGGGAGGAAGCCTAAATTTACATATTGACATCAATCTGGATGGATTGATGAAGCCAGAAAGGCATAGGAGACAAATCCTGATCTGAGAAAGATTTCAGGAGAGGAGAAAGGTTCCTTGTATCAATCCTTGCCTACAAGCAAGGATTACTGTACTTCAAGGACCGAATCTATATGCCTAAAGGACCAAAGCTCAGGGATGAAATACTTAAGGAAGCTCACACAAGCAAGTTAAACATCCATGTAGGAAGTGAGAAACTGTATAAAGACTTGAAGACTTAATTCTGGTGGCCAAAAATGAAGAGAGACATAGCTACTTATGTCTCCAAATGTGCCACATGCCAGAGGGTAAAGGTAGAGCATCAGAAGCTAGCTGCTACCCTACAGACTCTACCTATACCAGTGAGGAAATGGGGCAACATAACCATGGACTTTTGGACTGGGTTGCCTATGACTAGATTAAGGCATGATATATTCTGGGTCATTGTGGATAGGCTAACCAAATGTGCCCACTTCTTACCTATGAAACTCACAGACTCCTTGGAAAAGTTAGGTTAGATGTATGTCCAAGAGATAGTAAGACTACATGGAGTGCCAAACTCCATTGTATCTGATAGAGATCCAAGATTTACAGCTCAATTTTGGAGTTCTTTTCATAAGGCACTAGGAACCAAAATCCACCTGAGTACTATTTATCATCCTCAGATAAATGGGCAATCTGAAAGGGTGATACAAATACTGAAAGACATGCTTAGGAGCTATGTGTTGGATTTCAAAGGTGAATGGGACCAACATATTCCATTGGTCAAATTTTCATATAACAATAGTTACTAAAGTACCATTGGCATGGCACCTTATGAAGCATTATATGGAAGAAGGTGCATGACACCCCACTACTGGGTGGAAGCCTCAGATAGGCTAAAGTTGGGTCTTGAGATCATTGAAGAAATGACAAATAAAATCAAGAAGATACAAGAAAGGTCAAGGATAGGCAATGAAAGGACCACTGCTTATGTGAACAAAGAAGATGAGACTTGGAGTTTGAGGTTGGTAATAAAGTGTGGCTCAAAGTAGCACTAACCAAAGGCACTATCAAATTTGGGAAAAGAAGTAATTTAGCTCCAAGGTACATTAGTCCTTACTAGATACTAGAAAGGGTTGGCAAGGTAGCTTATAGGTTAACTCTACCGCCAAGTATGCAAAGTGTTCGTAATGTTTTCCATGTTAGTGTGCTTAAGGAGTGTCTACAAGATAAAAAGCATGCTATAGCAGTGGAAGACATACAGTTAGAGCTAAATCTAACATATGAAAAGAAACCTATAGCTATCTTAGCTAAGGATACAAGAAGGCTAAGGAAAAATTGATTCCTATGGTTAAAGTACAATTGTCAAACCATTCTAAAAGAAAGGCAACATGGGAAGCTGAGAAAGAAATTCTAGAAAGGTATCCAGATGAGTATCCCAAGCTAAGGATAATTTTGCAGGACCAAAATTTTTAAGGGGGAAGAAATGTTACCACTTCAACAAATGAAAAAATTATAGTATAAAGGCATAAGGGTTATAAACCATTATATAGCATAATTTTCACCATAGTGAATGAAATGTGAGGGGTAAAGTGAATAATCTACTCCTTCTTAAGAGATTACAATGGTTACTTGGTACAAAAGGAAGCCCTAAAGGATTGCTTGTTTTACAAGTAATATATGGGTCTTATTGCAAGATTTCAAGAATTGGGTGCTCAATTGTACAACTCTAAAGAAGAGATTTTGCAAGGATTTGATTGGTATGGATGAAATTCTTTGATGCTAAATCACATAAAGGAAGCAAAGGATATTATTCAAGAACCTAGGACAACTAGGTTTACAATTGTTCACAAAAATAACTTAAGGGTAGGATGATAATCTATAAGAGTCAAAGATGGCCATTTCTAGCATTCTCCCAACATTTTAGTTCCAGGTTCTAAGGTCAAAAAGGTGTGCTAAAGATTAGCCAAAAATTCTTTGCTTAAGACATACTTATAGTGACCTGAGTGAAGGTTAAGGTTAAACTAATCAAGTCAAGTAAATATCTTGATTTTTTTACCTTTCCTTGGTCATTTTCAGCGCTCACCAGCCAGAGTTCCTCCGTTAGCTCCACCATAACCTTCCATAGCCACCATAGCTAAAACTCCTAAGAAATCACAAAGGAAAGCAATCGAATTCAATATGAGAGAGAAAAACCCTAGTTTTCGGGTTTATTGAGCTTCCTTTGCTATTTTCACCTTTCACAGCTTAGGTAAGGATTTTATGTTTCATGGTTTTTTACTATTCTAAGATGATTATCAAGCATCCATGAAGTTAAGACCATGCTTGGAAGAGAGCAAAAAGCTCAAGGAACCAAGTATGGGTTAAGGGGGAGTGCATGAACAAGGTTCCAGCCTTATTGTTTTTCATGCACTAAGATGGTAGTGTTTACAGGGGTTTCTAGAGCCCAAGTTAGTACTAACTAAGACCAATTAATCTCCTAAGGCTAAGCATTAGCTGGAGGGCTGCCATATTGATTACATAATGTTTATTTAATTGTTTATGAACTAACCCTAATGTGTTTATTGCTGCTAGCATTACATTTTTTTGTTGTTGTGTTGTTTGTGCATTTGGATGGCTGTGTTTTTGTATTTGTACTGCAATTTTCTGTTTTAGTGTTTTTGGATTTTAGGTATATGACTGGAGTTTGAAGATTTTGTTGATAAGCCCTTACTAAGTTTCATTCAAGAAACTTACCCAATTTCTGTCCATTTTAGGTCAAAAAGAAAGATCACATTCAAACTGACCTTTATCATTTCAGTTTTAATCTGGAGTTTCTGGTACATGAACTTCTATGGGTCTTGTTATGATCTGGAAAGTTTGGTGATTTTAGGAGCACATTTGGTATTTTTAGTGATGGTGCTTATTGTGTTATGTAGCAGCTGTCCAGCATTATATTTCTGGAGTGCATTGTGTCTAAAGCTCTCCTGTAACTAGGGTGTGTGTTGTAACTGAGTTAAGAACATTATGTAGTACATGGATGCATGTACATCTAATGCATGTGAAGTTTGGGCAATGTATGTGAACATTTGTGGGCTGTTTTGCTATGTATGAGGATGCTATGCATAGGCTGCCTAAGTGTGCAATATAGGCTGCTTGTTTGTAAATTTTGGTATTGGCCATGTAAAGATGCTAGCTGTAAGGGAATGTAATTTCCATGCATCTTGGACATGTATGGAATAGCCTTGAGTGGCTTACCCCTTGTAAATGAAGTGTTTGCATGCTTATAAAATTTTGTATGGGCAAAATGGTCATAAAGTGATCAGAATTTTGCCTTTACACTCAAAGTTCTATATCTCCCTGTGTAGAATGAATCTTGGTATGAAATCTTGATCACACCTACACCACATCTAGAGGTTGAACTAGGATTTAGAATTTCTGAATTTGAAGCCTGTAGCCAAAGATATGACATTTCAAAGTTGGCTAAGTTACCGTTTATTTGGTCAGAATTTTGTAACCAACTTCAAAAATCAATAACTTGGTCCATAGGTGGGCTATTGATGTAAAACAAAATTCGCTGGTTTGATCTAAGTCTCTTTTTGATAATAAAGCAAAGAAAATAGGGGGTCACATGGCTAGAATGATACAGTTTATTGGAGGAAGTTTGGGTGCAGCGGCTGGAATTTTTGAACCTAGTAAGAATGCTTAATGCGTGAAAGTGATAACTAAGACTTGTACTAGTGTCTTATTTCTTAGCTACCATAGTGTTCATAAATGTGAATATGTGTGTTATGGTTCGACCAATATGCATGTATTTGCATAGTGCTCAAGAGGGTCACTTGAGTATGTACATTAAAGGCGTTGTTTTGGTGACCTACAGGACACACAAATCTTGGGAGTTTAAATGCGCAGTTTTGGCACCATAACTGGATTACCCTGTAGTGGGTAACAGTAACTGTACCTCAAAAGAACCTAAGGAAAGTGGTATGATTGTGAGCCAAACAAGGCTAAGCTTGAGTACTAAGCCCATTTTGAGAGGGGGACTTAAATTTGAAGAAAAACTTGGTCAAGAAGCCAAGTACAAAAAGGGGCTCTCAAACACACCTTTGTGTGCATTCATGTGATCTGAGGACTTTAAATTCGAAAAATCTAAGGGTAATTATGTGAGCTTAATCCTTAAGGTTAAAACACAAGTGAGGGTAGCCACACAAACCCAGGAAATGTAAAGAAAACAAAAGAATGAATAAGGGCACCCTAGAGTGCACCGGAGGACCCTCATGTGCTTATAAAGGCTTGAATGACTAATGCCTTAAAAGGAATTATATGAGATTGATTCTTATCATTTAAATGAAAATGAAGTCTACAATGTGGGCTGAGAGAAGGTAGAAAACACAATGAACTTATGGAAAGACCTCAAATGCTCTTAGATGCACTCTAAGTGTAGCTACGTTTAATGCAAAGTTTGAGGGCCTATTGGCCAAATTAATTGATGAAGTGGGTGCTTAATATGTGCCACTAAAGTAAGGCAAGATGAAATGAAATATTAAAATAATTGAGCTTCTTGGAAGGAGTTTGGACCAAGGACTAGTCAAAGTCCTTGGCGGCCAAGTCCTTAGTAGCCAATTCCGTTCGGCCACCATTTGATCTTTGGCCTTCAGGGAAACTTCAATGTAGCTTCTTACCTATTTCCTAGCTATTTCATAGCTCATTTACAACATAAAAACATAGACCAAATCTTGGTAAATTCCACCAAAAATAAAAGAAATAAAAACCAAAGGAGAAGACCAACTTGTTAAAACTGAAACTAAGTATGGCATGCCAACGATGGTGCTCTTTGTGAGTTGTTCTATCCTTGATTTCTTGCTATCTTCTCACCCTCTGCTACCTATCCAAACCTCTAACAAGACACCCTAAAGCTACCAAAAAGAAAGGAGGCAAAAAAGAACAAAAGCAAGGCAAATCCAAAGCATGATGGCGCACAACTAGCTCATGGTGGTGTTTATGTTAAATGATGTGTGATCAAGCTTCCTTGATTCCATTTTAGCCATAGGTAAGGACCCATATGAAGCTTCTTCTCTTGTATTTTGAATGGGAAAAGCTACCCTAGGGGATGGCTAAAGGCCAAAGGAACCTAGAGGCTATGTAATTGGCTATGTGTGCATTAAAGACTATGGTAAGCTAGGTAGTTTGCTTTTGGCAAGCATAGGGTTTTGTTCAAGTTGGGCCAAGCTTGATCAATCACCTAGAGCTTTATTTAATTGATTCTAATCAAAGTGATCACAAGAAAAAAGTGAAGGAAAATCATGCTTGCTTTGTTAAGGAAATCATATGTATGTGGTGTGTGTGTTTGTGTGCTTCTTTGTTTGGATGTGTGTGCTAACCCCTATTTTATATATTTGTATCACATGTATACTAGTTTTGGTGTTTTCTTTGTCTTTAGATGTAGGTTATTAAACAAAATTGGAGGTTTATATGTATAGGAATGTTGTAGACATTGTGAAGGCACTAAGTGCTGTATTTGGGTTCTTACTGAGTACCTATATACTCATGCCCTATTTTGCCAATTTTAGGCAGAGAAGTGTAAGATTGAAGGGCTAGGGAACCACTAGAAAAGCTCTATGTACAAGAGGTATACTCTGGAATTATGGCTTATGCAATAGGAAGTATACAAAAGTTCATAGAAATGGACTAATGGTTGTGTCATGTTGCTGTGATTGTAGGCCTTGATGGCTGTAGTGGGACTTATTGTGTTTAGATCCATACTAGTATGAGTGAATATGAGAAGGGTAATAAGGTAGTTATGACCTAAGTATCAGGTCAAGGTAGAGGTCAAAGTGATTGTGGGCTTAGAGACAGTTTAAGCCTGACTATGTCCTATGCTTGACACCTAGTGGACCAAACTTTTGTTGTACATAACTTTGGGTCATGTAGTTCCTTTTTTTCAACTTTTGGCTTGTAAATTTTTTTACGTAACTAACTGTAATGGGACTTAGAGTAAACACGGCTAGTGCCTTATATGTACATTTAGGCTTGGGAAAGCCTTAAGGCACCTTTTGTAACAAGCTAGGTTGTATGCATGCTTGTGTGTGTGTGTGTATATTTTTGTTAAGGCATTGGTAGGCCCCCAATAAGCCCCTAAGGACATAGGACACACACCAAAGACACCTAGCTTCATTAAAACCCCATTTTCACTTATAAAGTCACCTAAGTAATTTCAACTAGTTGAATTCCATCAACTAAGTGAACTAAGTAAACTAAGTAAAACTTGTTAGAACTTCAAAATCTTGAGATTCCTAACTGAGTAAGGTAAAGTTGGGGTTATCAATCTAGGGAGTTGGAGTCTAATTCGCCATAATAAAATCAACTGAGTGGCTAAAAATAACTGGTTTATCTAAAACCTCTCAAAAAGGTTTAGGGTGGGGATTAATTGGGTCCTGACAAAAATAGGGCATGGTAACACTACTAGGTACAATTTCATACATTGACATTGAGTAACCAAGCAATGTAAGAGTGGAACATGGTAAACTAGTGTTGGTGAACAAGAACCATGGCCTAGTTAGCTAATTGTGGTGACTAGTGCACTAAGGCATGGTAAGTGTGGGCATTAAGTGGTACAACTTGCTCTAGTTAGGAGAGTCTACTTGAGGAAGTGAGGCACTGACCCTAGGGTGGCTAATGAGTGACATAACTATAACAAGTTAGCTAGAAACACCTAAAGGCCAAGGAGGGCACCGAAAGGCTAGTAGGGGAACATAAGTACATCCCATGTGAGACTTAGAGCTTATCGGTTGCCTAAATTGGATAATGTTGGTTCTTTGAATGGATTGGGTTAATTGAAACCCAAGTAAGTGCAAGCTACCAAAGGGATCAAAGGGAACACTAAGGGCTCTAAGTAGTGAAATGACTTGGAAATCAAGCTAAGTCACTAGAGCACTTTGATGGGTCTTGTAGGTGCAAGGTTGGTAGGCTACCTTAATGCATCTGAGACCTTAGTATGTGCTATGAAATATGAGGAGCACTTAGATCAAGTATGAATCCTAGAAGTGGCCATGGCATTCAGTTGTAGTGAGTGCCAACTCAATAATCGTTCAAGTTTCACCAAGGTTGAGGCTTAGTAAAACTTGGCCACCTAGTTGAACCCCAAACTTGAGGGGCTAAAGTGGGATCCTAGTGCACCTAAGGGTGCTATGCCTGGTTACTTAGCTAAGTCTTGGACTATAGTAACCAAAGTCAAAACCTAGTACACCAAAATTGGATTTGCCATGTGCTAGTCATGGTTTACCATAGGAAAGGTGAAAGGTTAGTAACATCTAATGACATGTAGCATCTAGTAGATGAATTCATAGAGTGAGTTGATAATGTGAAACCAAAGAAGGTTAGTAACACCTAATGACACAAAGCATCTAGAAGAATGCCTCATGACAAACCCCAACTTCCGGAGGCCATAACTTTTGCTACAGTTTTCAGAATGCCTGTTATAATATATTATTTTTTAAGGAAATTTCATAGTCTATGGATGTCACCAGGGCTTTTCCATTTTTGACTACACTTTTTAAGTATCCATCCTTTAAATATTGTGTTAATTTTTTCCTAATTATTTTCAATTTCCTTAACTATTTTGGATTAGTGTTTCTTTGTAAGCCTATAAATAGGCCTCCTTATGTTATTATTAGACAGCTTATCAATAATATTGAAGTACTTTTCAAAGCATTTGCTATCTCTATGAATGAATTCTCATTTTTTATTACTTAAGTGTGTTGCTTGATTAATTTTTATTTATCACTATGTTAGGTGTTATTAGAGCACCTTGAATTGCCTACTCTATGCCTGGTGACTATAGTAAGAGCAGACAATGTGTTGCTAAGAAACCTAGGTCGAAGGACTAAAGGGACACATTAGGGGAGATGGAGTACCAGATCGTCTAGTGATTAGAAGATTTTTTGGAGGCACACTTCAAAAAGATCTTGGAGAGACTCAGTGTCCTTAACACTCTTGAAAATAGGGATAAGGATGAAGATAGGCAACATGCCTAGGAAGAACTTGCCCTAGGCCATGCTGCTCAGAGACTTGTTCTTGCTTGGGTTTGTAGACAAATTGTTAACAATAGTAATTCTAAATCGGATGAAGATTGTCCTCCTTATAATGGATTTTAGAGAGATCAATAAGTAGGAGGTTGTGGAGGAGACTTTAGGTTCATGATGGATATTCTGGCCTTCAGTAGAGATTTCAGTATTAAAGATGCTTTTAATTGGGCAGCTGAGGTTGAGTGGTTCTTCGAGTATCATGATGTCCCATACAAGAAGAAAGTAAAGCTGGTGGCCTGTTGATTGAAGGAAATAGCTTCTACCCGTTAGGAGAAGATAAAAGAGAGGAGACAGCATAACAAAAAACAGTCGATATAGTCATGGGTGTAGATGAAGCAAATGATTTAGAGTGACTTTCTACCCCCAGACCATGAGCAGATTTTGTTTCAGCAATACCAGCAATGTCAATAGAGGTCACGGTAGGTCTAAGATTATACAATAGAAGTTGTGCAGTTGTCCTGATGCAATAGTATGGGAGACATTGAGGAGCAGATGATGTCACAATTTTTAGATGGCTTGAAACTTGTATTTTAGGACAAAATTAGGATTCTTCCTGTGTGAAATTTTGTTGAATCTCAAAATTTAACATTCAAGGTAGAGCTATCGGTTCAAGAGAGGGGAAGATAAGAGTTTCCTCATATAAACTACCCGACAGAAGGATCTTGGAGTTTGGTTGAGAAGATGAATGTGCTACCTGAACTTGTTCTACATAAAAGTTATAATTAGAAAGAAAAGGCAACGGGGAAGCAGAAGGTTGGAGAGAATAAAGAGGCTTTAAAGGTGATGAACCATTACTCGAAACTAGAACCTAATGTTTGATATCATTGTTGGGAGCCTGACCACTTCTCCAACAAGTGTTCGCAGCATAATGTTAATGTTGTTGATAAAAAGGATGATGAGGAAATTGTTTGTGGACCGAAGGAGGAAGAAGAAGAATATAAGGGCCAGGGGGAAGATGGTGTAGAGTGGGAGAATTATGTGGTACAGAAGTTGCTGTTGGCCCCAAAACAAGAAAACCAAACCCAACGCTATAAATTGGTTCATAACTGGTGCACAATAATTGATCGGTTGTTTTGATGTTGTTATTGATAGTAAGAGTTGCAAAAGTATCATTAGCAAGGATGTGGATGTGGCATTTGGGATTGAAGACAGAAAAGCATCCAAACCATTACACCATTGGATGGATTAAATCGGTGGATACAATTCAAGTGATTGAATAGTGTACGTTACTTTTTTCCAATGAGAAATATCGAGATGAGATTTATTTTAATGTTGTGGATATGGGCACTTATTGCTTTGTTATTTGGTGGACCATGGAAGTTTAATGTTATAGCACAGCATCATGGGTGGGATAATGTGTATAGGTTAGAGAAAGAAGGGATGAAATTTGTGGTCTATCCACAACAGCAAAAAAGTTGTCGACTAAAAAATTCTAAAGTAGGGGGTGAGCTTTCTTACCCTTACATAGTCTGAATGAGAGTTGTTCACAACAATGAAGGAGGCCAAGGGATTCTACTCTTTGATAGTGAGATAAATCATCCCTACTTTTAGATCTCAAGAAAAACAAATTTTTGGAAGCAATTCAAGCATTGTTACAGAAGTTTTGAGATGTGATGCTAGAGGAGTTGCCAGATGGCCTTCTACCCATGAGAGACATTCAGCATCATATTAACTTGATTCTTGGAGCAAGTCTACCTAACTTGCCCCATTACTATATGATCCCGAACAAGTGTGAGGTTCTGCTAGGGAAGGTGGAAGACTTGCTATGAAAGGGATATACCTGGGGGAGCATGAGTCCATGTGTATAACAAACTTTGCTGACACTTAAGTGGAATGGGTGCTAGGGTATGTGTATTGATAGCAGGGTTATCAATAAGATTATTACTGGCTATAGATTTCCTTTATCCTTATTGGATGACATGTTGGATGAGTTGTATATTAGTGATATTTTCCAAAATTGATCTCAGGAATGGATATTATCATATTAGAATTTGACCTGGTGACAAGTGGAAAATAACTTTCAAGACCAAGGGTGGGAAGTATAAGTGGCTAGTTATGCCATTTAGTTTCATCAAGGCATTGGGCACATTTATGAAGGTGATGATTCTGGTACCGAAACCATTTATTAGGAGTTTCATTCTTGTACATTTTGATGATATCTTGATTTATAGTCATTTGAAGTAAGAGCATGTTTCACAGCCGCACCAAGTAGTGATAATCTTACAAGAGAATAAGCTGTATATGAACCTAAAGAAGTGCAATTTTATGACTAATAAGGTATTATTCTTGGGCTATGTAGTTAATGCACAGAAGATTCAGATGGACGAAGCGAAGGTTTAGGCCTTCAAAGAATGGCCTACACCAAAGATAATTTCTGAAGTTTGGAATTTCCATGGGTCGGCCACTTTATGCAGATAATTTATTTGGGACTTTAGTAGCATTGCTACCTCTATTATAGAGTGTTTGAAGAATTGGAAATTTCATTGGGGTAAGGAGGTAGTAGTGAGTTTTGCATTGTTGAAGAAAAGGTTGTGCACCGTGCTAGTTTTTGCCTTGCCAGAATTTGAGGCCTCTTTTAAGGTGGAGTGTGATGCTAGTGGTGTAGGAATTGGTGTTGTCCTTTCCCAATAATGTAGGCCAGTTACTTACTATAGTGAGAAATTTTTTGATGTGAGGCAAAAATGGACCACTTATGACAAGGAGTTTTGTTCCATTGCGCATGCTATGAAGGTATGAAAACATTATTTGTTTGGTCATGAATTTGTTGTATTCTAACCATGATACCTTGAAGTACCTATATAGTCAGAAGAGAATTGGCAAGGATATGCATGGAAGGTTGTCCTAATTTTTACAAAAATTTCCTTTTAAGCTTAAGCACGAGCCGGGAGTTCAGAACAAGGTTGCAGATGCCTAAAGTTGGCATAAAGATTTATTGGTAGCATTGAGACAATAGATTATTGGCTTTGACGAGTTGAAGGGTGTGTATGCTACTAATGAGGATTTTTTTGGCATTTGGGAAAAATGCAGCAATAAGAACCTGTAGATGACTTCCATATTCATGATGGTTTTCTTTTACATGGTAATCAACTTTGTATTCCTAAGACTTCATTAAGGGAAAAGGTAATTCTAGATTTGCATGGTGGAGGTCTAGCTAGTCATAGAGGGAGAGATAAAATTTTTGCAGTAGTAGAGGAGTGTTATTATCGGTCACATATGATAAAGATGTTTCCAGATTTGTGTAGAGGTGTTACATGTGTAAAACTTTGAAGAGACATTCTCAGCGAGTTTACACATTCCTTTACCCATTCCAAATAATATTTGAGAAGATTTGTCCATAGATTTTACTCTTGGATTACTCTGAATGCAAAGAGAGGTAGATTTCATGTTTGATATGGTGGACAGGTTTTCCACAAATGGCATATTTTATTGTTTGCAAGAAGACATTATATGCAAGTGGGGTTGCAAAATTATTTTTCCTAGAAGTTGTTCATGTGCATGGAGTGCCTAAAACAATAACATTAGATTGAGACAACAAGTTTCTGGGGCATTTTTGAAGGACTTTGTGGAGGTTGTTTGATTTTTCCTTGAATTATAGTAGCACTACCCATCCATAGATTGACAAAAAAATAGAGGTGGTGAATTGAAAATTAGGTAATCTAATTCATAGAATTTGTGGAGATATACCGAAATAATGGGATCTTGCATTAGCTCAGGCAGAATTTGCAAACAACAATGCTGCTCATAGTGCCAAAGGAAAGTTCCCATTTTTAGTGGTTTACAGCAAACCGCCCTAGCATACTCTTGATTTGATGAAGGCTAGAATTAGAGTGAATAATAAGGCTATAGAAAATATGGTAGAGTAATGGAAAAATATTCAGGCTAAAGTTTACCAGAAATTAGAGTGGGCAGATAGGAAGTATAAGCAGGTTGCTAATAAACACCATTAGGAGTAGAGTTTTTAGGTGAGTGACGAAGTGATGGTGTTTCTAAGAAAGGAGAGGTTCTTAGTTAGTACATATGGCAAGTTTCTACCTTACAAATATGGCCAATATAAGGTTTTGGAGAAGATTAACAAAAATGCCTATGTGATTGATCTGTTGGATAGTATGGGAATTTCCAAGATATTGAATGTGGTGGATATTTTCCCTTACTATTCTTCTATTGAACCTCTATACGTAGACCTTCTAGGAAACTCAAGGTTGAGTTTATCTTAATTAAAGGGTACTAACATGGAGTGATTAGTGGACAAGTTCATGGACAGGTTCATCATGCGAAACCAAAGACGAAGGCAAAAAAATAGGCCTTGCAAAAACCCTAACTTCAAGAGGCCATAAATTTGCTACGGTTATCAGAATACATATTATAATATGTCATTTTGAAGGGAATTTCATGCTCTACAGGTTCCATAATGACATTTCCCTTTATGCCACATTATTTGGGTCAAAATTCCATCATTTTGAGGGGTATCATAGCCTATAAAGTTGGCATTGATTTTCTTTCCTAGTTATTTTTTGTTTCCTTAATTATTTTGGATTAGGGTTTATTTGTAAGCCAATAAATAGGCCTCCCTAAATCATTATTAGACAGCATAAAAAAACTATTGAAATATTTTTTAGAGCCTGTGCTATCTCTACTAGTGGATTCTTGTTTTTCTTATTGATTAAGCATGTTGGTTGATAAATTTTCATTTCTTACTACATCACCTAGTGACCTAGTCGGGTCATAAACCTAAGGCACTAGCATGGGACTTTGGTGCACCCAACTTAACTTTGCCATGTAGGCTTGGATTACTATTGCAAATAGTATGTAATGGGAGGTACGGAAGTGCCAAAGTGATGACCTAGCACAGTTTAGCAAGCCAAGGCTTGTTAGAGTGAGTTAAGGGCCAGAACTCACAAGACATTGGATAATGTCCTATAAAAGGACTAGGAGGAGGTGATTCCCAAGGAACCCAACTGCATGCGCATATGTTAGACGTCAGACAATAATGAGCTCACAGTAGATTTGTGACATATATATTATCCAGTGTCCTTTAGTGTTTTGTTTTGTATGTACCTTGAAGTCCCTTTACTGAGAATCTATAATTTTTACCCTTCAGTTTATGTGTGTAGTTTTAGGTGGTTTAGTCAACAACTAGAGGATGGTCACAAAGAGCTGGTTTGACCAGATATAAGGTATACTTGCTAGATTATCTTTTTAGACTATTGGTTATGTTTTGTACTAACTATGTTGAATTAGCCATGGATAGTGGTTGATTTGGAAGCATAAGGAGAGGTTGGGGCTAAAGGCACCTAATATGCAACGCTCAAGTTGTTAGCCTAGTTTGTTCATCTCAAAAGGCTATGCATGAGTACTTGATTATACTAGATGCGTATAGCAGCATTGCCTAGTTATGTTTTCTGGTTTGTGATTCATGTACATACTAAATGTACTTAGAGTTAATTCTTGTAGGCCATGTGTCTATGGCTTTGGTTAGTTTTATAATTTTTTTAAATGTGGATCTGCCAATGTTGTGAATGTTTTATTTTATGCTTTAGTTAACATGCTAAAATGGCTCACACATTATTTAATGCTACTATCTAGGTTAGTAGGCATAGGTCACATGCATTAGTTTTTTTATCAGAAGCAAAAAAAAAACCATTAAATGGAAACCTAAACTCAAAAACTTAATAAATTCCTAGAGGTCTTAGGCAGAAGGCCATTGTAGGTGGCTGGGGCTATCATAGAAACTCTGGGGGGAAAGGCAAGCTCCATTCCACCATACAAGACAACCATTTTGATAGGCTTATAAGAGTGTGAGAAACATTGTTAACCATTCTAGGGACATGAATAAAACAACAAGAGATGAAAACATCTTAATTGGAACATAATATCATTTACGACCATGTCATAAGCACAAAGTGAAGGAGCTATATAGGTATTCAAAGCAACAATTGTTGCTATAAAATCTGAATAACCAATTATGTCCTTCCAACCTTTAGGTCGAGCTTCCAAGAGGCCTTACCAAATTGTCGGCTTTTACAGGTTTGTTATGTCACTAAAAAAAGGAATGGCATAAGAGACCGTAAGTAGAACTAACAAAGAATAGTTTCTGTCCACAATACCAAGTCTATACAAGCGATAGGGTGCAAACAAACTAGCATCCATGTTTGAGGCCTTATAGATGGTAGGCCAGAACACATTCTGTGACCCTTTAACTATAACCAGGGTTGGATGCACATGATGATGGCTAGTAACATGGGGCAATTTCCATCAAACATGCATCTATTCCTGTTCGACCATAAATGCCACCTAATTGAAGTAAAGCTGTGCAGCTATCTTCCACAAAGGCACCATTAGCAATGCGGAATATCTCCTATATGTGAAGAGTATCAACTCACAACTCATGTAATCCAAAATCTTGTATGAATGACTGCATAAAAAGACAGTAGTATGTTCAATTGACTCATTTATAGAATCACATTTTGGACATAGGTGAGTCGGGAGTACGTCAAATAATGCTTTCCACCAGAAGTTCATTAGCGTAGGTAGAAGTTTCAATAACCAGAAAGATTGCCATCTTTTTGTTCATTAAGACACACCCCTTTATTAAAATGTAAACAGCTATACTATATCTCGAATGAACTGTATAAACACCTTCCAAACTGGCGCTATAAGTGAATAGATTAGAGATTGGTTTAGAACTAATTAAAATTTGTATGATATGCAAGACATATGTTAGAAAGAACAAGTAAGTAGATCAATATTCCACGTAAAGCCACCTAGATGTAGCAAGTTAGTGGCAATCCAATGTTCAATTTCTAGACTAGGAACCGTAAGTAAAGAGAACCATGACATTGGGGCACCCAACGATAGTACCAGACACTGATTGATAAACCATCTCTTACCCTCCATAAGCCACCCAGCTGAAGGAGAGCACAACCTTTGACTATAGCCTTCCAAACACGTGAAGACTCAGAAATATCAGTATAATACAATAAATACATGGAGTCTAAGCTTCCAAAAACCAAAAACCATTACCCCTATTCATCTTGAAGTGGCTTATAGTAGCCCATGAACATAAACGAATTGTATGTTGATTAACCTTATGGTGCCAGAAAAAGTTCACCATCGTCAAGTGCAAGGATTGTATGATCATCTTTAGGACAATAAGGCAACTCATAACAAAGTTAGAATGTCTTGAAGAAGAGCCATAAGCAAGACCTTACTTCATGCCCGGGAGAGAAGGTGAGCCTCCACATTTTATGCTTCTTATGTACTTTATCACATAAGTACTCAAAAGTTTGAACATGCTTGTAGCCCAAGATAATTACGATACCCAAGTGGTGATCCTTTATTAATTCCACAATGACTCTAACCACTTACTTTAACATTTCATGTTGTTGCACAAGAAAAATATAACTAAACAAGATAAATGATTCTGAAAGATTTGCAAGCAGGCTCAAGGCTCATAGTTACTGTTACCACCTCACAAAAATGGGAGAATTACAAGTGTGTCATAATGACTAAAAACCATTATATTGTGTAATTCTCACCATAGTGATTGAAGTGTGGGGGCTAAAAGACATTATCAACACCTCCTTAAAAGTGTTCCAAGTTGGTAACTTGGCCCCCAAGAAAAGCCTTAAGGATTGCTTGTTTGTCAAGCAACCTATGGACTTTTTTTATAAGGTTTTGGAAATTCAGGTAATCAATTGCAAAACTTTCAAGAAAGAGACTTGGAGAGTTATGGGAAGGATATGAATGGTATGAAAGTGCTATTGGAGGACCAAATTACTCATGGAAGACAAGTTTGGACAAAGGAAACACTAAAGGCATAAAGGACCTAAATGTCTTAGTGTAAACCTTAAGGTGTTCAAGCTTTTGAGTTAAGTCAAAGAGTGGAATTCTGGGGTTATCCTTCCATGGGGAAGGCAGCCAAGACTTGATAAATAGTGAAAAATGTTGGGCACATGTGTACCAATGAGTTTAAGACAAAGAAACAATAATTAGTGTGAAGGAAAATGACATAAAGCAAGGTTAAGCTTGTTTAAGTGTGTTTTGTGCCCTTAAGCTCATTTAAGGCCATTTAAGTGGCCAAATCACTTATCCTTCTCTCATTTTCATCCTCCTCCAGCCCAAGAAAACAGCCACACTTCCTCCATAGCCACCATACCTTCAAACTCAAAACTACTTGCAAGTGAAGTCAAGGAAGCACAATTGGAAGCTATTTGGTGCTATTGCCTTGTTGCACCTAGGATCAAGCTCCAATTTCAGCATACCCAGCAAGGTAAGGGTTCTCTTGCTCTCATGAACTATTTTATACAATTTTTAAACATCCATGGAGCCAGGGCTAAGCTTGGAAGAGAGCCATAAGCTTGATGAACCAACCTTAGTGAGGGGAGTGCACTTATTGAAGATTTTGTGACCTAGTGTGAAGTGCACAATGATGGCAGTAAAGTAAGGGTTTCTAGAGCCTAAAGTTAGTACTAACTACTATTAAAATCCTCCTAAGACCAAGCATTATCTTGAGGAGGGCTGCCATAGTGATTTATTTATGTTTATTGCATGCTTTATGGACTAATCTATGATTATTGTTGTTGCCGCATTTCATGTGTTTGTTGGTTGTGAATGGCTGCTGCATTTGGTTGCTATATCTTGTATATATGCATTATGGTTTTTGTGTTTTAGTGTCTTTGGATGTAGTGTTTAATAAGGGTCACATTGCCTATTGAATCCAAGTGTTAACCTTACTAAGTTTCTCAATGAAACTTACTCCCCTGAATTCTGTCATTTCAGGTCCATCATAAAGATCTCATTCAAAATGACATTTGTGGTTTGAGTTTTGATCTAAAATTTTACATGAACTTCCATATGTCTAGTTATAATCTGGAAAGTTTGGTGATTTTAGAAGCACATTTGGTGTTTTTTTATGGTGGTACTTATTGTGTTGTGCAGCAGCTGTCTAGCATCCTATTTCTGGAGTCCATTGTATGTCTGGAACTCATGTAACTTAGGGTGAATGTTTAGCTAAGTTAAGACCATTATGTAGTGCATTTATTCATGTACATGTAGTGTATGTAAAATGGGACAAGTATGTAAACATTTGAGTAATGTTTTGGCTATATAAGTGATGTGTTGCAAAGCTGCCTAAGTGTGAATGATGGGCTGCTTACTTGTAAATTCTGTTTTGGCCACGTAAAGTTGTTAAAAGCAAGGGAATGTAATTCACATGTGTAATGCACATATATGGGATAGATTTGGAGGGTTTCCCCCATGTGAATGAAGTGTTTGCACACTTATGAAATTTTATATGGGCAAAATGGTCATAAGGTGACTAGAATTTTGACTCTAGACTTAAAGTTGTAAATCTCCCTGTGTAGAAGGAATATTTGTATCAAATTTTATGAAAATCTAGAGAACATCTATATTTTGAATTGGAATTTAGAATTTCTGAATTTAGAACCTTGTAGCCAAAGATATGACATTGCAAAGTTGGCTAAGTTACTGTTCATTTGATCATAATTTTGTAACGAACTTCAAAAATTCATAACTTAGTCCATAGATGGGCTATTGATGTAACAAAAAAATTTCTTGGTTTGCTCTAAGTCTCTACTTGATAATGGAACAAATAAAATAGGGGGTACATGGCTAGAATGATACAGTTTATTAGTGGAAGTTATAGGTACAGTGGCTGGTAACTAGAAGTCAACAAGATTGCCTAATGTGTGGTAGCCAAGATTAAGACTTGTGCTATTGTTTTCCTTCTTTACTGCCATAGTGTGCATGAAATATGAATATGTGTGTGATGGTTGGACAAATATGCATGTGTTTAATAGTGCCCAAGAGGGCCACTTGGGTATGCACACTAAGGGTAGTGTTCTGATGGCCTATAGAACATTACCAATCCTAGGAGTCTAAATGCACAATTTTGCAGCATAATTGGACTACCCCGGAGTGGGTAACAATTACTACTCTAAAAAAGCTAATAATAGCCTTTTTTCATCATTTGATGCATGAGTAAACAAAAGAGAATCATAAGCAAAAAAGGGATATGTGAAATGTGGGCTAGCTGCACTCATGGGCACACCCTGAAGATGTCATTGTATCAATGCCTAGTAAAGAAGAGAAGAGAGGCCTTCGACACAAATCAAAAATAGATATGAAGAAATTGGATCCCTCTGACGAATACCTTGTGTCCACCTAAACAGTACAGGCAAGACTTCATTAACCAAAACTAAGTATTTGACCATTCAAATACATGTCATAACTAGTTGCACCCATTTCTATACAAAACCCAAATCCAACATCACCTGTTTGAGAAGGTTCTATTCAACCTAGTCAGATACCTTTGTCATATCTAATTTCAATGCCATACAATCCTCTAATGTGTCATGGAAAGAATATATATGGTGGCAAGGCTATAAAGAAATTAGAGCATTATCAAAAAGTATTCTTTCAGGGACAAAGGCACATTGTCTAGAGAATTTGTATACTACATTGCATAAGATAATGGGATGGTACTATATAATTTGGTTAGGATTAGTGATATTCAGGATGAGCATTGTGTGACTATCATTGAGACCATCTAGAATATTGCCACCGCTAATGATATGTAGAAGAAATTATAAAAGATCTTGACCCAAGAAAGAATAAAAATTTTGGTAGAATAACGTTGAATATCCATCCATGCCAGGAGCCTTGTGAGGATGCAACTAATCAAGTGTAGACATAAGTTCTTGCACCATAAATGAGCAATGGAGTGAATCATAAATACCCCAATTACTTTCCATTTGACCTAAGAAAGCATAACACCCATATTCAAAGATGCTTATGAGAAAAAGAGATTTTTAGAAAAACCAAAAAAGTGGTGGTGAATATCTTTAAGATGAGTTGGAAAAAACTAGAATAATCAACTAACTCATGGATCATCTTTTTTCTTTTTCATGTGTTGGCATCCTAGTGAACATAATGAGTATTCCTATCCCAACTTTATAACCATAATGCCTTATATCTTTGCTTCCAAAATTTTTTTTCCTTATCCAAGAGGCAATCCAATTGTTTATGAGGCTACTGCTGGATGGGAATTAAAATGGACAAGTTAGAAGACAAATAAAACTCAATTTTATGCTCCAAGGTTTTGATCTTAGTAGGTAAAAAAGAGAACTTGGACTCATGCCATAAAAAGGGTTTTATTTGGAATGAATAGGGGTCAAAGTTTCAAGTTTTGGGTCAGGTTCAAGCCCAAGCCTAAAATTATTGCACCCCTTTCAAAGCCTTTGATTCTTGACCTAAACTGAACCAAACATGAAAATTTGGGTTAGGGTTAGGTTGAGTCGGTTCAACCCGACATACAACTTTGTTGTTTCATTCTATTACTCTGACAACAACATTGACGCTGATTTCTTAAAATCCCAAAATGCATCTTTCTATTCCATCCACAAAACCATATTTTCTACCTAATAACAACTAGAAATAAAAATTAATCATAGGAAATCATGAAAAGAAGTTCTCGGTGAAGTGGCCGAGAAAATGGCGGAAATTGCCTCTGTAAACATTGACGAAAATAGTGGTGGTAAGGTAAATGGTGGTGGCACAGAGAGCGATAGGGAAACTCATGAACATTAAATCTCTTATCATACTTGCCAATCCCATCACTGATGTAAATAAGACATGGCAAAGGGCCGAGGGTGACAATCGAGGTAGGATAGGTGAGGGCAATGAGGTTAGTTAAAAAGTGTGGTCTGCATGAGATGAGGATGGTGCCATCTCCAGTGTATGATGGTGTAAGGAAATTACTTTATGATAATGAGAAAATAAAGAGGAAAGGACAATGATGAGAAAAGGAATGGAGGGTGGCATTGATTGACTAGGGATTGAGCAGAGTTAGAACTTAGGGCTAGGGAATTGGGTTTGGCTAAGAATAATTTATTGGTAAGGACTAGGGAGTTAGTTTGTTGGGCTAAGAATGAAAGAAATGGTGACCAAGGCCAAGAAATCTGGGTTTGCTCAAGTTGATTTAGCTTAGACCTAAACCAACATGAAATTCACTTCTTTGAACCGGGTTGGGTTTAGGTCAATCGGAATCAATGTTTCTCTCACCACCTCACAAAAAAGGAAGAATTATAAGTGATAGCCGAAGGGCTATTACCCCTGAAGGATTCCCAAGCTTGCTCGATGAGCACCACCCTCGGATAACATATATGACCAACCTTGGGAAAAGAGGGCTAACACCATCCTCGAAAGGTACCTGGCCTTGACCTTGGTTACCAACAACCATCCCTAGGATTGGCTAAACTGACCTCGAGAAAACATACATACTACCACCCTTGGATATTTGAGCCCACCAACTTCGGGAGAGTGCATCTCCATCCTCAGCAAGGGATAGTGCCTCCCAAAGGTGTATCACCTAGCCAAAGGACCTCCCAGAAGGTGACTTCCTGTCCCGAAGGAGTCTCATATCCCGAAAGGGTCTACTTCCCCGAAAAGTCGAAGCGGAGACTTCGGCTTTATGCTTTTGGGAAGGCTTCTTTATCGAACTCGTGGTTAGAGCTCTACTCAAAAAGTTGCTCTTTTTCAGAAGGCGTTCTTTTATAGCCGACATACCCTTCCCTAGTTTTTTTTGTGACCTTGGGGCATGTGCAGCTTTTGCTTTTGATTTTTCTGCTGTAGTTTTATGAACCGTCGCATCCTTTGGTCAAACGTGTCAGTTATGGATAAGCGTGCCTGGGTTTTTGCGATGACAGAGGGGTGTGCCCTAGTTCTTTGCGTTGGATGACAGGTGGCTGCTAGTGGATGGTGGAATAGTTACGCCGGTCATGCTGATGGCGTCTCTTCATCTTTCGAGAAGTAATGATGAGGCCGTTACGCCTTCAAGGGATAATAATGATGACGTTTCGCTTACCTTCTTCGGTCTATATAAGCGCCTTTCACCTCATTCTTTGCCTCACTCTCTGCTTTTGCTCTCATCTGCTCTAAAGCCTTTTCTTGCCTTTCTCCTTCTTTCTGGCGGTGATTTCTGCGGCGGAGCGATTTCCGGCAATTTTCACGGCGGCGTTCAGTAATTTCGATTTTCGGCAAAACCTTTGGTGGGCGCTCCCATTTGTAATTCTTTTCTCTTCTCTCTTTCGAGGTCATTTTTTCGAGGTCTCTTTGTTTCCTTACCCTTTCCAAAGTCATCATTTTTCTTTTGTAAAAAATGTCAGATCTGACCCCGTTGAATTCGATCCTGTTGCTAACTGTCCGATCTCTCCCCGAGAGTTTTCTTCCTCTTGAATCTCATCCTTGTACTACCACTCCAGAGAAGGTGAGGAAGTGGATGGCCAAGTATTACCTTCCTTCTTATCTCGTCCCGAGGTTGCCCCTCCCGGGCACCTACAGATTCGCATGAGGTTACCGTTTACCGAGCTCAATTGAAAGCCGGTGTTCGGTACCCTCCTCACCGCGTAATCTGTGAATTTTTCAAATTCCACGCGATCGCCATGAACCAACTTCCCCCAAATTGTTACTCCTACTTCAATTCTTTTCTCTGCATGTGTGGGGTGTTTAAGATAAAGCCCCACTTTCTTTTCTTCATGCAGTACTACAAACTTCACCCGGTCCCGAAGGGCTGCTTTTATTTCCTGCTTCCCCGAGGGTCCGGGAGCAAAAAGTTTACCTTCACCTTCGACAACAAGGACAGCTGGCGGGGGTGGTAGAAGAAGTTTTTCTTCCTGCCAGTGCCCGAGCTTTGGCATCACGTCCCCACCAGGATGGGCTTCGGGGACCCTGAAGATGGACATCGTTGACCCCCGGAAACTCCTGACTTCGGAGCTGGCTGTTGAGTTTGATCAATTTGATAGGCTCATTCGGGCCGTGGCAGATTGGGACCCCGAGGTCCCTCCGCGTTCATTTTACCCTTCTCCCATCAAGTGGGACCTCATGACCGAGGTGGTCCTTCGGGATATAGGAGTAGTGAACGCGCACAAGAGTGATCCCGGGATGGCCGTGCCCGTTCTTCCGAGGAAAAAGGCTTGGATAGTCATGCTCCTTCAGGGCGAGATCACATATGAGTATTTTGCCGAGAGTAAGTCTCTTTCCTGGTTTTGATACCTTTTGGACTTACGCTGATACTTTTTCCTTTTGCAGAGATGGCCGATCAATCTGCTGATTTTTACAAGTCGCTCTTCCTCGGGCAAGTCGAAAGGGGGGAGCAGACGCGCAAGAAGGCGCCTGCTAAGAGGAAGAAGACGAGCGGCAGCGGGCCTTTTAGGGCCAAGAAGGCTAGGGCTGTTACTCCTCCCTCTCCCGAAGTTGTTGTGGAGGTGCAAGATCGACCTCCTGCTCTTCTTTCGACGCCGGCGGACCTCCTTTCAGGCGCTGCCCTTCTCGGGGCAACACTGAGCCCCATTCTTCCCGCCGAGCCTCCTTTCGAACAAAGACCTGCTCAGGATCTGGAAGAGAGCAGAAGAAGGAAGGGGAAGAACATTCCCTACGAAGTCCGGGAGGGCGGGTCTGAAGATGATGTCGCCGAAGTTCTACCAGGTTGGTTCCTTAGCCATTCTCCTACAAACCTTAGTATTTTTCGCATCTATGATTTTTTGTATGAATGGCTAAGGGGTGACGTACTGACGGAACTTCGGCGTAAACTTGCAGAGGACATGTCTGCGGCGCCCTGGATGGATGCCCACGCCCGACGAAGGGCTCTTCGGGACTAGCAGATGCCTCACGACAAGGTGCCGAGGGAGCCTTTCTGGACGTTCACAGAGGACATGAACTTGTTCTCTGAGGATAGCCAGGTGATGGCTCCCCAAATGGCGACGGGGGTGATGACAAACGCCACCTTTCAGTCGCTCGTCACCGATTGTCCCAACGAGGAGATCCTTGCAGCGAGAATGACCAAGCACAGCGCTCAGGTAATTCTCTCATCTTCCTTTACTTAGAGAGATTTTCCTTCTAAGTTTCCATCATTCTTTTGATACCCACTCGGGGCCTCCTTTTTTGCAGCTTTTGGCATACAGCGAGTACTTCCGCTCATGGGCGTCGAAGCAAACGGAGGCCCACTCTCGGTCCGAAGATTCTTTGAGCAAAATGAAGGAGTTTTGTGCCAGACACGTCCTCAAATATGGTGAGCTCAAGATTGTGAAGAAGGACGTGGTGAACCTTCGGGCCGAGCTTGCGACGAGCAAGCAGGAACTTCTTCTTGATTTTCAGCCAAGGTTGAGGACCTCGGCTCAAAGTGTGCCACTCTTTCTTCAGAGAACGAGGCCCTTTGGAAGGCGAACGCTCAAGATGGCAAAAACTTGATGAAGGCGCTCGCTTTGAATGCCGAGCTCGAGGCTAAGGTTGAATCTCTAAAGAAGGGGGCCAAGACCAATAGAAAGAAGAAGCTGGAGGAGAAGATCGCCAAGCTTAAGACCGAACTGGATGCTCTTAGTGCCGAGAAGGACAAGTTTGAGCAAATGGCAAAGGTGGCCTATCAAGATGGCTTCTGCTTGGCGCGCCACCAAGTCCTTCCTCAGCACCCTGAGCTCGACCTCTCCTACCTGTTTGCTCTGGACTTTCCCGAGGAGCCCAGGTTGGCATGGTCAAAGCCAGATTTTCTCAATCTTCCTCCAGCCGGGCCCGTGCCTCCTACTGGGCCAAATGATGATGATGATGCTGGAGAGGCATCGGATGCCCCTGCTCAGTCATAGGCTTCTTCTTACTTTCTCGTGTTCCTGTTTGCTTGTACGTTTTTGCCTTAGAATTTTTAATTAAGATTCTTTTCCTCCAATCTTCATTCTTTCTTCCGAATATGAGTCATCAGAAGTTAGTGCGATCCTAAGTATCCGTCTTTGGCGAACGCCTGCGCCTATGTTCTTCGGAGAGAGTCTTTTTAGACTTTTCCCTCATCCTGCCGAGTTTTTAGACCCCACCAAGGATTTAGTTCCAAAAAGAGAACTACTAAGGAACTTCTTCCTAGTAATGCGGCCATATTCGGCCTGTACTTTCATTGACGACTTCGGGGAGGAATAGTTACAAGCTTTTTCTGAAAAAATGTCTAAGTATAGAATTTTTTCAGAGAGTCTGAATGCCAAGTATTTTTTAGCTATATCCCCTCGATATCGTTTAGTTTGTAGACCCCTGGGCGGACCTCGTCGAGGACCAAATAAGGTCTACTCCAGTTTGCCCGAAGTACCTCTTCTGATGGCTTTCGTGGCTCAAATTCGGCCTTTTGGAGAATGATGTCTCTTTTTTGATTTCTTTTCTCCTTACTTGTATGTTACCTGCGTGAGCTATTCTTTGTTGGAAAGCCTTTCTCCTTAGTTCGGCCATTTTGCGATGTTCCTCGGCGAGGTCTAGTTTTGTCCTCAGCCGAGATTATTTCCTCCTTCGTCGAATACTTGTAGTCTTACCGAAGGTTGTATGACCTCGATGGGAATAATGGCCTCCGTCCCATACACGAGCGAGAAAGGAGTTTCTCCCGTAGCTTTTCGGGGAGTCGTTCGGTAGCTCCACAGCACACTTGGGAGCTCTCCTGGCCATTTCCCTTTTGCCTCCTTTAATTTTTTCTTCAAGCCATCTTTTATTGTCCTGTTGGATACTTTGACCTGCCCATTACTTTGGGCGTGGGCTACTGGGGCGAAATGCATTTTTATGCTGAGGTCGGTCACAAATTCCTGAAATCCTCTATCCGTGAACTGGGTTCCATTGTCGGCCACTATTACCCTTGGTATGCCAAATTGGCATATGATGTTCTTCCATACAAAATTTTGAGCATCCTTTGCCGAGATTGATGCCAGTGGTTCTGCTTCTATCCACTTAGTAAAGTAGTCCACCGCGACTATGCAGAACCTTACCCTACCGGGAGCGTTTGGAAGAGGTCCGATGAGGTCAATGCCCCACACGGCGAAGGGACAAGGATAATCTACTGAGATTATCCTCTCTGAAGGTAGCTTTTGGATGTTGACGTGCCTTTGCCAGTTGTCACATCTTCGGACAAACTGCTTTGCATCTTTCCTCAAGGTGGGCCAAAAGTATCCTTGGCGGAGTAATACCCCAGCAAGGGCGTCTGTTCCTATATTGGAGCCACACACCCCTTCATGGACTTCTTCAAGTATTATCCTGACATCATCTTCACCTATACATTTTTGCAGGGGGCTCACATATCCTTGTCTGTATAGCTCTTCTCCAATGAGGAAGTATCTTCCTGAGCGCTTTCTTACTTTCGCGGCCTCTTTAGGATCCTTAGGGAGTTCTGTAGTTCCTAGATACTTCCTGATGGGATCTCGCCATCCTTCCCTTGAAGTTGCTATGCGCATCAGTTCTGTGCTAGGTTGCTTCAGCACCTCAGTGGGTTCCTTGGATTTGGCTAAGGAATCAGACTGAGCGTTATCACTTCGAGGTACGTTTTGGAGCTGTACCAAATCAAACTCTCCAATAAGTTTTTTGACGAGATCCTGATATTTTGCCAAGGTTGGATCCTTTGCCGTGTATTCCCATTTCGTCTGCCAAACTACTAGTTATGAGTCACTGTGGGCCATGAGGTCTTTTATGCTGACTTTTCTGGCCAGTTTCAGTCCTGCTATAAGGGCATCATTTTCGGCGATGTTATTGGTAACATCAAAACCGAATCTGATTGCCTTAGTGGCTTCCATGCCTTCGGGTCCCCGAAGGACTATTCCAGTGCCCTGGTGTCCTGCACCTAATCCTCCATCGACAAAGAGCTTCCATTCTGGGTTGACCATTGTTCGGTCTTCCCAGTGGTTTTGTCATTCTCTATTTCTGGGATTTCGACAATGAAGTCTGCCAGTGCCTGGGCTTTTATTGCCGTTCTTGGCTCGTAAGTAATGTCATATTCTCTGAGTTCAATACATTATTTTGATAATCTTCTCGAATGTTCTACTCTTTTCATTACGTCGCATAGAGGCAGGTTACTTCGAACGGTAATAGTGTGTCCTTGGAAGTAAGGTCGCAATCTTCTGCTTGTGAGTACTAAGGCGTAAATGGCTTTTTGTAGTAATGGGTACCTGATCTCGGCGCCATGTAGGGACTTGCTTACATAGTATACTGGCTACTGCCTCCTAGCTTCTTCTTTTACTAGGACCGAAGTCACTGCTTTTTCAGTTACTGCTAGGTAAAGGATGAGGGGTTCTCCTTCCTGGGGTTGTTGAAGTGTTGGCAGTTTGGTCAGATATTTTTTAAGCTCGTCCCAAGCTTTCTGGCATTCGGAGTTCCATGGATGCTCCTGGGTTTCAGAGCTGTCCTCACCTTTGGGGGCTTAAGTGAGTACTTTGAAGAATGGTCTACATCGGTCGCCGTACCTGGAGATGAATCTGCTAAGGGAAGTGATTCTTCCGGTAAGCCTTTGTATATCTTTGATGGATGTGGGTGTTCGAAAATTCAGCAGGGCTTTGACTTTTTCTGGGTTGGCGTCTATTCCCCTTTCTGATACCATAAACCTGAGAAACTTTCCTGCACTTACCCCGAACACACATTTTTTTGGGATTGAGACGTATGCCGTACTCCCGAAGTCATTGGAAGGTCTCGATGAGGTCAGTGATATGATTACCAGGCATTTTGCTCTTGACTATCATATCATCAACATATACTTCCATGTTTCTCCCGATCTGTGGATCAAATACCTTGTTCATCAGCCTTTGATAGGTAGCCCCTGCATTTTTCAGCCCGAAGGGCATTCTGACGTAGCAGTAAGTACCTATCTCCGTTATGAAGGCTGTTTTTTCTTCGTCTTCGGGATTCATCCGAATCTGATGATATCCACTGAAGGCGTAGAGGAAGCTAAGAAGCCTGTATTCGACAGTTGCGTCTACCAGTTGGTCTATGGCTGGTAAAGGGTAAGAATCTTTTGGGCACGTGTCATTCAAATTTGGGAAGTCAATGCACATTTGGAGCTTTTAACTTCCTTTTTTTGTGGTGATGACGACGTTGCTGAGCAATTCGGGGTATTCTACTTCTCTTATTACCCCAGCCTCAATGAGGCGACTAACTTCGGCTTTAACAAAGGAATTCTTATGAGCCGATAGACTTCATTTTTTCTGCCGAATTGGTCTGGCGTTCGGCTGCACTATAAGATTGTGGTGGATTATGCTGGGATCGACCTCGGGCATATCTTTCGGCGAGTAGGCAAATAGATCTTTGTTCATACATAAGAAGGATACAAGCCTCTTTTTGTCCTCCTCGGCCAGTTTTTTCCCCACTCGGGTGTTTCGGCCAGGGATCAACTCTACATCTTCTGTTTCTACTTTTTTGAGGCTTTCAGTTTTCCCCTTCATTGTTTCCTCGCCCTTCGAGACCGTTTTCTATTTTTCCGAAGTCTGCACTTGGATCTTTGCTGGGCTTTGGCTGGCCCTTGTGAAGACCTTTCTGACTTCGGCTTGGTCAATGAAGATCTCTGCGTCTCCATCTTCGGTGGCGAAGGTGACTGTTAGGTACTTTATGTCTGGGTGAATGTGGAAGTTGCCCTGAGTCTGCCTTCTGAGGATAGCATTGTAGGCCGATGGTACATCAATGCCAATAAATCTTGTCTTGATGGAGGCCATTAACTCTTCCTAGCTATGGGGGGAAGCCCCTTTTAGCATCAAAGGCAGGTCCACGTACCCAAGGACTAGAAGTTCGGAGGGACTGACGCCGAAGGTGGGGGAGCTGACTGGGCTGAGGTCGCCCCTCAGAATGCCTAGCTTTGGCAGTAGATGGGAAAAGATGACATCAGTGTTTGAGCCGTCATCGAGGAGTACCCTTTTGACGTCCCAGTTTCCTATCCTTGCCATGACAAGGAGTGGATCGTCGTGGGGGAACTTTACTGTAGACCCATCTCTATGAGTGAGTCTACTTGGGGAGTTCCCATACTCCATTACGGAGATCTCTCCCATCTTCATTTTTCTCTCAGCTGAGGGTATGCTAGTGGTGATGGTTTGGATAACCCCTGCTGATGGTGGCAAGTTCTTTCGCGGGCTTCTATCCTGACGTCTGTCCGAGTCAAACTCTTCGTTGTCCCCTCTTCTCTGCTCTTCCTTTCCTCCTTTTAGGGAAGGCATCCGTAAGTACCGATGGAGTTGACCCTGTTTGATCAAGGACTCAATATATTTCTTTAGCTGGAAGCAATCTTCAGTTTCATGGCCATGGTTCCAGTGAAACTGATAGAATTTTGTCATATTTCTTTTGTTTTCCGAGCTCATGGCCTTTGGTCTTGGGACTGTAGTTCCTTGCCTTTCTAGCGCCATGAGGATGCTAGCTCTTGGGGTGTTCAAGGGAGTGAATGTCATTAGCCTTTTCCCCCTCTGCCTTTAGGGCCTTTCTCCGTCATTTTGATGACGAAGCTGATGGCTGGGCCTTTGGGCGCGAGGGTGTTCTCCTTTGGGTCCTCCCATCCTGAGCTCCTCGACCGTCATGTGTTGTTCAGCCCATCTATAGAACTCCACCAGAGTTTCTGGGGGGTCTTTGGAAAACTCATAAAACAGTTGGGAATCCCTCCGAAGTCCTTTAACCATCGTAAGGATGTAGATTTCTAGGCGAAAGTCTGGCACACTCAGCACTTCTCGGTTAAACCTCTCCACGTAATCATGAATAGTCTCCCCTGCTCGCTGAGCGATGTCGAACATTTGTACTGGCATTTTGGCCGTTGGCCTGCTACTGATGAACTGCTGAGCGAAGGCAGCGAATAGCTCATGGAAACTTAGCAACCTCCCGTGGGCCGGAGAGTTATACCACGCTGTTGCAGGACCCGAAAGTGTTACTTCGAAGCACTTACAGAGCGTAGCATCTTCTACGCCAAGGAGTACCATGCTTCGTTTGTACTTAGTCAGGTGCGCCTAAGGGTCACTTCGTCCTTCGTATGTTTCTAGGCGGGGTACCTTGAAATCGCTAGGCATGGGTGCCTCTACTACCTCGCGTACGAAGGGTGACTCTTCTCCGGTGTAAGAGTTAGACAATCTGGACCAGACCGGTTTTTGGGAGATTTGTCTCTCGACCTTCTCCAGTCTTCCCAGGATTTTTTCCTTAAGGACAGCTGTGTTGATCTCTCCCTGCTGTTGTGTGTTCGCCGGTAATGGCGAATTCCTCCCTCTCCTTGGGGAGCTAGTTCGGCGGGGAAGAGACGCGGACCTTCGGTAGGGGGACGCGCTCCGTTGGCAGGAGGCCTTAGTCTCCTTTGTGGCTCCCTTCCTGGTGGGCCTTACTTCAACAGGTTCATTTTTTGTTGAGGAGGCATCAAGGGAGTCCCTACTCCCTGAACTTCGGTGGGTGGACCTCGAACCCCTTCCCGGCGAGCAGCGGGGGGCGAGGCCCTTCGGACCAGAGGAGGTTGGGGGAACCTCTGATCAAGCTGTTGGGTCATTTCAGCGATGATGGAGCGTTGGAAATCTCGCAGGAAACCCATCGTCACCATTACAGGATGGTCGTCCTCCGGCACAGAAGTCTCTGCCACAGGCGTAGCGGTCGCCGGCTGAGCCTCGAGCGCAGAGGGGGACTTAGGAATCCTTTTGTCTTTTGAGCGTCGAGTCTCTACGACGGCAACATGGGAAAGGTTTCCCATAGATGGTGCCAAGTGATGCCCTTAGCATCTCCAGTGTGTGTTATGGTGACTGTGGCAAGAACTTCTGATGGTACGAATGAGTCCGAAAGAGTAGTGCTCTACGTGGATCACTTGGGAATCACAAAGAGTAAGGGTTAGGAGGTCCCCGGAGTGTTTTTTCAGGGAGGAGCCTCCGACGCCGAACTGAGTATTTTTGGAGGTAATGAGATGATAAAGAGCAAAGAAGTATATTGTCTCAAGTAATGTTCTTATAGGGGGTGAATAGTACTTATAGGGGGTGAATAGTAATAGTCCTCGTGTGGCCGGCCCAGATCATGACACGTGTTCGGCGGGATGCGTTCCACGTCTGTTGGGCAATAGGGGACTCTTAGCAGGACATGGGCCTCTGGGCTAGGAGTCTAGTCAACCCGAGAGTGACGTGCTAGAGTGTCCCTGCCAATGGCGTGTCAGGGCATGCCCGGGGAAAATTATCGGCGATGTGTCAGAGGCTCCTTAAATGCTTATGTCGTACTCCCCAGGTCCCCTTTTGGTAGGGGAGACGCCTTCGGAGAATTTGTCTTCCGAGGTCGCTTTAGCATCACAAGGATATATTTCCTGAGGGTAACCTTTCTCGGGGGCACCCTCACTTCCGAGGATGGCTTACTCATCCCCCCGAGGTTGGCACTGTCATCTCCAGGAATGGAGAAATGCCAAGGCCGGATTTCGGGAGGCTGAACACCCTTCCTTTCGTGGTAGATGATTTCCCTACCAAGGTTGGTGTTTTCTCCGAGCCTGTGGGTTCGGAGGGTGATCAGTACCTCGGCTATCACTTGGTGACACCGAAGGTGAAGAATTAAAAAATACATGGCATTCAGATTCTTTGAAATAATTTTACACTTAGAAATTTTTCTAAGGGAAAAATTGTACAATTCTCAATGAGGGTGGTTGACCGAATGTGGTGTAAAATCGAATGGAGTTTCTCCCAAAAGTGCCTACGTGTAGAATTATACATTTTCACCAAAGCAAGGCATGATGAGCGAACATGTTCTCTTCTAAAGGAGAAAATCAAATATGCTTGCTTCTTGAAGGGGAAAACCAAACATGGTTAGTGAGAAAGGCATTTAACTGCTTCACAAATAAGTAAAGTGATGCCGACAATGCGTAACCGACCATAGTTGAAGATGGTCATCTCCAGAAAATGCCTAAATGCATTCGCACACTTAGAAAAAATTTCAAGGAAAAAGTTGGGAAAAAGTACCTAGAAGGAGATGGCTTCCTTCGACCGAACATGGTTGACGCCAAAGGTTGAAAACCGAAGATGATTACTTTCTAAGATGCATAAGTGAGCTTGCATACGTAGAAAAATTCTTTCAGGGAAAAAGTGGTTTAAAATATGGAGAAGATGGTCATTCGAATATGGATGTGGCCAAAAAGTGCATATGTAAACTATATATCTTCCCGAAAGGCATCGGCCGAAGGTGATTTCGTAATGAGACTAGGGACTTAGCCAAATTGCTGAAGAAATGAGCTTCATTAAGAATTTTTCATTACAAAGCACAGAGAGAGCAAAATTACAAGGAAAAGAAGAAGAAGAAAAGAGCCTATTCAGCATCCTGAACATCCGGTGGAACCTCGGAGGGATCCTTGGGTGCCAAAGGTGGAGTAGGCGGAAGGTTGAGAAACTCGGTACGTGACCACTCCCAGCATGGCCTTTCAGGGATGTCCAGGGCACCAAAAAGAAGAGGTCGAGGTCGGGAAACTTGGACAAAATTTGTTGGCGAGACAAACAAAAACCATCCTGATAAGAGGACTTGGTTGCCTGATCAGATTTGTCCTTCTCGACACTCAAGTCCTCTAGCTCATTCGTAAGATTCGTGACCTCCTTCTCTAGCTTCTTCATCTTCTTCTTCTCCTTCTTTAGTTTGTTGACCTTGGCTTGAAGGTCGATGTTGAGAGCAAGGGCCTTGGTGAGGCTTGCGGCGTTGTCCTACTTCTCCTTCTGATAAGCGTCGTTGGCCGAAGTCAGAGGGATGACCTTTGCGCCGAGATTCGATATCTTCAAGGAAAAGTCCTGAACGAGCTCCCCCTGGATCTTCAAAACTTCTTCCCAAAGATTAGCCACTTCCTCCATGGCTATCTTGTTCAGCTCACCGTACTTAATGACTGAGCTGGCACAAAAAGCCTTGGCTCTCACCAAGGACTCTTCGGTCCAACATCATACCGAAGACTGTTTAGCTGCCCAAGCTCTAAAATATCCACTGTATGCCAAGAGCTATAAATGGAAGGACTCTCGGTGAGTTTTTCAAAGCAAAGCAAACACTTAGAAAAAATTTGGTTGGAGGATAAAAGGTTTGAAGGATACCTGGGCAGTGTATTCACTCATCCTTGTAGTGAGGACTTCCTCATTCGGGCACTTGACCGTGAGGGACTGAAAAGTGGCATTGGTAAGGATGCCCTTCGCCATCTGAGGAGCCATTTTTTGGCTGTCCTCAAAGAACAAGTTCATGTCCTCCGTGAAAGTCCAAAAAGGCTCCGTTGGCACCTTGTCCTTTGAGATGTAGGTGTCCTGAAGGGCCCTCTTCCGAGCATGCTCCACCAACCATGGAGTTGGTGGTTGTTCCTCTGCAAAATCACAACGAAGTTCCATCAGTACATTGTCCCTCAGCCATTCGTCTATAAGGTCTAAAATGCCAAAAATTCCCAAACTCATAGAAAAATGGCTAAGGGACAAACCTGGTGGAACCTCGGTGACGTCTTCCTCTGAGTGTTGAACCTCCTGAACTTTGGCTGGGATTTGCTTGTGTTTACTCCTGCGGCACTCTTCGAGCTCCTTGGCAGAAATATCCCCAACCGGAGTCTCCAAGGTCTTTGCTGCAGTGTCAAAACTCAGCGGAGTTAAACGGGTAGCCAGTTCTGAAGGTGGGTTGGCACGAATAGAGGACTGGTCGTACGCCCCCACGATGTCCTCGAAAGGGGGAGGGAAAGAATCTTCCTTGGCCATCTTAGACCTCGGGGCCGAAGATGGTCCCCCAGGCCCTTTCTTCCTCTTCACAGTAGCCTTCTTCCTTTGCTGCTCCTCCTTCTCGACCTGCCCAAGGAAGATGGACTTGTAGAAGGCAGGAAATTGATCACCCATCTCTATAAAAAGAAGGACATCAGTATGAGTACAGAAGAAAATGCATGAGGAAACCTGGGAAGATAACTTACTCTCCGCAAGGCCTTCGTATATGAGTTCCCCCCAAGGGAGCATCACTAGCCATGCCTTTTTCCCGTCAAAGGCAGGCTTCGCCATGTCCAGTTCAATTTTATGTTCCTTAATTACCCCTAACTCCCAAAAAACCTCCTCGGTCATGAAGTTCCACTTGATGGGAAAAGGGTACAAGGAATGAGGAGGGACCTCGGGATCCCAGTCCGCAATAACTCGAATGCGGCTGTTGAAATCCTTAAACTTCACTTCTAACTCTGGGGTTAGTAGCTTTCTAGGATCAACTACATTGGCATCCAGAGTCCCTGGGGCCCACCTGGTCGGCACATGTTTCCATTCCTCAGCCACCTTCAAAAAGAAAAACTTCTTCTGCCAACCCCGCCAACTGTCCTTCATCCCGAAGGTGAACGTGTACTTTGTGCTCCCGAATCCCCTAGGAAGCAAGAAGTAAAACCCGCCCTTCAGGATAGGGTGAAGTTTGTAATACTGAATAAAGATGATGAAGTGGGGCTCTATCTTGAAGACCCCACACATGTAGAGGAAGGCGTTGAAGTAAGAATAGGAGTTTGGGGGAAGTTGGTTCACAGCTTTGCCATGGAATTGGGAGAACTCGCAAACCGTCTTTGGGGGAGGGTACCAAAGTCCAGCCTTCAGTTGGGCTCAAAAAATTGTAACCTCGTCCGAATGATACATGTAACTAAGCAAGCCTGCAATAGGTAGCCTAGTCCCAGCGTAAGAGAGAAGATAGAACTTAGCTGCCCACTTCTTCATTTTC
The DNA here is from genome assembly GCA_005392925.1 of Aquilaria sinensis. Lineage (NCBI taxonomy): Eukaryota > Viridiplantae > Streptophyta > Magnoliopsida > Malvales > Thymelaeaceae > Aquilaria > Aquilaria sinensis. Next base: position 186,765 of record SMDT01003208.1, on the reverse strand, counting down.
TCCGAAGTGGTACAGCACGGATGAGAGTCGAGAGGAAGCCAACTCTCAGGAATAAGGTGAACAGTCATAAACGGGACTAGAGAAGACATGTTCGGAAGAAGAAAGGTAACTTTGGAAAGAAAAAGAAATAGAATGGGAAGACACAAGCAAAATCAAAGGAGAACTTCAAAAAAGAAGACCCACCTAAACTTTGACCAAAGTAGTAACTCTTGAAAACCGCCGCAAAAAGTTGTGGGAAATCGCTCCGCCGCTAGCACCGCGGCCGAAAAAAGAAAAGGACAAGAGGAACCTTGAGAGCAAAGGAAGTAAAGTGTGGAAAGAATTGAGGAGGAAGGGTTTAGATAGGCAGAAGGTGGCAAGCGAACCATCGCCATAATGACCCTAAAAGGTGAACAGACGCAATTGATGTAACCAATGTGACTGTTCACCAATTACCGTGTGACACGTATCACCCGATGCAGAAAACGAGAGCACGCCTCCTGACAGCTAGCAGACCTACACGAGCTTATTCGAAGTGACATGTCTATCTGATTAGAAGACGTAACGATTCACTGAAAAATGACACAGGCCCAAAGAAATGGGATATCCACCTTGGGGTGACGGAATAACTTCGGGAACATCAAAAATTAGGTCAAAAACTGGGAGAGCCACTTAAGTACTAGAGGAGCTACCTCAGTAAAGAGAGGCATCTCAAACCGCCAGAAGTCCCTCCTCCGAATAAGATGACCTCGGCTAAAAATTTAGTCATGACAATTGAATTAACCACCACCTTCCATGAAGACTTCCATGATTTGCTCAATTAACCGAAGATATAACTTCGACTTTCCGAGGGGGGCATGTGATAGCTAAACGGCTATTACCCCTGAAGGATTCCCAAGCTTACTTGATGAGCACCACCCTCAGATAACACATACGACCAACCTCGGGAAAATAGGGCTAACACCATCCTCGGAAAGGTACCTGACCTCAACCTTGGTTACCAACAACTAGCCCCAGGATTGGCTAAACCGACCTTGGGAAAACATACATACTAGCACCCTCGGATATTTGAGCCTACCAACTTTGGGAGAGTGCATCTCCATCCTCAGCAAGGGATAGTGCCTCCTAAAGGTGCATCTCCCAGCCAAAGGACCTCCTCGATGGGGACTTCCTGTCCCGAAGGAGTCTCATATCCCGAAAGGGTCTACTTCCCCGAAAAGGTCTAAGAGGTACGAAAAAAATCGTTGAAAAGCCTCTGACACAGAGGCCTTCCACATAGTGAAGGAGACTTTGATACAGCCCTCGCACGCGCCCTTGACATCTAGCTAGAACAGCCTACAGATACCTAGAGATACCCATCTCTGAAGGTACGGACCACATCCGACCACAAACGTGTCATGATCAGAACAGGCTGTGCCAAACGGCCTTCTCTATATGCCCTCCTATAAATACTTGCATAGGACTTTTGGTAAAACCGAGGGGGGTGGCAGAGAACTCCTACTATCTTCTGTTCTCTACTTTCTTGCTATTCTACCTTTGGTTCTTACAAATACTGACTTGGGCGTTTGAGGCTCCCCCCCTTGAAAACACACTTTGAGGAGTCTCTAACCCTTGTTTTCCTGAGTCTTTTAGCCACCTTCATGCCAGAGTTCCCTCATCTAGACACCTCCATACTGGAAGTTCCTACCTCAGGCTCACCATGTTACACAACAAAGATGCCGACTGGCATTAACAAGTTTGGCATAATAGTCAAAAAACCATTATATTGTGTAATTCTCTTCATAGTGGTTGAAGTATGAGGGGTAAAAGGTATAGTGAAAACCTCCTTAAAAGTGTTCTAATTTGGTAACTTGGCCCCCAAGAAAAGCCATAAGGATTGCTTGTTTTTTAAGCAACCTATGGACTTTTTTATAAGATTCTGAAAATTCGGGTACTCACTTACAAAAATTTCACAAAAGAGATTTGGAGAGTTATGAGAAGGATATGAATGGTATGAAAATGCTATTGGAGGACCAAATTTTTTATGGAAGACAACTAAGGGCAAAGAAAACACAAAAAGGCATAAAGGACCTAAGTGTTCTAATGTGGACCTTAAGATGTGTATGTCTTTGACTTAAGTCAAATGGTGAAACTGTGGTGTTATTCCACCTAAACAGGGGCTGCCAAAGCAAGGTAAGGATGGTCAAATGTGGGCCAAGACATTAAGACTAAGAAACCATAGTCTTGTAGCAAGAAAAATGACATAAGACAAGGTTAAGACTACTTAAGCGTGTTTAGTGTACTTTTGACCATTTAAGTAGTCAAGAACACCTTTTCTTCTCATATTTGGCTATACTAGCCAAGGGACATAGCCCACCCTCCTCCATACTTCATCCATAGCCACCATACCTTCAAACTTAAAACTACTTGCAATTAAAGTCAAGGAAGCAAAATTGGAAGCTATTTCATGCTATTGCTTGAGAGCACCTAGGATCAAGCTCGAATTTCATCATACCCATCAAGGTAATAGTTCTCTTGCACTCATGGACTGTTTATTACATTTTCAAGTATCCATGGAGCTAGGGCTAAGGTTGGAAGAGAGCCATGAGCTTGATGAACAAAGCTTAGTGAAGGGAGTGCACTTACTACAGGTTTTGTGACCTAGTGTGAAGTACATAATGATGGTAGTGAAGTGAGGGTTTCTATAGCCCAAAGTTAGTACTAACTACTGTTAAAATCCTCCTAAGACTAAGCATTAGCTTGAGGAGGGCTGCCATAGTGATTTGGTTATGTTTATTATGTGTTTTATGGAGTAACCTATGGTTTATGTTGCTGCCGCATTTCATGTGTTTGATGGTTGTGAATGGTTGCCGCATTTGGTTGTTATATCTTGTATATATGCATTATGGTTTTGTGTTTTAAAGTCTTTGGATGTAGGTTTTGATGATGGTTACATTACCTATTGAATCCAAGTGTTACCTTTACTAAGTTTCTCAATGAAACTTACTCCTCTTAATTTTGTCATTTCAGGTCCAGTTGATAGATCACCTTCAAACTAACTTTTGTGGTTTGAGTTTTTCACTGAATTTTCAAGTAGTTAAACTTCCACATGTCTAGTTATGATCTATAAAGTTTGCTAATTTTAGGAGCACATTTGTTATTTTAGCGATGGTGCTTATTGTGTTATGCAGCAGCTGTCCAGCATCCTGTTCTGGAGTTCATTGTATGTCATGCACTCCTATAACTTAGGGCGTGTATTTAGATGAGTTAAGACCATATGTAGTGCATGTATGCAAGCACATGTAGTGCATGTAAAATGAGACAAATAATCAAACATTTGAGTAATGTTTTGGCTATGTATGCGATGTGGTGCAAATCTACCTAAGTGTGAATGATAGGCTGCTTACTTGTAAATTCTGTTTTGGTGGCATAAAGTTGCTAGATGTAAGAGCATGTATTGGACGTGTATAGGATATCATTGGAGGGCTTACTCCTTGTGAATGAAGTGTTTGCACACTTCCTATATGTATTGGACATGTATGGGAAAGCCTTGGAGGGCTTACCCCTTCTGAATGAAGTGTTTGCACACTTATGAAATTTTATATAGGGAAAATGGTCATAAAGTGACCAAAATTTTGACTCTGCACTTAAAATTCTATATCTCCCTGTGTAGAAGGAATCTTGGTATGAAATTTTGACCACACGTAGAGTACATCTAGAAGTTGAACTGGGATATGACGTTCCAAAGTTGGCTAAGTTACTGTTCAGTTGGTTAGAATTTTGTAACCAACTTAAAAAATCCATAACTTGGTCCATAGGTTGGTTATTGATGTAAAAAAAAATTCCTTGGTTTGCTCTAAGTCTCTACTTGATAATAGAGGAAAGAAAATAGAGGGTTACATGGCTAGATTAACATAGTTTATTGGAGTAAGTTTGGGTGCAATGGCTGAATTTTTGAACCTTGTAAGAATGCTTAATGTGTGGAAGCCAAAACTAAGACTTGTGCTAGTGTTTTCCTTATTGGCTGGCACAGTGTGCATAAATGTGAATATGTGTATTATGGTTAGACCAATATGCATGTATTTACATAATGCTCAAGTGGGTCACTTGAGTATGTACACTAGGGTTGTTGTTCGGATGACCTACAGGATATACCAATCTTGGGAGTTTAAATGCACAGTTTTGGCACCATAACTGGATTACCCCAGAGTGGGTAACAGTTTCTCTACTCTTTGACCCGACCCTTGTTACGGCTCTCTTGGGCCTAAACCAAGATTACTAAGTAAGTGTAAATTTTATGCTTAGAAACTTTATTTTCACACTAAGTAATAGTATTTGTAAGTTAATGTAGCATAAGGTAAGTAATGTGATCATTTGAGCAAAGTTTGCCCATAAAGGGCAAAGTAGTAATTTGATATGCTCACATTTAGCTATGCTTTTTGTATGTTTTTCCTTATACTTGCTTGTCTTTCATGAGTTTATATTAGGATTTAGTGCTTAGTAGGTTAATATTTTATTTTCAGGTTATATTTCAGCTTCATTTGGGTTATGAATGATTTTTGCAAAGTTTTGGAACCGAATTGCAAGTTTTTTGCAAATTTTGGAGCAGACACGCGTTATAACACATCATCTTACATGCTCATGTCTGAGCTATCCATCCTTGAGTCAAAACCATGTGATTAAATTTGCTGATTTTTACATTCTAGGAGCCGAACAAAATTTACTACATGCCCTAGGTTTGTACCAGTGTTCGCACAAACATGCCCATGTTACAAACCATGTTTGCATGCTATTAGGGTTTTTTTGAGCAATTTTTAATGTCTTCAAGGAGAACAAGCAGAGGGCACCCAGTGGCTGCCAAGGGCTGCCTGGGAAAGCCAATAGAGAAAAAGAGGTGAAGAAACATAGAAAAATAAGAGAGTTTTCATGAAAAAAAAGGCATTCGGAGGTAGTTCTGATGATCAACACCATTTAATGTGCACTGAATCAAAGATTCCTTAGAGGAGAAGCAATTCATGCATAGAGACTTCTTTTCTTATTTTTTCATAGATTTTGTTGTGTTTATTTTGTGGCAGTATGACCTAAATTTTCTTATTCATGCCTAAAGTAGATGTACCCTAGGATGATTTTGTAATTGTGATTATTTTCTGCTTTAATATGGTTACGCTTTTCTTGCGATCAAACCAATATTCTTTGGTGTGTGGATTAATAGTAGCCAATCTATTAGTTTAATGTAGGATGATGAACATGCAACAAGTAGCATTTGATGTGATGGCCAAAGGCTAAGCCTTGGAGTTCCCTCTAAAGTCCTAACCATGGCTATTAGAAGCCTTGGTCACAATATTTCAGAAGCACAATGGCACATTGAGCTTGACACAGTTTAGAAGTGCTAAGGAGCCAATGGACCTGCTTGATCAAGGGATGCATTAGGTGTTTCGGCATTTGTTGACTGAGGTACGCCTTGAACACTGACAAAAACTGTTAGGGAAGAACTTCTTAGTGCGTGCAAGTGCTTGGTCAAACCTATGTTAGGATTGCTGGCTAGAGAGGTTGTTGGGGGAAAATAGACATTTGACCTCAGATCCTGCCAAACACATGCACAATGGATTTTAGGTATAGCAAGCAAGCCTCAGCCCTTCAAAATGGGTATAAAAAAGAGACATCCCTAGACCCCAGGTACACATACATCTATTAAGGAATTTTCATTCTCCCATCCATGTTACTAGCTTACTCGGCCGTTGGAGAGTCCCCTCCCTAGAAAACACTTTGGGGACTCCCTTCCCCCATTTTTTCTAGTGTCTTTTAGGACCATAGCCGATTTGAGTACGTACATCTAAAGGCTAAGATGCAAAACTCAGGTGAGTGAGAGCTCAACGGGCACCAAATGGCGTTGTCTGTGGAAAACCAGGCAGATATCGCCATGGTGACTACTTGAGCATCAAAAACCAAGTTTTTTCAAGATCCCTACTCAAGAAGATTGAACCCTTGTTCGAACATCAAAAAGGTGACTAAACCATCATGCCCGAGGTTGATCGCCCGGTGACACTGACGATGGGGTTCCTATGTTAGTTCTAATGTACAATAGTCACTGAAATAGCTTAACAGCTTGCACAACATACTCCTTCTATGGCTTTTAGGAGAGAACCCATGCCAAAAAAATTTGAAAGTTCAGAAAAAAGTTCTCCCCCAACATCAGAAGGTAGCATGCGGGATGAGTCTCGTGTTAAATGTCTACCACTTTGTAGCCCAAAATGTGACTGTAAGGAGAAAGGTTCGGCCTTTTCAGAGTGAAAGTCTACCCACCGAAGGTCCCCCTCTCCCCATTTGCATGATGGTGAGCAACCATATGTCCTTTTCAAAAAATTACTGTAGAGGATGGACCAGGCGGAGGAACAGATCAAGAGAAAGTTGGTATGGACCGGTTTATCCAAAGCCCCTATCGACGATGAGGGCCCCTTTGTGCTGGCCACTAGGAATGCTCCAATCCCTATAGAATTTAAAGTACATCAGCTGGATTTATATGATAGGAGAGGTGACCCACAGGCACATTTGACCAAATATCAAAAGAACATCGTGCTGAGTGGAGCCAATGAAGCAACCTTGTGCAAATGTTTTGAGGTAACATTCTTAGGGCCAGCTATAGCCTAGTACAATACCTTATCTCCTTGTTCCATTGCTTCTTTTCATGAGTTGTTTGTGGCTCTTACTCATCAATTCATTGGAAGCCATCCTTTACAGAAAAAAGCTGCCCAACTATTTAATGTAGTACAAAGGGAGAATGAATCTTGTCAAGACTATGTTAACAGGTTCAACCAAGAGTCTCTAAAGGTTATCAACATGTCTCCTAAAGTCTAAATCTTGGTATTAACCAAGGGACTTCAGAAAGGTTCGAATATCACTTTGAGCTTTTGAAGCAAATGCCAACAATAGTTGGAACGCTTTATCTACTAGTTGAATAGTACATGACCGTTGAGGAAATGATTGCTGATGAAGAAAAGGTGGATACACGAAGAGGCTAGAAGTAGCAAACAGTCTCAAAGAAGTAAAGGAAAAAGAAAATTACCGACCTACTCTGCCCTAAACACCCCCTGAGCTAACATCTTGGAAGCATTAGAAGAGCAAAGAAAAGTTCAATGGCCTAAGCCGATGGCCTCCAATAACAAGAAGAACATGAAGAATTTTTGCCAATATTATCGGGACCATGGCCATGAAACTAAAGATTGTCACCAACTGAAGAAGTATATTGAATACGTCATTAAACAAGGCCAGTAGAGGAGGTATTTTCAGTTTCCTTCACCAAAGATAAGGGCCAAAGATGAGGAAGGAAAGTATGATGAAGATCTGTATGATTTTGACCGATGAAGGAATTTCCAAAGTCCCTAAAGACAACCAACCCCTCCACCAGTATCCAAACCATCACTACGGGAGTCCCTAAAGGAAGATGAAAGAGATAGTTACCCTCAACTTCAGAAAAATGCAAAACCAGTTGACGAGATTTGACAGGACCACCTTCACCATCCCCCATGATGATTGTCTCCTAATCACAACCTAAATAGCAAATTGGGATTGAAAAATGTCATTTGTGATGACGAATCAAACACTGATGTCTTGTTCACCCACATACTGCCAAAATTAGGCATATCAATTAAAAACCTAAAGCCGATGGTTTCTCCAAACTATGAAGTAGGCTCGGATGAACTCCCAAATTTGGGCATCATTGATCTGCCATTCAAGATAAAAGGAAGGGCCATCAGAACTGAGGAGAATCTATACACCTTGGTGATGTCAAAATTCATCATTATCAACATAACCTCACCTTACAATGCCATTATTAGGAGGCAAACTCAAGGGATGCTACATATGAGAACAAATGTCAAGTATCTGACTATCACCTTCAAAGCTAACAAGAGATATGCGGTTATTTTCATTGACCAAGCTAAGGTTGAAAGATATTCCTAAAGATGCGGCAGACTCTTGTGAGGAAAATAATACATGCATCCATAGTAGTGACACTAGAAGGGCCCCAAGCTGGTGATGGAGCTAGAACTAAAGAACTGGATGTAAAGATGGAGAGTTTAGAGCTCATAGAAGGTCAAAGTACCAAAATTAGGAAAAATATGCCCATCTAGGAAAAGGCTAAACTTGTAAAGTTCTTGAATTCAAACAAAGATCTTTTCGCTTACTCACTGAACGATATACTTGGATAAAATTTTGGCATAATTCAGCATGGTTTAAATGTAGATCCTCTAGCAAAACCAATAAGGCAAAAAAAACAAAATATCACCCCAAGTAAGAGAGCCTTTATAAAAAAAAAGACATGATTCCTTGAGGTAGGAGTAATAAAGGAAGTTGAGTTGCCAGACTGGTTAAGCAAAGTAGTCATTGCTATGAAGGAAAGGAGTGATAAACTCTGAATGTGTATTGACTTCACTAACGTCAGCGATGCATCCAGGAAATATTGTACCCACTACCTTCAATAGACTAATTCATAGATTTTTCTTTGGGGTACAAAGTGTTGAGTTTCCTGGATGCTTTCAGTAGGTACCATCAATTCTGGATGAACCCAACTAATGAAGAAAAGACTTTGTTCATAACCAATGAAGGAACCTTTTGTTATGTATGGATGCCTTTTGGCTTGAAAAATGCAGGGGCAATATATTAGTGGGAAATGGACATGGTATTCGCCAAACAGATCGGTAGGAACATGGAAGTTTACATTGATGACATGATCATCAAAATCCAGAACACTTCAGACTATAGCAAAGATCTACGCAAAATGTTTCAACAGCTAATGAAGTTTGACATACGTTTGAATCCTGAAAAATATGCCTTTGGTGTAAAGGTGGGCAAATTCCTAAGCTTCATAGTGTTTGAGCAAGGCATAAAGGCAAATCCTAATCAAGTCAAAGCTTTGCTTGAATCTCAAGCCTTAAGGATGATCAAAGCCATCCAGAGGCTTACTTGGAGGATAATGGCTTTGAGCCATTTCATCTCACACAATGCTGACCAGTGTAAGCCATTCTTTATGTTACCACCTCACAAAAATGAGAGAATTACAAGTGTGGCATAATAGTCAAAAAGCCATTGTATTATGTAATTCTCTTCATAATGATTGAAGGGTGAGGGCTAAAACGTATAATGAACACCTCTTTAAAAGTGTTCTAAGTTGGTAACTTGGCCTCTAAGAAAAGCCTTAAGGAGTGCTTGTTTGTTAAGCAACCTATGGACTTTTTTGTAAGGTTTTGGAAATTTGGGTACTTAATTGTAAAAATCTTAAGAAAGAGGTTTGGAGAGTTATAGGAAGGATATGAATGATATAAAATTGCTATTGGAGGACCAAATTGCTCATTGAAGGCAAGTTTGGACAAAGAAAACACAAAAAGGTATAAAGACGTTGGAGCCAAACAGCGCAGCGGAATTTTAACCGAAACCCTTTAGGATCCAAGTGAAACGGGGTAAGCCGGGTGTTCAAAAATTTTCATACCTAATTTTCGGTTGAGATCTCTCACTCATCTGTAGAGTCGAATCACAAAACCTAAACAGTTGACATGTTCAAGCTCTCTATGGTATCCACACGAGCCTCTCAGGATCGCCACACTTTCACCACATTCTGATAGCTGCGTTTCTTTTGCGCTCGCAGGGCTAGCTTGCGTCCTCCAAGGAATTGCAAAAGAAGAGTGCGGCTGTCTTTTTGGGAGGCTAGGGCAAGAAGCTTCGAATTTCTCACTAAAAGTTGTATTTACAGTGAGACTCAACTTCTAGGCCTAATGGGTTTCAAAGCCTTAATCCAATTAGGCTTCAATTTCAGGCTTAATAATGGCTCAACTTTTGGGCCCATTATTAATATGAAATTATTTGTGAAACCATAACCCAAATAATTAGTCCATGCACTCTAATGATCCAAATAGTTCTATGTGTGCGACCCAATAGGCTCTTATCACGTTGGCAATGATCATAACTCACATTTATGATCATAAGCAATGAGCGGTGTCTAGCAACACATCATTGCTACCCAAGTGACAAGATTGTCAGTGATTCGACTAAACCTTTATGATCATCATCAATATATACCATTGTCCCTTTGTCCAAGATATCAAGACTAAGCATGAGACATGGAATGTGTCACTCTCGTATAGTCCAATCTTTGGTTTCTTGATTACCGAGTAGACCAACTTAAACTGATGGCATTGATATCGTATATCAACTCATCCGAGCATGGCCATGCATTTTCTAGGTCTCACTCTATCAAGGGGCTCGAAGATATCACTCCTTTTACATAGGAGGGACAAATCCCATCTTGATCATACAAATCCCTCCGCATGATATGTGACATACCCAATGACCTCCTTCAAATTCACTCAGTTACGAGCAAGAAAGGAAAGTATCAAAGTACGTGACTCACATGTAGGGAACCTTGATGATCTTGAGTCGAAGGACTACATATACCATGATCACTATGAGAATCACTTTTGACACTCATATAACGATCCATGTAGTGTTTTGATGGTGGGTCATTCCAGTCCACAAGTTCTTCAACTTGTACCCATATGTAGACTACATATCTTATATTAGTCTTCACATATGCTAGTCATTATGTACTATTGCAACCCGCTCCACAATAATACTAAACCAGGGACATTTGAGAATATCATTATTCTAGGGTTACAATTATGTTTATTATGTTATGTAGAAACAAAACAACAAACATAATTGCTGGATTAATGCCTTAATAAAATATCATGACTCAATGTGCAAAAAATACAATCATCTCATGATTGGCTTTTGGGCACAACACTAACGAAAGAACCTAAGTGTTCTAATGTAGGCCGTTGGATGTGTATGTCTTTGACTTAAGTCAAATGGAGCAATTTGGAGTTTTCCACCTAGGGAGGGGTGGCTATGGCTTGGAAATTGGTCACAAATGTTGGGTACATGTGTACCAAAAATTTTAATACAAAGAAACCATGCTTATGGGCAAAAAAAAATGACATAAAGTATGATTAAGGCTAATAAGAGTGTTTAGTGCTCTAAAACTAAGTTAAGAAGCCTAACTTGAATTTTCTTCTCCCATATTTGACCCACATAGCCACCACCCTCCTCCACACTTCTTCCATAGCTCCTCCATAGCCATCATTCTTCCAAGATTGAAATTAAAGGCAAATGGAAGCAAATGGAAGCAAACTAGAGCTATTGCTTGAGTACTTCAAGGATCAAGCTTCAAAGTCAACCTACCCATTTTGGCTTGCTCTCATGGGTTGTTTCTTGTATTTTCAAGTAACCATGGAGCTAGGGCTAAGCTTGAAAGAGAGCCATGAGCTTCATGAACTAAGCTTAGTGAGGGGAGTGCACTTATTGAAGGTTTTGTGACCTAGTGTGATATGCACAAAGATGGCAGTGAAATGAGGGTTTCTATAGCCCAAAGTTAGTACTAGCTAGTGTTAAAATCCTCTTAAGACCAAGCATTAGATTGATGAGGGTTTCCATAGTGATTTATGTATGTTTATTATGTGTTTTATGGACTAACATATGGTTTATGTTGCTGCCGCATTTCATGTGTTTGATGGTTATTAATGACTGCTGCATTTCGTTGCTATATCTTGTATATATGCATTGTGGTTTTCTTTTTAGTGTCTTTGGATCCAGGTTTTCATGATGGTTACATTGCCTATTGAATCCAAGTGCTACCCTTACTAAGTTTCTCAATGAAACTTACTCCCCTTAATTCTTTCATTTTAGGTCCAGCAGAAAGATCATATTCAAACTAACCATTGTGGCTTGATTTTTACCCTGAACTTTTAGGTACTTAAACTTCCATTTGTCTAGTTGTGATCTGTAAGTTTTTGTGATTTTACGAGCAAATTTGGTTTTTTTAATGGTGGTACTTATTGTGTTATGCAGCAGCTGTCCAGCATCCTGTTCTGGAGTTCATTGTATCTCAGGAACTCCTGTAAATTAGGGTGTGTATTTAGCTGAGTTAAGACCATTTTCTAGTGTATGTATGCATGTACATGTAGTGTATGTAAAATGAGACAAGTATGTGAACATTTGGGTAATGTTTTGGCTATGTATGTGATGTGGTGCAAAGTTGCCTAAGTGTGAATGATAGGCTGCTTGGTTGTAAATTCTGTTTAGGCCACATAAAGTTTCTAGATGCAAGAGAATGTATTTCCTATGTGTATTTTACATGTATGGGATAGCCTTGGAGGGCTTACCCCTTGTGAATGAGGTGTTTGCACACTTATGAAATTTTGTATGGGCAAAACAATCATAAAGTAACCAGAATTTTGACTATACACTCAAAATGCTGTATCTCTCTGTGTAGAATGAATATTACTATGAAATTTTGGCGACACTTAAAGGACATCCAAATTTTAAATTCAGATTTGGAATTTCTGAATTAAGGGCCCTGTAGTCAAAGATATGACATTGAAAACTTGGCTATGTTACTGTTCATTTGGATAGAATTTTGTAACCAACTTAAAAAATCCATAACTTGGTCCTTAGGTGGGCTATTGAATTAAAACCAAAATCCTTGGTTTTTTATTAGGCTATACTTGATAATGGAGCAAATAAAATAGAGGATAACATGGCTAGGATGATACATTTTGTTAGTGGAAGTTACAGATGTAGTGGCTAGTCGCTAGAACTTAACAGGATTGCCTAACAAGTGGTAGCCAAGATTAAGAATTTTGCTAGTGTTTTTCTTTTTTCCTGCCATGGTGTGCATGAAATGTGAATATGTTTGTGATGGTTGAACCAATATGCATATGTTTACATAATGCACAAGAGGGCCACTTGGGTATGCATACTAAGGGTAGTGTTCTAATGGCCTACAGAACATTACCAATCCTGGGAGTCTAAATGCACAATTTTGGCACCATAATTGGACTACCCCAAAGTGGGAAACACTTTAAGAACCTCAGGAAGGAAGCTAAGCCCAGCATTGGTACCAATGATTCCTTGAACCCTTGGAACGAGCAATGCCAGGTGGCTTGGGAAAGACTTAAGACGTACCATGCCGAACTACCTACTTTGAGGTAGCCAAAGGAGGGTGAGCACCTTGTTCTCTACCTTACTGATAGCTAAAAGGCTATTTCCCATTGGGTCTTCAGAGGAAAAGGGGTTTGACCATCACCCTCAGATAATCGAACTACTACCCTTGGGTAATTAACTTACCATCCTCGGATAGATAAAGAAAACATCAAAACTTGGTAAAACTCTAAAGGGAGCTTAAAATAAAGTGCCAAACACTACTCCAGGACAACTGTCAAAGATCACCCACACACCCCTTAATGCAATGTCTGAGCATCACCACTTTCTAGCCCTAGTGTAGCTAAAGACATCCCTCCTAGTGTACAGACTAAAGGTGGGCTTAATCTGGCTATCCACGTGTCCAAATCTCCTTCGCTTAGATAAAATGACTCTCTCTGTGACCGCCCTACATATACTCAGGGAAAGCTCCTATGTAATATGGAGGGATCCTAATCCATCTCATTTTATTGTTCTCATACACCTCCCTTCTACATTTTGACTTGGGCGTCGGAGGTCCTTTCGCTAGTAATACTCTAGGGAGCCCCCTGACCCTTGTTTCACCCTACAATAGGTACTATTCGAGAGAAGCTACTTCAAAGGCCAACATGTCTTACATAGAGGATGTCCTAAAGCATCACTTGGCTTCATCTGTGGGAACTTCATCCCAGATTGCAATTGTGAAAACTCCGCATTCCAAGGACAACGGGGTTCCTAAATCCTAATCTATGTTAAAAGTTCAAGCAATAATAGATCCACCTTTGAAGCCCTCTTTGCCCGAAGATGAGTGTCCTCTTATGGTCACAATGGGTACATAACTTCTAGCATTCCATTTATGTCTAAAATGACTCAACAGCTCAACCAGTGATGGTCGCGAGCTCGTTCACATGGGAGGATACCTTTCTTGGAAGTACACCTAGAGCAAGGTCGCAGATTGTCTTGCCGGAGTCTGTTCAACAAAAACTTTCTTGAGGAATCTACCAATGGAGTCTCTCTCCCCAAAGAAACACTCCTTTCCCTCATCATCTGAATAATTCACCCAGAAGGAGGCACCATTCCCCTTAGTACATTATTCTCAACAACAGGGAGAAGGAAATACTACCACCGTAATTGAAAAAATCTTAGATAAGCAAGTCTCCCAAAATCTTGTTTGGTCAAGGTTGTCTGAAACCTTCACTAGAGATGAGTCTTCATTCATTCACACTATGGAAAAGGTGGCCATGCTTAGTGATTTCTAGGTACCTCACCCTAAAAGTTACGATGGACGAAGTGATCATCAAGCTCATCTAACCAAATACAGAAGGAACATGGTGCTGCATGAGGCTAATGACGCTACACTATGCAAATGCTTTGAAGTAATCTGGTCTAGGCCAACTACTGCATGGTGTAACTCCTTGGCACCCAGAACAATTACTGAATTCCAAGAGCTATCTACAGCATTCACTCAGCAATTTACCGGAAGTAGGCCGACAGTGAAGATGCCTTTGATATAGCCTGGAAGAATGGATAAACCATTCATGACTATGTCAAAAGGTCTAACTACGAGGCCTTTAATGATCCTGATTTTTGCCTAGAAATTTAGATTTTGGCAATGATCCAAGGGCTTAAAAAGGAATCCTTGCTTTTCTATGAATTCTCAAAAGACCCACCAGAAACACTTGGGGAATTATACCGAAGGGCTGAACAGCATATGACAAGTGAAGAGTTGAGGATACGAGGCTTGAAGGTGGATCATCAATCTCCCAAATGGCAAAATTCCCAACCTCGGTATCAAAGAGAAGGAGGGGGAAGGCCTCAAAATGCTTGAGGTAAGAGGCCACTAATGTTCACTCCCTTGAACACAACAAGGACTAACGTATTGATGGCCTTGGAAAAGTAAGGGGCAGCAATTCAATGCCCAAAACCCATGACTTCGGACAATGAGAAGAATTTGAAGAAACATTGTCAATTACATAGAGATCACGAACACGACACTAAACATTGATTCTAGTTAAGAAAGTATATTGAGTCCTTGATCAAACAAGGGCAACTTCGGCAATACTTGAGAGTGCCTTCGCTAAAGCCCTGTGAGAAGAAGGAAAAGGAATGAAAAGGTGAAGATGAAGAATATTGACAGCCGAAGGGCTATTGCCCCCTGAAGGACTTCACGTGTGCGCACCACCCCTGGCCAGCGCACCACCTCTGGTTGAAACAGACACAACAAAACCCCGGAAAGAGAGGGCTGTAGCACCCTCGAACTGATGGGTTTCGGGAGTCAAACAACGCAATGGAATTTAACCGAAACCCTCTAGGATCCAACTGAAACGGGGTAAACCGGGTGTTCAAAAATTTCATACCTAATTTTCGGTTGAGATCTCTCACTCAACTGTAGAGTCGAATCACAAAACCTAAATAGTTGACGTGTTCAGGCTCTCTATGGTATCCACACGAGCCTCTCGGGATCACCACGCTTCCACCACGTCCCGGTAGATGCGTTTCTCTTGCGTTCGCAGTGCTAGCTTGCGTCCTCCAAGGAATTGCAAGAGAAGAGTGTGGCTGTCCTTTTTGGAGGCTAGGGCAAGGAGACCTGCGAATTTCTCACTTAAAATTTATATTTATAGTAAGACTCAACTTCCAGGCCTAATGGGTTTCAAAGCCCTAATCCAATTAGGATTTAATTTCGGGCTTAATAATGGCTCAACTCTTGGGCCCATTATTAATACGAAATTAAAGTGAAACCATAACCCAAATAATTAGCCCATGCACTCTAATGATCCAAATAGCTCTATGTGTGCGACCCAATAGGCTCTTGCCATGTTGGCAATGATCATAAATCACATTTAGGATCATAAGCAATGAGCGGTGTCTAGCAACACATCATTGCTACCCAAGTGATAAAATTGTCGGTGAATCGACTAAACCTTTATGATCATCACCGATATATGCCATTGTCCCTTTGTCCAAGATATCAAGACTAAGCACTAGACATGGAATGTGTCACTCTCGCATAGCCCAATCTTTGGTTTCTTGATTACCGAGTAGACCAACTTAAATTGATGACATTGATATCATATATCAACTCCTCCGAGCATGGCCATGCATTTTCTAAGTCTCACTCTATCAAGGGGCACGAAGATATCACTCCTGTTACATAGGAGGGACAAATCCCATCTTGATCATACGAATCCCTACGCATGATATGTGACATACCCAATTACCTCCTTCCAGTTCACTCAGTTACGAGCAACAAAGGAAAGTATCAAAGTATGTGAAAAACATGTAGGGAACCTTGATGATCTTAGGTCGAAGGACTACATATAACATGATCACTATGAGAATCACTTATGACACTCATATAACGATCCATGTAGTGTTCTCATGGTGGGTCGGTCCAGTACACAAGTTCTCCAACTTGTACCCATATGTAGACTACATATCTCATATTAGTCTCCATATATGCTAGTCGTTATATATTATTGCAACCCGCTCCACAATAATACTAGACCAGGGACGTTTAAGAATATCATTATTTTGGGGTTACGATTTTGTTTGTTCAGTTACGCAGAAATAAAACAACAAACATAATTGTTAGATTAATGTCTTAATAAATATCATGACTCAATGTGAAAAAATACAATCATCTCATGATTGGCTTTTTGGGCACAACACTAACACGAACAAGCTGGATAAGTGCTACCCTCAGAAAACCCAAAGGACTAACTTCGGTCAGAAGGGGTCACCACCCTCCCCGAGGGTGACCTTGCGCCGACCTCACGTCCCTAAAACCACCTTCAGATACTTTTTAGGCCACCCTCGAAGCGCGGTCATGAAGTGCTATCATCAGATACCCAAGCCTGACTGCGGGAGAGCCCAACTGAAGGTTCCTTATGCAAACAAGGGACCTTCACCCAAAAGGAGCTCACATACCTGAATGAGCTCTGTACTCGAAAGGAATTCAGTCCCCCGAAAAGGCCATGTGGACGTACGACAAAACGGCTGAGGGGCCTCTAACACACTACCCTCGTACAGCCCTCGACACGCAGCCTTCGGACATGCTCTGACACACCGCCCTTGTACAGCCCCCGACACGCCGCCTTCGGACACACTCTGACAAACTGCCCTAGGTTCCTGGCCAAGCCGCCTATGGCTGGCTAGAGGCCCCTCTCTCTCGAGGTATGGACCACATCCGACCAAACACGTGTCACGATCTGGGCAGGCTGTGGCAAACGAACTTCTTCTGTACACCTCCCTATAAATATTCGGGAAATGCCCCAGGCAATGGGATCCGACTCCAAGGGAAAAATCTCTCCACTTCCTACTTATTCTCCATTTCCAAACACTGACTTGGGCGTTAGAGGCTCCCCCCCCCCCCCCCCCCCCCGGGAAAAATACTCCGGGGAGCTCCTAACCCTTGCTTTTTTTAGTCCTTGCAGTCCTTCTCCCATCGGAGGCTCCTCATCCAGGTGTTCCCTTACCGGAAATTCCTGCTCCAAGCTCATCATGTTGCACAACGAAGATGTGGAAGGGCATCATTTAGCACCGTCTGTGGGAACCTTTTCCTAGGTCGTTGTCGTGGAGACTTGGCATTCCAAAGACAAGGGGCTCCTGAAGTCCCCCTCTGGGTCGGAGGCTCAGCTAGCGACCAAGCAGCCCACTACAGAGAGTTCTACGCTGGAGGACGGCCACACTCTACTAGTGACGTTAGGCTTCTTACGAGACTTCCAGCGCTCCATCGTCGCTAAAATGACTCAACAACTTGACCAGAGGTGGCTCCAGCCTTCTTTAGTCTGAAGGGCCTCCCCCTTGGCAACGCGCCGGGAGAGAATGGTACCTAGTTTGTTGACAAAGGGTTCTTAGAATTCGTAACTAACCTCGGTGTAAAACTACATTTCGCCCCGGTAGCCCATTCTCAAAGTAATTGGCAAGTCGAGGTGTCTAATAGGACAATAAAAGATGGCCTGAAGAAAAGGGTAAAAGAGGCAAAGGGGAAATGGCCAGGGGAACTCCCAAGTGTACTATGGAGCTATCGCACAACTCCCCGAAGGGCTACAGGAGAAACTCCTTTCTTACTCGTGTTCGGTACAGAAGCCATTATTCCCATTGAGGTCATACAACCATCAGTAAGAATACAGGTGTTCGACGAAGGAGGAAACAACCTTGGCTTGAGGGCAAATATAGACCTCACCGAAGAACATCGGGAAATGGCCGAACTTAGGAAGAAGGCTTGGAGGAAGGCTTTTCAACAAAGAGTAGCTGATGCTACTAACTTGCATGTGAAGAAAAAAGGAATCAAGAAGGGGGACCTCGTCCTTTGAAAGTCCAAATTTGAGCCGTGAAGGCAATCAGATGGGGTACTTCGGGCAAACTGGCACGAACCTTATTTGGTCCTCGATGAAATCTGCCTAGGAGTCTACAAATTGGGCGACGCCGAAGGAGGAAAGTTGAGAAACACTTGGCATTCAGATTCTTTGAAAAAATTCTACACTTAGACATTTTTTTTGAAGAAAAGCTTATGATTACCCCTCTCTAAAATCGCCAATAAATAAAAGCATACGTGTCAACTGAATATGGTTTATAAACCAAATATGGTCATGTTGCTGGAATGGGCTCCTAGCATATTAACTTTTAAAAATATAAAAATAAAAAAAATTTCCCGAAGGTGCTAGTTCCCTAGCAAAGCCTAAGACTCGGTGAAGTACATTCGAAAAAGTGAAAATGGCCACATACGGGAAAAATTTTTCCAAGGTAAGAACAGTACAAAGCTTCCTGAAGGCTTGATTTCAAATGTGGATGTTTGCCGAAAATGTGTACATAAAATCATACAAGCTTCCGAAGAATGATGACCAAAGAAAAGAACGGGAACTTAGCTAAATCTTTGAAAGAATTTTCATTCATAGCTCTGAAGCAATAGTACTAGAGAACAGATTACAAGAAAATAGAAAGAAGAAAAACCCTATTGCTGAGCCTGAGCATCCG
The DNA here is from genome assembly GCA_005392925.1 of Aquilaria sinensis. Taxonomy (NCBI): domain Eukaryota; kingdom Viridiplantae; phylum Streptophyta; class Magnoliopsida; order Malvales; family Thymelaeaceae; genus Aquilaria; species Aquilaria sinensis. Next base: position 167,823 of record SMDT01003208.1, on the reverse strand, counting down.
ATGCCTCCTCGACGTTGGTATTCTTCTCTTGGATGCAAGCATTCGGAGGCACAGGCACAACAGGCGGGGAGGTTGAGGCACTCCAACTTCGACCACGTCCACCTAGGCTCTTTGGGGAAATCCAAAGCAGCCAGGAAAGATAGGTCGAGTTCGGGGTGCCGAGAAAGGACTTGGTGATGGGCTAGACAGAAACCGTCTTGATAAGACACTTTCATCATCTAGTCAGACTGGTCCTTCTCGGTACTCAAAGTTGCCAGTTTAGAGGTGAGCTCAGCAACCTCCCTCTCGAGCTTCTTCTTCTTCTTCTTCTTGGTCTCCTTTTTCAACAGATCAACCTCGGCTTGGAGATCGGCGTTCAAAGCAAGTGCCTTCGTAAGGTTTTCAGCATCATCTGCCTTTTCCTTCCAAAGGACTTCGTTCTTCAAAGAGAGAAGGGAAAACTTTGCGCCAAGGTCCTCAACCTTGGCCGAAAAGTTGAGAATCCTTTTTACTCTCCCGAAGCTCCACCCGAAGATTGTCCACGTCCTCCTTGGCGATTTTGTTCAATTCACTGTACTTGAGGACATATTTGGCACAAAATTCCTTCGCCCTCCTCAAAGAATTCTTGGATCGAGAACGAGCCTCAGTCTACTTTGCCGCCCAAGCTCAGAAATATCCGCTGTATGCCAAGAGCTATAGAAAATAAAGCCCCGAGTAAGGGTCAAAGGGCAACAAAAACTCAGAATAAAATTTTTCTATGTCCTTAGAGAAAGAAAGAAGAAATCTACCTGGGCGGCATGTTCGCTCATCCTCGCCATGAGGACCTCCTCGTTCGGGCATTCGGCGATGAGCGACTGAAAGGTGGCGTTCGTCAGCGCACCCTTCGCCATTTGGGGAGCCATCAACCGACTGTCCTTGGAGAACAAGTTCATGTTCTCCGTGAAAAGACCAAAAGGGCTCCCTCGATACCTTGTCCTTCGGGATATGGCTATCCCGAATGGCCCTCTTCCGGGCATGATTCTCCACCCAAGGAGCAGGTGTCACCTGCTCTACAAGATCATGCCGAAGTTCCATTAGTACGTCATCCTTTAGCCATTGATCTATAAGATCATAGATACCAAAAACACCAAGATTTATAGAGAAACGGCTAAGGAATGAACTTGGTGGAATCTAAGTGACGGCATCCTCGGCCTCGTCTGCCTCACTGACTCCACCTGGAATGTTCTTACCCTTCCTTCTCTGGCTCTCCTTGAGCTCTTGAGCCAAAGTACCTTTGACTGAAGTCTCAGTTGCAGCATCTAGACTCAAATGTGCCTCGAGAATGGCAGGATCCGAAGGTGGATCAGCGTGGGCAGGAGACTGGACAGGTGACTGATCCTGCACCTCCATAATGTCTTCAAGGGGAGGGGGAAGGATGTCCGCTTTAGCTTTCTTCACCTTGGATGGCCCCCAGTAGTCTTATTCCTCTTCGCAGATGTCTTCCTTTGTATCTGCTCCCCCTTTTCGGCCTGACAGAGAAAAAGGGACTTATAGAACTCCGCAGATTGATCACCCATCTCTGCAAAAGGAAAAAACATCAGTGTAAGTCCAAAAGGAATACAAGTAGCAAAACCTGGGAGATAACTTACTCTCGACAAAAGCCTCGTATGAGATCTCGGCCTAAAGAAGCATCACCAACCATGCATTCTTTACTGGGAGAATAGACACGGGCAGGTTCAAGTCGAACTTGTGCTTGTGGATTACCCCCAGTTCCCGAAGCACCTCTTCGGACATAAGGTCCCACTTAATGGGAAAGGGGTATAACGAACGCGGAGGGACCTTGGAGTCCCAATCCGCAACGGCCTGAATGCATCTTTCAAACTTGTCAAACTTCACGGCCAAGCCAGAGGTCAGTAGCTTCTGATGGTCAACCACGTCAGTCCTCAACACCCCTGAAGCCCATGTGGTCGGAACGTAGCTCCATCTTTTGGGAATTGACAGAAAAAAGAACTTTTTTTGCCACCCCTACCAGCTATCCTTCATCCCGAAGGTAAAGGTGGACTTCTTGCTCTCGGATCCTTGGGGAAGAAAGAAGTAAAAGCCACCCTTCGAGACCGGGTGGAGCTTATAGTATTGCATGAAGGAAAGAAAATGGGGTCTTATGTTAAAGAGCCCACACATGCAAAGAAGAGCATTGAAATAAGAGTAGGAGTTTGGAGGAAGCTGGTTCACGGCAATCCCATGAAACCTGCAGAACTCACACACCATTCCCGAGAGGAGGGGCAGGGGATACCGAAGACCGGCCTTCAGTTGGGCTCGGTAAACGGTGATCTCACCAGGGCTGGCCATGTAACCATACATGCCCGAGATAGGTAACCACAGGATGGCATAAGTAAGGAGATAGAATTTCGCTACCCAATTTGTCATTTTCTCCGACATAGTGCAGCATGGATGAGACTCAAGGGGGAGAAAACTCTCGGGAATAGGACGAATGATCATCAGTGGAACTGGGTTCGACATTTCTCAAAGAGAAGAGAGGTAACTTTGGGAAAACTAAAGAAAGAGAATCGAAGGACTAGAAGAGAGGTAACTTTGGGAAAACTAAAGAAAGAGAATCGAAGGACTTCGAAAAAAAAAACTTTGAAATAAACGATGTCGGAAGGAAGGAAGAACTTAAAAAATAAAGACCCACCAAAAGTTTTGCCGAAATTTGGATTCTTGGACGCCGTCGTAAAGGGTTGCTTGAAATCGCTCCGCCGCTAGAACCGCTGCCGGAAGGAGAAAAAAAGACAAGAGAGAGTTCTGGAGCAAATAAGAGCAAAGGAAAAGAGTGTGAAGGCCTGAGGCAATAGGGGTTTATCTAGGCCGAAGGAGGCAGGCAAAACATCGTCATTATTGCTCCTTGAAGGTGAAAAGACATAATTGATGTAACCGATGTAACCGTTCACCATGCATCAGCTGCCATGTGTAGGCCAACACAAAAAATGAGGGCACGACCTTGACAACTGGTAGACCCACATAACCATACCTGAAGTAATGCACCCATATATAATCGGAATACAAAATGATTCACTGACAGAAAGGTCAGTGGAAGTACGCACCTCAGACGATGACCTCGGCGGAAGAGCTAGGGACACCCTTCAAACACCAGAAGAATTACCTTGGTAGAGCACCTTAGTTCATAGGAGTTCTCTCTTGGGAAGAAGAAGACTTCGGATGGAAGCCCATCAAGGCAACAATACCAAGCATCGCTTACCATCAAAAGGCTCCTGAAAGTCCCCAAACCGAAGAAACATCTTCGATTTTTTGAAGAGGGGCATGTGATAGCCGAAAGGCTATCGCCCCCTGAAGGACTTCACGTGTGCACACCACCCCTAGCTAGCTGATGCCCTGAGACATCTTCACTGGAAGGCATGGTGACTTCCGGGAGGACTTCCTGTGAAGGAGAGCGTCTGGAGTTGAGGTTTCCCAGGGGAATGTGCCTGAAAAGCTCAGAGAAGAGGGTTAGGAGGTCCCCGAGGTGCTTTTTCGGGGAGGAGCCTCCGACGCCCAAGTCAGTTTCCTGAGAAGGTAAGGGGAAAGCATTAGAGTTTTTAATGGGCTTGCCTGTATTTTCTCAACGAGGAGGAGTTGAACCCTTTGCCAGGGTCTGTTCCTTGGTATTTATAGAGAAGCCCAGCCTGTTCAGATGACGACACATGTTTGGTCGGATGTTCTCTGAGTTTCTGGGCGTAGGGGGCGAGTAGCTGGTGACAGGCTCCTTGAGTCTTGAACCGGGACAGGTCGTGACAAGACCTGGACGACATCGGTGTGTCAAATCGCCGTTTGAGGTGACATGTAGCGTCTGTGGGCAGCATGTCAAAGGCTCCTTAAATGCTCATGCCGTACTCCCGAGGTCCTCTGGGCGAGGTCGTTCTTTGACACGGTCGCCCTTCTTTAGGAGTTATGCTCGTGCTTTTGGGGGGTTCCCTAGTTCAGAGGTTCCACCTTCGGGGAGATTCCCTTCAGTTTGTGATAGCTAATTCTCTGCATTCGAAGGCGATCCGTTCAGTCCCCCGAGGGAGCCGGCACCATCTTTGCGATCCCTGGCGTTCTTGCCGAAGTTGCAAGTTCTGGGTGCTTGGCTTCGTTCCTTCCGAGGTCAATGATAGTGTCTCTTTTGGGTGATGCCAGGCTTCCTGATCATACTTTTGGCAGGAAGTATGCACTGGGAGAGGAGATGGTCATTCGGCTATCACAAGCCCCCCTCTAGAAAGCCGAAGTGGGAACTTCGGTTTGGCAGCTTTCAAAGGGAGTACTTCGGGGCCTTGGGTCTAGCATTCTTGCTGAAGGTGCACCTTTTGTCCGAAGACACGGGTTGTTCAAACATAGCTCATCTTTTGGTGTCTCCGGGGTAACCTACTTCTTTACTTTTGTAGGTCTATGAAACATCGCGTCTCGTAACCAGACGTGTCAGTCTGGAGCGGCGTGCCATCTGTCAGAAGGCGTGTCCCCCTTTTGGCGCAATGGCTGACACGTTGCAGCTTTTTATTGGCTGAGGTTGCATCGGTAACAGCGGGCGTGCCTTTTTATGCTTAGTAAGCAGTTATGGCGACTCCTTGCCTTCTCGCAGCATTTATGACGCCGGTTCGCTTATCCCCCCTCGGCCTATATATACTTTTGTTCCTTCATAACCCATTTTGCTTCTCCTTTTGCTCTCCTCTGTCGTTCAAGTGCTCCTGCCTTCTTCCTTGTTTTTCGCGGCGATGCTGTTTAACGGGGTTTTTTCCGGCCACCTTTCACGACGGCGTTTTCAAATCCAGATTTTGGCAAATCATTCGGTGGGTTTTTGATCTCCAGGGTCCTCTGATTTTTGCTTTTTCAAGCTTTTCCGAACTCGTTTTTGCCTTTTTTCCGAACTCATTTTTCAGCCAATCATGCCTATCCCTGAGAGCTGGCAGCCTCTTCTTTCTCACCCTTGTTGCACCACTCCTGCAAAACTAGAGAAATGGAAGAAGAAGTTCTTCCTTCCCTCCTATGCCACTATGAGGTTGCCATGTTCTGACCAATTCAGTTTTTCAAACCGTAGTGACGAGGTTACCGTTTTCCGAGCCCAGCTGAAGGCCAGACTTCAGTACCCTCCGTCGAAGATGGTTTGCGAGTTTTGCGATTTCCATGGCATTGCCGTGAACCAACTTCCACCAAATTCGTACTGCTACTTGAACGCCTTTCTTTGTATGTGTGGCATTTTCAAAATAGAACCCCACTTCATTCTTTTTCTGCAGTACTATAAGCTCTTCATGGTCCCGAAGGGTGGCTTCTACTTTATGCTACCTCGGGGATCAGGGAGCAAAAAAATATAAGTTCACCTTTGCCAACAAGGACAGCTGGCGAGGGAGGCAACAAAAGTTCTTTTTTCTGAAGAAGGAGGAGGCCTGGTCGCATGTTCCGACCAAATGGGCTCGGGGAAAGCTGGAGATGGACGTCGTTGACCTGAGGATATTGTTGACTCCCGAGTTGGCACTTATCTTCGCGGACTTCGACAGACGGATCCGACCTGTCTCCAACTGGGATTCCGAGGTCCCTTCGCGCCCTCTTTACCCCTTTCCCATTAACTGGAAGTTGATGACCGAAGAGGTCCTTCGAGAGCTAAAGGTGGTAAAGGAGCACAAGACGGACCTCGGGATGCCGGCTCCTGCATTTGCCGGGAAAGACTCCTGGCTGGTGAAGCTTCTTCAGAAGGAAGAGTCTTACGAAAGTTTTTATGAAAATAAGTTATCTCCAAATCCCTTTTCTATATTTTCACCCTAGACTCACACTGATGTCTTCTTTCCTTTTCAGAGATGGGCGATGACACCGCTGCCTTCTGCAAATCGCTTTTCCTCAGGCAATCCAAGAAAGGTGAGCAGACGAAGAAGGCCGTCTCCCGAAGACGGAAAACGTATGGGGCTGGGCCATCTTTGGCCAAACGGGCGAAGAAGGATGCGCCCCTTCCTCTCCCAGAGATTCTCGAGGAGGTGGACGAAGAGCCCGAGGCTGCTGCTGTCCCGCCGGCCGAGGTCGTTGCTGACCTCACTGCTCAAAGTCCCACTCCTTTGGCGACTCTTCTGGATGCTTTGGTAGAGGCCCCTTCTACCGAAGAGCGACGTAAAAGCAAAGGCAATGGGATTTCTACCGAGGAGGCTCAGGCTTCCGACGACGACGTCGCCGAGGTGCCAGCAGGTTTGTTTTTCTATCAAACTGTGGTGCCTTCTTTTTTGTGGGTTTTGAGATTTTCTTGCCTTGACCAATTTTTTGTTTTTGCCATGCAGGGGAGATATCATCTCCGGGTTTGGTGGCCGAGCACGCCCGAAAGCGGGCCTTTCGGGATGCCCATATCCCGAAGGGGAAGGTCTCGAAGGAGCCTTTCTGGACGTTTACGGAGGACATGAATTTGTACTACGGAGACTACCAGCAAATGGCTAAGGAGATCTCAAATGGGGTGCTTACTGAGGCCTCCTTCAAGGCCATCGCGGAGGCTCACCCTGATGATGACTCCCTTGCCGTGAAGGTCTCTGAGCACGCTGCCCAGGTACGCCTCTCGCCTTTGTGTTTGTCCTTTTGATTTCCTCTAAATGTCTGCCTCTTCTTCTTTGCCTTACTAACTTTGTCTTTGTTTTTCGGCAGCTGCTGGGGTATGCCGGTTTCCTCAAAGTTTGGGTGGCGAGGCAGGCGCTGTTCCGAGCCTCGGCCTTAGGCTCCATAGACCAATATAAGGCCAAGTGCTCAAAACTGGCCACACAGAACGCGGAGCTGGCTCAAGCTGCAGAAAAAGAGGTTGCTGCTGTTCGGGAGGAGTTCCTGAAGGAAAAGGAAGAACTTTTGAAGGACTCATCCCAGAAGATTTCTGATCTCGGCTCCGAGGTGGCAGAGCTGATTTTGGTGAACGAGGCAGTTCAAAAGGAGAAGTCAGAATCTGAGGCTCTCCTGGCAAAGGTGCTTGAAGAGAAAGCCACGCTTCAAGCCGAGGTCGAGTCTTTGAAGAATGAGCCAGAGAAGAAGAAGATGAAGGCGCTGAAGAAGAAGGTCACGGATCTGAAGGAGGACCTTGAAGACCTTGGTGTCGAGAAGGACAAATCCGACCAGATGACCAAAGTTGGTTTTTAGGACGGGTTTTGTCTCGCTCAGTATCAAGTTCTTCAGAGGTTCCTAGACTTGGACCTTTCTTTTTTGGAGGCTCTGAACATTCCCGAGGGGCCTCGGTGGTCTTGGTCCAAGGTTGAGCATCTGAACCTGCCCCCTCGCTTTCGGCGCCGAAGGTTGTGGAGAGGCACGCAGGAGCTGGTGGCTCCCGGGACGCCGGGAATCCTTAGTTTGTTCTAGGGCCCTTTGCCTTATTTTCCTTCTCTTTTTTACATCTTCTTCTGGCAATCTTCCTTCTTTGTAAGTAAATTTATCTTAATAAAAGCTTTTTTAGAAAATTTGGCTAAGTATTTTTGCGAGATTTTTCGTTTCCCTTTGTCCCGAACTCATTCGCTCAAGAGACTTCATAAAACCTTATCTGCGCTTAGCATGGCGACCTTCTTCCCGAAATCTTGACTTGTACAACTTATGCCCAAGAATTTTGGCTAAGTCTTTTGCTAGGTTTTCTCCATTGTCCCGAATACGTTTGCTCAAGAGACTTTGGAAAACCTTATTTGGTCGGCCACGTTTGCGGAATTTTGCACCTCTTATGCTTAAGACTTTTTGGCTAAGAAACTTTTGTACTTAGAGAATTTTTCTAACTTGTACAGCACAATCTTCTTCGCCGAGATCCTAAGTATAGAATTTTCTCAAGGAGTCCGAATGCCACGTATTTTTTAATTATATACCTTCGGAATCGCCGAGCTTGTACACCCCTTTTCGTACTTCGGCAAGGATCAGATAAGGACCTTCCTAGTTCATGCGAAATACCCCGTGGGATGGCCTACGAGGTGCAAATTCAGCCTTTCGAAGAACGAGGTCTCCTTTCTTTATTCCTTTTAGCCTGGCACGCAAGTTTATAGCCGTGGCCACTCTCTGCTGAAAAGCTTTTCTTCTTAGCTCCGCTATTTCTCTGTGTTCGCCGACGAGCTCAAGCTTGGTTCTTAGGCCGAGGTCATTTCCACTTTCATCAAAAACTTGTACACGGATTGATGGTTGCACTACCTCGATTGGGATGATGGCCTCTGTACCGAAAATGAGTGAAAAATGCGTTTCCCCTGTTGCTCTTCGGGTGTTGTTCGGTAGCTCCACAGTACACTTTGGAGCTCTCCTGCCCATTTCCTTTTTGTTTCCCCCAGCCTCTTTTTCAGACCATCTTTTATGGTCCAGTTAGATACTTCTACCTGCCCATTGCTTTGCGAGTGAGCTACTGGGGCGAAGTGCATTTTTGTTCTGAGGTCACTGATAAATTCCTAGAACCCTTTGTCTATAAACTGGGATCCATTATCAGCTACTAGTACCCTTGGTATGCCAAATCTGCATACGATGTTCTTCCATACAAACTTCTGCACTTCTTTTGCCGAGATAGTAGCCAACGGTTCCGCCTCGACCCATTTGGAGAAATAGTCTACTGCTACTACACAGAATTTCATGCCTCCAGGCGCTGTTGGGAGTGGTCCTATGAGGTCTATGCCCCAGACTGCGAAGGGCCAGGGATAGTCAGCCGAAGTCACCATTTCCAAGGGTGTCCTTTGGATATTTCCATGTTTTTGGCAGTTACCACATTTTCGGACGAACTGCCTAGCATCCTTTCTCAGGGTAGGCCAAAAGTATCCTTGGCGTAGTATTACTGCCACCAGGGCATCGCTTCTAATGTGTGAACCACAAGCGCCTTCGTGGACTTCTTCGAGGATCATTTCAGTATCCTCTTCGCCAACACACCTCTGTAAAGGATTTGCATATCCCTGCCGATACAGTTCTTCGCCTATTAGGAAGAATCGCCAGGAGCGTCTTCGCACTTTTGCAGCCTCGATGGGGTCTTCGGGGAGCACGTTGTTCACAAAATACCTTTTTATCGGGTCTTTCCAGCCTTCTTTCGAAGTTACTATGCTTAGTACTTCAATGCTCAGGCGGCTTAGTACCTCGGTGTATGTTTTTGACTTCGACAAGCAGTCTGCTTCGGCGTTATCTCGTCGAGGTATGTTTTCGATCCGTATGGTGTCGAACTCTCGAATGAGCTTTGTCACCAGTTCATGATATTTTGCCAAGATTGGGTCATTCGCCCCATAGTCTCCTGCCGTTTGCCGAACTACTAGCTGGGAATTGCTGTGGGCTTTTAGATTTCACACGCCAATTCTTCTGGCTAGGCGCAGTCCTGCTATGAGGGCTTCATATTGAGCCACATTGTTGGTGACGTTAAAGCTGAACTTAATAGCCTTTATTACTTCAAGGCCTTCAGGACCTTTGATAATTACCGCAGCTCCCTGGTGTTCAAACCCCGACGCTCTGTCGACGTACAAAGTCCACTCTGGCTCACATTCGCTTGGATCTGGATGGCTATCTTCAGTGGTGGGTACTTCGGCAATAAAGTCTGCCAGATCTTGAGCTTTTATGGCCTTTCGAGGTTCATAAGTGATGTCGTGTTCGCCAAGCTCTATGCACCATTTGGAAAGCCTTCCCGAATGATCAACTTTTCTCATGACATCGCGCAGAGGTAGACTACTTCGGACGATGATAGGGTGAGCCTGAAAATGTGGTCGCAGCCTTCTTCCTGCTAGCACCAAGGCATATATAGCTTTTTGCAACAGAGGGTACCTAACTTCGGCGCCATGCAGGGACTTGCTTACGTAGTAGACTGGCCATTGCTTCGCCCCATCTTCTTTCACAAGGACCGAGCTTACGGCTTTTTCTGTGACGGTGAGGTATAACACGAAGGGCTCTCCCTCGCGAGGTTGCCGCAAAGTGGGCAGACTGGCTAAGTAGATTTGGAGTTCCTCCCAGGCCTTTTGGTAGTCTTCACCCCAAGGATGGTCATTACTCCCGAGGTTGTCCTCCTTTTTTGCTGCCTTAGTGAGGACTTTGAAGAATGGTCGACACTGGTCTCCATATCTGGAAATAAACTTGCTGAGGGAAGTTATCCTTCCGGTGAGCCTCTGCACATCTTTTATTGTGGCAGGAGTTCGAAACTCGAGTAGAGCCTTAATTTTTTCTGGGTTGGCATCAATGCCTCTTTCTGATACCATGTACCCAAGGAACTTTCCCGAGGTCACTCCGAAGATGCACTTTTCGGGATTAAGGCGGATCCCGAAGGTTCTGAGCTGGTGGAAAGTTTCCTTTAGATCTGTGACGTGGTCGCCAGGCAGTTTGCTTTTGACTATCATGTCGTCCACATATACTTCCATGTTTCTCCCTATTTGGTCGCTGAAGACCTTGCTCATCAACCTCTGGTAGGTGGCTCCTGCGTTTTTGAGCCCGAAGGGCATCCTGATGTAGCAGTATGTTCCTCTCTCGGTGATGAAGGCGGTTTTTTCTTCATCTTCAGGGTCCATCCTTATCTGATGATACCCACTAAAGGCGTCTAAAAAAGTTAGGAGCCCGTATTCGGCGGTTGAGTCTACCAATTGGTCTATCGGTGGGAGAGGGTATGAATCTTTCGGTCAAGCATCGTTCAAGTTTCTGAAGTCGATGCACATCCGGAGTTTGCCGCTTCCTTCTTTTGTGGCAACTACCACATTGCTTAACCATTCAGGGTACTTGAACTCTCTAATGACATCGGCTTCTAATAGTCGTTGGACTTCGGTTTTGACAAAGTTACTTTTATGAACTGAGATGCCTCGCTTCTTTTGCCGGACAGGTTTTGCTTTCGGACTTACTTTGAGGCTATGTTGAATTATGTCAGGGTTTACCCCTGGCATGTCTTTCGGCGAGTAGGCAAACAGATCTTTATTTTTCAGTAGAAAAGATACAAGTTTTTCCTTGTCACCTTCGGCCAGTTTTTTCCCTATTTGGGTATTTTGGCCTGGGACAAGTTCTACTTCTTCCATTTTCGCCTTTGCGGGATTCTCTGCCTCGCCCTTTTTGGTGCTTTTACTTCCACAGCTTGCGCGAAGTTGTGTGCTGGAGCCTTTCATGTTTTGACGAACACCTTCCTTACTTCGCCTTGATCTATGAAGATTTACGCATCTCCATCCTTGGCGGCGAAAGTGACGGTTAAGTACTTGACATCAGGGCGAATGTGCAGGTTTTCCTGTGTCTGTCTTCCAAGGATGGCGTTGTACGATGAAGGGACATCCATAACGATGAACCTTGCCATTGTGGAGGCGTACAACTCTGCTGTCCCACTCACCGAAGTCCCTTTCAGCATCAAAGGGAGATCGATCCATCCGAGGACGGGCAGTTCGAACGGACCTACCCCGAAGGTAGGCGAGGTGACGGGCTTGAGGTTGCTGCGAGATACACCCAACCGTGGCAGCAAGTGTGAAAACAGGACGTCGGCATTTGATCCGTCGTCAAGCAGCACTCTCTTGACATCCCAGTTTCCTATTCTCGCCATGATCAATAATGGGTCGTCATGGGGAAAAATGACGGCGGAACCATCCTTTCGGGCCAGCATTTTTGTTGGACTTTGATACTCCATGACTGTTATTTCTCTGGCATTCCTCTTTCTTTCCGAGGATGGCAGTCCCGTCGTAATTGTTTGTATGATTCCCGCTGTAGGTGGGGGCGCCTTTTCGGACTTCGGTTTCTCCACCTGTCGGAGTCATAGTCCTCATCTTCTGCCTTCCCTTCCTCTTCTTTTCTCCCTTTCGGGGAAGGCATGCGCAGATAACGCCAAAGTTGGCCCTATTTTATCAGCGACTCTATATACTTTTTCAATTGGAAGCAGTCTTCGGTGTCGTGGCCGTAGTCGTGATGAAACTGGCAGAACTTCTTCATATTCTTTCTGTTGTCAGTGGTCATGGCCCGTGGCCGCTGAACCTGAGTTCCCTGCCTTTCCATTGTCATGAGGATGTTGGTCCTTGTGGTGTTTAGGGGTGTGAAAATGGGGAGTTTCCTTCCTCTCGTTCTCCGAGGTCAGCCTGCCTGTTCGGTGGGATACCGGGTTTGCTGGTTGGACCCTTTGGCCCGGGTGTGATCGGACTTCGGTCCGCCCATTCTCAGTTCTTCGGCTGTCATGTGCTGTTCGGCCCTTCGGTAAAATTCGCCCAGCATGTCCGGGGGGTCCTTGGAGAATTCGTAAAACCGCTGTGAGTCCCTCCGAAGGCCCCGTGTCATCGCGAGGATGCGTACTTCGGGCCGAAAGTCTGGGACACTCAAGGCCTTTCTGTTAAATCTCTCGACATAGTCGCGGATGGTCTCTCCAATTCTTTGCGCTATGTCGAACATCTGAACTGGCATCTTCGCTGTTGGCCGACTTCTGATAAACTGCTGCGTGAAGGCTATGGATAACTCCTGGAACTCCGTGATGGTTCCTGGGGCCAATGAATTATACCAGGCTGTTGCTGGCCCAATGAGAGTGACCTCGAAACATTTGCACAAGGTAGCGTCGTCGGCACTGTGCATCATCATGCTGCGTCTGTACTTGGTCAGATGGGCCTGTGGATCAGTATGGCCATCATAAGTTTCCAGCCGAGGTACTCTGAAGTCACCTGGCATGGCTGCCTCAACTACATCTTGGGTGAATGGGGACTCATCCCCACCAAAGGTTCCAGACAGCCTAGCCCAGACGGGTTTGCGGGCCACCTATTTCTCCACTCTGTCCAACCTTGGCAATATCTTCTCCATAAGGATCGTGGCGCTAGGTTCTTCTTCTGGGAGGGGAGATTGTCGGTGCCTCTTCGGAGAGTGAGTTCGACGCTGAGGGAATGGGGACCTCACCTCAGGTGACTGGCTCCTCCCGTGTCTGATTTTGGGCAGTCTTGACCCTGCTTGTCCCGCGAGCCGTGCCCCAAGGGGCATGTTTTCCGTTGAAGACTCCTCTTGTGGGTCTCCGCATCCCGAACTACGATGGGTTGGTTTGGGACTTTTTTCCCGAGGGTGTGCTAGCGAAGGAGGCTTTTGGGCTTGAGCTTGTTGCGGCCACCTTCGGTCTATCTGTTGTGTCATTTCAGCCACCACAGAATGTTGAAAGTCGCGCAAAAAGCTCATGGTTATGACCAGGGGACGCTCTTCCTCAGGCGTGGAAGTCCCTGGGAGGGCTTGCTCAGTGGCCGGTTGGACTTCAGGCGCGGATGGGGACCTCGGGAGTCCCTTATCCTTAGAATACCGAGTCTCAACGACGGCGACCCGAGGATGGTTTTGCCACAGACGGTGCCAAATGAAGCCCTGAGACATCTTCACTGGAAGGCATGGTGACTTCCGGGAGGACTTCCTGTGAAGGAGAGCGTCTGGAGTTGAGGTTTCCCAGGGGAATGTGCCTGAAAAGCTCAGAGAAGAGGGTTAGGAGGTCCCCGGGGTGCTTTTCTGGGGAGGAGCCTCCGATGCCCAAGTCAGTTTCCTGAGAAGGTAAGGGGGAAGCACTAGAGTTTTTAGTGGGCTTGCCTGTATTTTCTCAAGGAGGAGGAGCCGAACCCTTTGCCAGGGTCTGTTCCTGGTATTTATAGAGAAGCCCAGCCCGTTCAGATGACGACACGTGTTCGGTCGGATGTTCTCTGAGTTTCTGGGCGTAGGGGGCGAGTAGCTGGTGACAGGCTCCTTGAGTCTTGAACTGGGACAGGTCGTGACAAGACCTGGACGGCGTCGGCGTGTCAAATCGCTGTTTGAGGTGACATGTAGTGTCTGTTGGCGGCATGTCAGAGGCTCCTTAAATGCTCATGCCATACTCCCAAGGTCCTCTGGGTGAGGTTGTTCTTTGACACGGTCGCCCTTCTTCGAGAGTTATGCTCGTGCTTTTGGGGGTTCCCTTGTTCGGAGGTTCCACCTTCAGGGAGATTCCCTTTTGTTTCTGATAGCTAATTCTCTGCATCCGAAGGTGATCCATTCAGTCCCCCGAGGGAGCCGGCACCATCTTTGCGATCCCTGGCGTTCTTGCCGAAGTTGCAAGTTTTGGGTGCTTGGCTTCGTTCCTTCCGAGGTCAGTGATAGTGTCTCTTTCCGGTGACGCCAGTCTTCCTGATCATACTTTCGGCAGGAAGTATGCACTGCGAGAGGAGATGGTCCTTCGGCTATCACCAGCGCACCACCTTCGGTCAAAACAGACATGGAAATACCCCGGCAAAGAGAGGGCAGCAGCACACTTGGACAAGCCGGATAGGCGCTACGGTCAGGAAACCCAAAGGACCAACTTCGGTCAGAAGGGGTCACCACCCTCCCCAAGGGTGACCTTGTGTCGACCTCACGTGCCCAAAACCACCTTCGGATACTCTTTGGGCCACCCTCGGAGCACGCTCATGAAGTGCCTTCATCAGGTACCCGAGCCTGACCTCAGGAGAGCCCAACCGAAGGTGCCTCATGCAAACAAGGGACCTCCCCCCAAAGGAGCTCACCTCCCCGAATGAGCTCTGCACTCAGAAGGAGTTCGGTCCCCCGAAAAGGCCATATGGACGTACGACAAAACGACTGAGGAGCCTCTGACACACCGCCCTTGTACAGCCCCCGACACGCTGCCTTCAGACACGCTTTGACACACCGCCCTAGGTTCCTGGCCAGGTGGCCTATGGCCGGCTAGAGGCCCCCCTCTCTCTCGAGGTATGGATCACATCCGATCGAACACGTGTCATGATCTTCGTAGGCTGTGGCAAATGGACTTCTCCTGTACACCTCCCTATAAATATTCGGGAAATGCCCCAGGTAACGAGATCCGACTCCAAGGGAAGAATCTCTCCACCCCATACTTATTCTCCATTTCCAAACACTGACTTGTAACTTGGGCGTCGGAGATTCCTCCCCCGGAAAAATACTCCGGGGAGCTCCTAACCCTTGCTTTTCTGAGTCCTTGTAGTCCTTCTCCCATCGAAGGCTCCTCATCCAGGCGTTCCCTCACCGGAAGTTCCTGTTCCAGGCACATCATGTTGCACAACAAAGATGTGGAAGGGCATCAAATATGACTCTGATAGATGTTGTACAAACCGAAGCCCCTAAAGACATCTACCCCCTTTGACATAAGTCATCCAAACAATTACCATGGGTATGCCTTCGGCTGAAAGGAAGAGAAAGTTGAGGGAAATAGCCCTCATGGAATTTGATAATCCCACAAACAAGCTAACCCAAAAAGATTGCTCAGTGCTAAAATTTCCCTACAATGACTCTTTTTTAATCACAGCCTTAGTTGGGAATTAGGATGTCAAAAGGGTACTCTATGATGATGGCTCAAATGTCGATGTTCTATTTGCTCATCTACTACTAAGCTTGGGCATTTTCAAAAATGGACTCTAGCCCATGACTTCACCAACATTCGGGGTTGGGCCTATAGAACTCCTAGTCTTAGGATTGATCGATCTGCCTCTGATGCAAAAAGGTGGTTTGATTGAATTGGGGGACAAATTCTTTGCCTCAACAGTGACAAGATTCATTGTTATAAATTCCCCTTCATCATATAATGCCATCCTTGGCCAATAGACCCAAGGCAATCTCCATATGAGGACCGATGTGAAGTACTTAACAGTTACCTTCAGAACAAAAGAAGAAGACACAGAGATATTCATTGACCAAGCTGATGTGAGAAAAGTATTTGTCAGAGTAACGCTGCCCCTCAGGACACTGAAAAAGGAAAGAAAATCATTGAAGGAAGGCTAAGAGAGGAAAAGAATTATGACGAGAAGGTAAAAATAGAGAATTTGGGATTAGTCCTTGGCCGAAATACCCAAATAGGGAAACATATGCCCAAAGAGGAAAAATATAGGCTTGTATCTCTCTTACTAATGAACAAGGATTTATTCGCTTACTCCCCAAAGGACATGCTCAGATTAAATTCGGACATAATCCAACATAGTCTAAACGTAAACCCCGAAGCTAAGCCCATTCGGCAGACAAAGTGCAACATATGATCACACAAGAATGACTTCGTTAAACAATAAATCTAACAAATTTTAGAGGTGGAAATAGTAGGAGAATTAAAATACCCTGACTAGCTTAGTAGTATCATCATTGCCACGAAGGAAAGGAGTGACAAATTGCACAAGTGCATTGACTTCCAAAGTGCGAATGATTCTTGCCTGAAGTACTCAAACCCCTTGCCTTCAATAGATCAACTGGTGGATTTCACTCCCAAATATAGATTATTGAGCTTTCTTGACACATTTAGTGGGTATCACCAAATTTGGAAGAACCCTGTAGGCAAGGAAAAAACTACATTCATAAATTGATGTAGAAATATTTTGCTACGTAAGGATACCGTTTAACCCTAAGAATGCAGGGACTACATATCAAAGGCTGATGAATATGGTGTTTGATTCCTAAATAGGAAGAAACATGGAATTATATGTTGATGACATTGATAGTTAAAAGCAATCTATCAAACAACCATATTGTCAACCTAGAAGAAACCTTTTAGCAGCTCCGTAAATTTGGGATATGCCTTGATGCAAAAAAATGAGTGTTCAAAGTAATAGTAGGTAAGTTTCTCAGCTTCATGGTATCCAAGATAGGTATAGATGCTAATCCTAAAAAGAACAAGACCCTGCTCTAATCCAGGATGCCCGCATCCATCAAAGATATACAGAGGCTCACAGGAAGAGTAACAACACTTACTAGATTCATATCCATATATGGAGATTGGTGATGATCGTTCTTTAAAATATTGACTAAGACATCAGAAATAAATGTCAGAGGTAATGCTGAACAGCATCCTTGGAATGAGGAATGCCAAAAAGCTTGGGATAAGCTAAAAAGTTACCTGGCCCATTTACTAACACTTTGACAACCCAAGAAAGGAGAACCCCTCATACTCTATCTCATCATCAACGAGAAGGCTATTAGTTTGGTCCTCAGTATGGAAGAAAGTGGAAAACAATGGCTAGTTTATTATGTCAGTAAATCTTTACATGGGGCCGAAATAAGATACCCAACATTGCAAAAGGTAGTTTACGCCTTAGTCATGACAGGTATAAGGCTTCGGCCATACTTTCAAGGCCACACCATCATAGTAAGAAGCAATTTACCCCTTTGGGATGTCGTGAGAAGAATAGATCATTCAGGGTGATTATTGAAGTGGTGCATAAAGCTCGAAGATTATGACATCATTTATGAACCGAAAAAAGCATTAAAAGCCCAAGCCCTAGCAGATTTTATGGCCAAGCTACCTAAAAACAATGGAGTCCTAGAGGTCTCTAAAGATGAGGAAACTGAATGTACACTTTTAGTTAATGGTGCACCAGGGTCAGAACACCAATGTGCTAGCATAATATTACGAGGTCTCGAGTGTATATAAGTAGCAAAGTCCATCAAATTTGGGTTTCAAGTCACTAACAATATTGCTGAATATGAAGCTCTTATAGCTGGGTTGCAACTGGTCAGGAAGGTCGACATCAAAGCATTAAGGGCATATAATGACTCCCAGTTAGTGGTTCAGCAATTGAAAGGGGGAATGTAGTCAAAGAGCCTAAATTAATGAAAATATTTTGACCTCGTAAAAAGGCCAAGTCAAAAATTTGACAAAGTACAAATTGAGAAGGCACTTCAAGATAAAATACGGAGGTAAATACATTCGCTAAATCCCAACAGCCTGTTGAGGTGCTCGATTCCCTGAGCATAGCCATCATGTTAGTAATGACCACAAGTGGGGGATGGAAAAATCCAATAAAAAGTACTTAGTTAGTGGCTCCCTGCCCGATGACCCTTAGGAGATGATGAAGGTGCGAAAAAGGGCAAAAAGGTACTTCCTGATCGAAGAAGAGCTATATAGGCAAAGGTACTCTAATCTTCTACAAATGTGTGTCAACAAAACAGACATAGAAGTTATGTTAAAGGAAGTCCATGAATCGATATATAGATCCCTATTGGAAGAGACGCCCTGGCCTAACTGTTACTTCGGCAGGGATATTTTTGACTGACTATAAGAAAGGATGCTTAGCAAATCATTAAACATTGCCAGAAGTTCTAGCAGCACACACACATTCAGATAGCATTTTTTGAAGTAGTAACCTCGGCCAACTACCCTTGCCCCTTTGCTATATAGGGAATCGACCAAATTGGGCCACTTCCTACAACACTAGAAGAGGTCAAATATTGTGTTGTCACAGTAGATTATCTCACTAAGTGGATCAAAGCAGCATACTTCACAATTATATCAGCAAAGACATTCAAAAGTTTATTTAGAAAAAAATTATATATAGGTTCAGCTCTCTAAGAATGATAGTCACGGACAATGGCACCTAATTCATCAACAAAGAATTCTAAGAGTTCACTAGTAACCTCGGCATAAAACTGCACTTTAGTCCAGTTGCACATCCCTAGATCAATGGACAGGTAAAAGTGTCAAACAGAACCCTAAAAGAAGGCTTGATGAAAAGACTTGGGGAGGCAAAAGGGAAATGGCCTATTGAACTACCAAGTGTACTATGGAGTTACTGAACAACTCCATGATGGGTAACCAAGGAGACTCCTTTTTCACTTATGTTTAGAATAGAAGCCCTGATTCCAGTGGAAGCAATAAACCCTTCTATAAGGGTGCAAGTGTTCAATAAAGCAGAAAACAACCTTGGCATAAGTGTCAGACTCGATATGCTCAAAGAACAAAAAGAAATAGATGAGCTCTGAAGGAGATCCTTTCAGTAGTAAGTTGCCATCATAGTGAACTTAAAAGTTAGGCCCAAAGGAATCAGAGTGGGAGATCTTGTGCTCTAAATGGTAGAATTGGAACCCCGAAGGCCATCTCATGGCATATTTCACACAAGATGGGAAGGACCATGCTTGGTCACTAGAAAAGTTTGGATACCAGTTTTCATGATTAGAAATGCCGAAGGAGAAGAGTTAAAAAACACTTGGCATTTAGAATTTCTAAAGAAACACTATGCTTAGAAAATTTCTAATGAATCTTACAAGGTTATGCAAATGTTTTCAAAATGATGGTATCATTTAGTAATTGAGTAATTTGGAAACACTTATGAAAATTTCTATCTACTGGTGTTTCAAGAAATTTTCCAAAGGGAGCAAAAATGTGTATGCCTAAAATATGTTTTTGCCATGCACCATATCGAAAGAGAAAATCTCTATGACTTGGTCAAAAATGAATCAACATGAAATTTAAAAATAAAACATTTTATTGATCAAAAGAGAAGAATAGTACATATAGTTGGGATAAAAAAAAATCCATATACTACTCATCAGCATCTTCACCCTGAGCCTCTTAAGAAAAATTGGCTTGTTCGGCTATGTCAAAAATTTTCTCAAGTAGACCTAGAAACTCCTACCAAGATAAGTCAGGGAAAGGACCTTCAAACATGCCAAGAGCCTGAAGGAAGGAGACATCTAGATCAGGACAGCGAGAAATGACTTGGTGATGAGCCGAGAAAAAACCATATTGAAAGGACCACTTTTTTCACCTCATTGCCCTCTTCTTTATGCTTTGTCAATGCCTTCATCTCCTTCTACTTCTTCTTCCTTGACTTCTTCAGCTGCTCAACCTCAGGAAGGAGTTGGGTCTTCTCTGATAAACCTTGATCAACCTCAAAATGTAAAGACTATCGTTCCTTCGGAACAACCTCATTAGTTGAAGTTTGCTCCACCAACTTCACTCCCAAGGTGGCCATTTTAGAAGAGTAATCCTTAAATAGCATTTGGGAACCCTCAGAGAGCTTTTGACATACCCTTGATACTTCCTCTTTAGCTATCTTATTAAGCTTTCCAAACTTGTAGCACAAGGTCACCAAGGCACCTTTGGTCTTTGAGAGATTCACCTCTATTTGGGTACAAATAATGGTATGTTTGGTAAACCAAGCTCAGAATGATCCTCCATAGGTGAGAAACTGTAGAAAAGAGACATAAAAAGAAACTTTGGCAGCCTAGGAAATGGCTAAAATTTTCTAAGTATCAAGAAAAAGTTATACTTGGGCAATGCGTTCATTAATATGAGTAACTAAAATCTTCTCATTTGGACAAGACTCTATTAGAGATTGCAAGGTCGCATTTGTCATTACGCCTTTAGCCATCCGAGGGACCTCCTTCTGGCAATTTTCTAAGAATAAATACATATCCTCAGTGAACTTCCAGAAGGGCTCCCTTGATACTTTCCTTGAAGGAATCTCCACATCGGGTAATCACTACCTCCGTTCGTGATTAGCAACCCAGTCAGGCACCATGACTTCCTCTGCACGTTCTTGTTGAAGTTTGGTCAGCACATCAGTCCTTAACCATTCATCTATAAAGTCAAAAATTCCAAAAAAACCAAAAACTCATAAATGAAAGGTCAAAGACCGAATGTGGTAAAGGAACCTCAGGGTCTCCTACTTTAGAATTGCTGAGCTTGAGAATGCCAACAAGGATATCTTTTCCCATTAGTTTCCTCATTTCCTCAACCTCTTACATTGAAATAATGGCTAAAGAGGTCCCTAGTGTCTCCCCATCAGAGTGAGGGCTAACAGGGGCGGATAGTATGACAACTTTTGGAATGGAGTCTCCCACCGCCTTAAGGACTTAAGGTGGTGGAGGAAGAAAATCTTCCTTAGTCTTCTTCTAGTGAGGCCCCGCCAAAGTCTGTCTTTTCTTCCTCTTCGAAGCTTTGCTCCCCTTCCCTTTTTTTCTTGTTTACCTTTCTCAACTTGCTAGGGGCAGAGGTTCTTGTAGAAGTCAGCAGACTTGTCATCCATTTTTGAAAAATGGAAAAAACATTAGTGTAAGTACGAGGTGATCCATTAAAAGGCAAAAAGAGCAACTAACCCTGTAAAAGGGCCTGATAAGTGAGCTTCTTCCAAAAGAGCATGACTATTACAGACTTTTTCCCGTCTACACTTGGCTTAGGCATTCCAAGGTTGGTTAGGTGTTCTTTGACAACACCTAGCTCCCAAAGAACCTCTTCGGTCATAAGGTTCCACTTGATTGGAAAAAGGTAAGGTAGGCACAAAGGCAAGTGTTCATCCTAGTCAGCCACTTGCCTAACGTTACTATTGAACTCCTCAAATTGGTAGTAAAGCTCCTTGGTCAGGGGTTTACATAGATCCACAACATTGATTGGCAAAAGTTCCAAAAGCTCATTTTGTTGGCAAGTTCTTTTACTCCTTCTATACCTCTATGAAAACCACCCATGAAATTGGAATAATTTTGAAGGCTATCAAATACTCCAAAGGAGGGAAAAAACCCTAAGACAGAAATTCACTTATTGACATCTAGCCTGATCGAGTCGAAGACATAGTTTCACCTATATCGGAGGTGGGCATATGATATTTGAAGGGCTATCACCAATTGGGTATTCGAAGGAAAGGGGGTTTGACCATCACCCTCGGAGAACCGAACAACCACCCTTGGGTAATTAACTCACTACCCTCGGATAGATAGAGAAAACATCCAAACTGAGTAAAACCCTGAAGAGACCTTAGAATAAGATGCCAAACACATCGTACTCTGGGACCGCTATTAGAGACCACCCACATGCCCCCTAATCCAATGTCTGAGCTTAACCACCTACTAGCTCTAGTCTAGCTGAAGACATTTGTCCTAGTGTATGGATCAAAAGTGGCCCTAATCTAGCTATCGATGTGTTTGAATCTCGTTTGCTTAGATAAAATGGCTCTCTTTGCGATTACCATATATATACTTGAAGGATGCTCTTGAGCAATATAAGGAAATCCTAAGCTCTCTCATTTTATTGCTTTTATAAACATCCCTGGTAATACTTCGAGGAACCCCTTAACTATTGTTTCACCCTACAACAGTATTATTCGAGACAACCTACTTTGGGGGCCAACATGTCTTGCATAAAGGATGTCCTAGAGCACTACTTACCATTAGTAAAAAGGCTGTGAGACTAGTCTTGGTATATAGGAATGAAATAGGAAAGCAATAGCCTATCTATTACATAAGTAAATCATTACATAGAGCTAAGGTGAATTACCAATACTACAGAAAGCCATAGATGACCTGGTGTTGGGAGGGTGACATCTTTAGCCTTATTTTGAAGGCCATTCAACCATAGTCTGGAGTGGCCTTCCCCTCGGAGACGTGATGAAAATAATAGATCACTCAGGGAAGCTTTCTGAATGGTGTGTAAAACTCAGTGAATATGACATAAGTTATGAGCCAAGGATAACGATAAAGGCACAGGCCCTAGAAGATTTCATCATTGAACTACCAGCAAATATTGAACGAGAGGCCCTTGCTGATAAAGACATTGAACCGAAATGGTCTCTATTCATTTATGAAGCATCAGGAATGGAGAACTAAGGAGCAAGCATAGTTTTAAAAGGACCAGAAGGGATGGAAGCATCCAATGCCATCAAATTCGGTTTTTAAGTGATGAATAATGTGGCAAAATGCAAAGTCTTCATTGCCAAACTATAGCTTACCAGAAACATAAACATTAAGTCCCTCCGGGCTTGCATTGACTCATAGTTGTTAGTCTAGCAATTAAAGGGGAAGTACAAGGTCAAGAGTTGAGGCTTAGAAAATACTTCTACCTTGTAAAGAAAATGATCAAAACGTTCGATAAACATTTTGTTGAAAAGGTTCCGTAGTGAGAAAATGCAGAAATGGATGCTCTAGCCAAGTCAAATGAGTATGTTTAAGAGCAAAAAAATGCCGATCATTGATAGGATCCATGTAATAAGCATCGAAGAATGATGAAGATCACCACTATGGAAATTCCTGTTTAAAGGAAACACGCCTGATGACTAGATAAAAGCTTCAAAGGTCAAAATGCGGATTGGTAGATATTTCATCATTGACAAAGAACTTTGAACTTTATCGACAAGGTTACTCTAGTCCTTTAAAGAAATTTATTGGAGAGGGGGAAATAGAATCCATCTTAAGGGAGGTACACGAAGGGAGATGTTGTCCCACATCGATACCAATACCTTGGTGGAGGTTTTAGTTCACCAAGGTTATTTTTGGCCAACCCTAAAGCAAAAT
Organism: Aquilaria sinensis; assembly: GCA_005392925.1. NCBI lineage: Eukaryota > Viridiplantae > Streptophyta > Magnoliopsida > Malvales > Thymelaeaceae > Aquilaria > Aquilaria sinensis. Next base: position 144,948 of record SMDT01003208.1, on the reverse strand, counting down.
GCACTGTGAAAAGGGTGTTTTCTGAGGCAGTGATGTAGATGAATCATCCTTGTCCCTTTGCTGTCTAGGGCATAGACCTTATAGGCCCACTCCTCATTGCCCCAGGAGGGGTGAAGTACAGCATAGTGGCAGTAGATTGTTTCACGAAGTGGATGGAAGCAAAACCATTAGCAACCATATTAGCAAAAAAAATCTAAATGTTCTTATGGAAAAACATCATCTATAGGTTTAGCTGCCCAAAGGTGTTGGTAGTTGATAACAGAACACAATTTGCCGATAGAGTATTCAAGAAGTTCACCACCAACTATGCCATTAGGAGACACTTTGCCCTGGCAACACTTCCTTAAAGTAAAGGGCAAGTGGAAATGTCAACTAAACTTCAAAAGATGGTATGAAGAAATGGCTAGGAGAAGCCAAATGAAAATGGCCTAGAGAACTGCCTAGTGTCCTATGGAGCTATTGGATGACCCTAAAAAAGGCAACCCAAGAGACCTTATTCTCTTTCACATGTGGAAGCAAAGCCCTGATTCCCATTGAAATAGAGCACCCATCCTTGAGAGTGCAAACCTTCTACCAAGGACTTAATTTAGTAAGCTTAAGGGCCAAACTAGATCTACTGGAAGAGCATAGAGAATTGGCCAAACTTTGTAGAAAAGCATTATAGCAAAAAGTGGTGACTTTCGTAAACTGTAAAGTCAGGCTAAAAGGAATTAAGATCTAAGACATGGCACTTCGTGTTGCTAAAATTGAACCCCAAAGGCCCGCACATGGAGTGCTAAAGGAAAACTGGGAAGGGCCTTACCTAGTAACTGTCAGAGTCAAACTCGGAGTCTTTGAATAGGAAGATGACTTTGAAGAAGAGTTGAAAAATACATGGCACGCGGATTATGTAAATAAGTACTTTGCTTAACTTAGCTAAGGTATTTCTTCAAAAAGGCAGAAGTTAGTGCAAAAAAATAAGCCTTTTGGAATAGATTTCCCTAGGCCAAAAAGGCTATGGAAAAAAAAAAGAACTTTTATGGGAAAAGCATCCCCAAACTCATAAATCAAGTCCTGGTACTTAGAAAAAAATATAAGGATAGTGAAAGTTCTTCAAATGGCCAAAGTAGGTAAATCAGGACCAAAGTCCTATAGAAACCTTGGCCAAAAAGCCAAACAATGAAACTCAAATGAAAACAAAAATGAATGAACACTCTGATCTCTAAAAAAAGGTGAGATAGAGTAAAAGAAAAAGATAGCCTTAGAGAAAATCTTTCTAAGTCCAAAATGTATGTGAAGTAGTTGAAGGATAGGTGCCGAAAAAGGACATTAATTTGCTATATAAGCTAAGTGCACCACAAAGGTCTTTTAGTACAAACACTGAACAAGCAAGAGTATGAAGGTTATAAGCACAAAAAGGCTAAGCATCACAACCTAAAAGAAAATGGGAAGACCAAATAGCCAAGCAAACATCTAATTATATTAGATAATCAAACAATGGCCAAAATAGGTAAAAAAAAATACCAAAAAAATTAAATACAAAATAAAAGAAAATGAAGAAGAATAAAAGCACAAGAATGAAAGAGTGATGAATTCATAGGTCTTGGCCTACATTGTCTTCATCTAACTCTTTTTCTTCCTCATCTTCCTCTTTGTCCTTTTCCTCCCCCTCGGTATCTTAGTCATTTAGTAAGCCATTGGGCTCGCCAAGGTATTCATCCCTAAAGCACATGAAAGCATCACCCTCCAGCCTCTGGAAGGCATTTAGGAATGAAAGGTCAAGATGAGGGTGCCTCTCTAGGACTTGGTAACTGGCAAGGCAAAAGCAATCTCGAAGTCCAGAGATGGAGATGTTGGTGATCTTTTGAAGGTCATCTCCTATCCCTTTCTTCTCTAGCTATAGTGCCTTGATCTTCCTATTTACTTCCTAGATCTGCTTTTGAAGGTCCTTTTTGTCCTTCACGTATCGCTTCATCTTTTGGTCAAGGTCATTATGATTAACCTTGACGATGTCACAATTGATAGACTTGACAATGAGTTGGTGACTGCAGTCCTCCACACGAGAGTTGGCCTCTTGGGCAATTACCTTCACTTCCTTGCTGACTTGCCATTTTAATCCATCGATCTCGATGGTGAACTTATGCTTCAGCTCGCCTAAATTTGAAGGCAATATCACCAAAGACTCCCTTGGCCTTCACCAAACTCTTCTTCCAGATTTGAATATCCATTTGTTTCATAATGAAGTCCCGAAAGTATCCAAAGTTGACAAAGAATTATGAAGAAAAATAGCCAACTATCAGTAGAGAAAAGGGATAGGCAAGCCCCCTGTAAAAAGAATTAAGGCTAAAAAAACATCAGCTTGGAGGAGTTGTCTGTCATGGCTACAGTGATATGCTATTCATTTGAAAGTTGCTCAATGAGCTCCTGGAATGTGGCGTTAGTGGTCACACCTTGATAGAGCTGTGAGATTATCCTACTTGAGACATTCTGGTTAAATAGAGACGTGTCCTTAGTGATGTCCCAAATAGGTGACTTCAACACCACTCTCTTTGGCAAATGAGCATTTCTTGCTGCATGATAAGCCTCATGGTCCATCGTCAACCCTGGAGCTGAGGTCTCTCCTAGTTGGTCACATTGAAGCTCATTAACCATGTTAGTCCCTAGCCAATCCTCAACTAAACTATAGGTCAAAAAATAACCTCTCCTGGTTGGTCACATCGAAGCTCATTTACCACGTTAGTCCCTAGCCAATCCTCAACTAAATCATAGGTCAAGAGATAACCAAGAGAGATAGAAGTTGAGGGGACTGAACCTTGTAGGGGAATTTCAACATGATGAGACATGTCCCTGCTGTCAGAAATCTTGAATCGTCCTTAACAACTGCGATAAGCTCATTTTCCTTGGCCTTTTTCTTTTCCTTCTTCTTCTAGACTTCCTCTGTAGCAAGGCCCTCCTTAGTAATGGCTCCTAGTAAGGCAGTAGTAGTACATGGACTCAGTGGGGGAGAGGAGAATTCCTTCTCAAAGTCCTGCAGCTTAGATACCTCTGAGCTTTCTGACAGAGGGACCCAGGTGTCCAAGGCAACCCCTCGAACGGGTACTACCTTGGTAGTTGCTATGTTTGTTGACAAAGACTTAACTTGACCCTTTTTCAACATAGGGTGGCCAGAGGCCTTCTTCTCAGGCTTCCTCTTGACAGCTTTCTTGCTGTCCTCCTCTTGAGCCTTGGCAAGAAAGGCATTCTATTAGAAGTGAGTGCTGAAGTCTTAACTTATCTTTAAAAAAACAAAGGCTAGGAATGTGTGAGCCATCTAATGAAGAAAAAGCTGAACTAGAAAAAATACTTACAGGGATAGGATAAGTGAGATCGATCGGAAGTACTTGAACCAAGACTAGGGCCTTAAGGGGATCATCCAAACTCGGTGGCACTAAGGGGCATCTGAGTTTGTTGTCGGTGGAGGGCCAATGGACTTTGGGTTCACCAAATTAAGGGAATAGACATGAAAAGCATGAAGGACCTCCTCTATCATTAGGTCCCACATAATGGGAAAAGGGTAAAGATCAGCCACTTCATCCAAATCCCCCTACCCACCACTGTTCGTACCCTAGCATTAAAGTCAAGAAAATGCTTCTTCAATTTGCTATGAAGGAGCACTGAGGGATCATCCATGTCCACCTTTAGATTTCTAACCAACCTTGTATCGGATATCCCCCATAGCTCCAGCATTGACATAAAAGGGTACTTCTTCTGCCAGTTGCACCAGCCATCCTAGGTGTTGAACATAAAAGTGTACTTCTTGCTGCCAAAACCTCGTAGAAGCATGTAGTGGAACAGACCCATTTGGCATAACTAGCAGCTTGTAATACTGCAAGAAAATAAGGAAATAGGGCTCTAGCCTAAACACATTACTCACGCATAAGTAGGGGTTGAAGTAGGCATACAAGTTTAAAAAGAGCTGGTTGACTGTGATCCCATGGAACTCATAGAAGTGCTTCATTATGGGATGGGGAGGATATTGGAGGCCAACCATCAATTGTATCTTGAACATGGTAATTTCCCCCTTGTGGGGCTGGTAGCTCATCTCTCCCTTGTTTGGCACCCAAACAGAGACCATAGCTGGGAGAAGATATTTTGTTCACAACTTCTCCATTTTCTCCAGTGTGGCACAACTCGGGTGTGCATCCAGGGACTCCCAACTACCCCTGGATGTGACAACTACTTCTACTATTATGATAACTTGGTAGGAAGAGGATAAAAAAGAAAAATAAAAAGTAGGGGTAGATGAATAGCAAGTCTCACTTGAGAACGGAAGTATGCTGGAAAAGTTCACCAAAAATTTGCTAGAAAACATGAGCTCAAGAGCAGAAGAAAGAAATTAAGAGTGAAAAACTGGAAAAGTAAGTCTTCCACTGGATGAAGGGGGTATATATAGTCCTAAATAAGTGTGAGCCAAATGGCGCATTCAATGCAAGATGTGCAACCTTAAAAAATGCCTTTTTGATTCAAAGAAGCATGTGTTGCACATAGAGCCAATCTTTCAATGACACATGTACCTTAAAACTAGGATTGAAGTGAGGATTCCTACTTTGAAGATACATAAAGTTCCTGACCTGCAAACAAACGTCACTAGCACCAACTGAAGAGACACAACTAATGCCTCTAAGCAACGCGACGTAATGCAACTCTGCTAGGAGTAACAGTTACACCAAGGAGACCCAAAGGACACAATGGGAAGAAGGGGTAAAAAGTTGGGACCAGAAATGCCAAAGATGTATGGAGCCGATGGACTTGCAAATCCATAGGCTACTGGGATGAGGGCATGCAATAACCGAAAAGCTAAGCCTCAGACATCCCTCCAAAGTCCCAACCTCAGCTATTAGAAGAATTGGTCATGATAATTCAAAAGTGCAATGACACATCAGGCTTGGCAAACTTTGGAAGTGTGAAGGAGCCAGTAGACCTACTTGACTAAGGGACGCATTAAGGGCCTTGGTGTCTGTTGACCGAGGTACCCCTTGAACACTAACAAAAACCATTAAGGAAGTACTATGTAGTGCGTGCAAGGCACTCACTCTGACCTGTGCTGGGACAGCTAGCTCCAATGGTTGTTGGGGAAAAATAGCGCCTGACCTTAGCCCTTCAAAATGGTTATCAAAAGGAAACATCCCTAGATCCCAGTTACACACACATACACAATTCTATCAATCCTCCTAACCATATTTGCTTACCTGGGCATTAGAGAGTCTGCCCCAAAAAACACTCTAGGGACTCTATTCCCCCATTTTTTTTGGTGTTTTTCATGGCCGCAACTGATCAAAGTTCATACATGTGAAGGCCGAGATGCAAAACTTAGGTGATAGAGAACTACAAGGATACCATGGTGGATTTGTTGTGGATCACCATTGAATAGAATGGATATTATCATAACCAGGAGCAATAGGTGTGATATAATACCTTTGGACTAGGGTGAAACCTAGTAGTAGGTCCTAGGACTAATAATGCATTCATAGGAAGAACAGTTGGCCTAAACAACCTATCAGTGATTTAAGAATAGTGATTAGTGTAACGGGAATAATAGCGAGCTAATCTAATTTAGGTAGTACTGCATAGTCCAAGTTAATTAGATTCATGTTAAACCGAAGTAAAAACAACATAAGGGATTTTTAGGGGGATTCAATTCTAAGTATGAGATATCTTATTGTTGATTCTCTAAATTTTTTTTTCACTATCGGTAGTTAGTAGTTAATTATTTTTGGTACATTGCTTAGTTTATTTAATTCTTAGTTAGCTAGTCAAACAAACATTTTTAATTGTTGGTTAGATAATAAAAAAAAGGTAGAGTATGGTAGACAAGTTCTATTCTTTGAGAAAAATGATCTTGGTATTTGCCACTACTATAATTTGATGATAGGTGTACTTGCCTATAAGTTCACATATTTATGAGAATAGAGGGAGTTGAAACATCCACGTTAATTATTACTGAAGTGGGAAATGTTTGTGTGAACTATGGTCACACCATAATTTTATAAGAAAACTCCAATTTTCACGGTAATGCCCATCAGCATCATCTCCACTGTGAGTCATGGTGAATCCAATAGGGACTTCAGGAGGTGCAAGCGAGTCCTGAAAGAAGGTGGTCTATATGGATGACCTGTCATGGCCGGCAGTCTTTTCATGTGGCAGGCACGGTGAGGCCGAGAAGGACTTCCGGTATGGGAGAGAGCCCGAAAAGGGGATTCGTCAGGAGGACCTGCCTGAAACACTCAGAAAACAGGGGTTAGGAGGTCCTCGGAGTCTTTTTCCTGGGAGGAGGCTCCGACGCGCAAGTCAGTGCTTTGAGAGGTGGAGAAGGGGTAGTAAGCACAAGAGACTATTTCCTGCCGTGTTTCCTAGGGGGCTGAAAGGAGAGGATTCAGGGCAGAGAGAGGAGAGAGATCCAACCTTTGACCCATGCCCCATTGAGACCATTCCCCTAATGTATATAAGAGGGGTTAGCCCTTCGGTTTGTGACACGTGTATGGACGGATGGCATTCCTACTTCTGGGCGTTGGGGCCCTTAGCCTCCTGCAGGCTCCTTGGGCCATGTGCTGCGACAAGCGTAGCCCTACATGATAGGACATGGGCAGTGGCGGTGTGTCAGAGTGCATATGAGGGCAGCGTGCAGGGTGTGTGGGCTGAATGTCAGAGACTCCTTAATGGCTCCTACCGTACCTCCGAGGTCCCCTTGGTTGATGTCTCCCTTCGGAGTGAGGGGCCTTTTCCCAGGGTCAAACTGGTACTTCGGGGTATTCCCTAGCTCCGAAGTTAGTGTTTTGGGGGACTTTCTCCTGCAGAAGGTGGTTGGTTCTTATCCCCCGAAGCTGGTTCAGTCGCCTTCCCAAGGAAGGCGATACACTAGTTTCCCGAAGTTGGAATTGGCAGGCTACCGAGGTCATGTACCTCAGGTGTCTAGCTCCCTCCTTTCCGGGGTCATCAGATGACCAGGGCAATAGCACTTTGGCTATCATATGCCCCCCCTCGGAAAGCTGGAGTGGAGGCTTCGGCTAGTGGTCCTTTTGGGGGCGCTCTTCAGGACTCAGAGCATGACGTTCGCAAGGGAGACACTTCGCCACCTAGGGGATATGCTTTGTTCAGACAGGTGTCACCTGTCTGCCTTTTGGTGTTCTTGAGATATCCAACTTCTTTACCTTTCCTGCCAAAGGCTAGTGGACCATCAAGTCTTGAAACTAGGCGTGTCAGTCTGGAGCAGTGCACACGGGTTTCAGGATGTCAAAAAATGTGTCCTAGTTTCTCGTGACAAGCGACATGTGGCAGATGCTAGTTGGGATGGGTATATTTTTTCACGCGCGAGGGGCAATTATGGCAACGTTTCACCTTCGCGCAGCAATTATGACGCCCTTCTGGGTACCCTTCCTCGATCAATATAAGCCTTCTCCTGTCATACTCTTCATTTGTTTTTCTTTGCTCTCACTTTGCTCTTGTTTGCTCTTGTGCCTTTTTTTTTTTTTGTGATGGTGTTAACGGCAGCGCTTTTTCGGGCCACCTTTTATGACGGCGTCCACAAATCCTGATTTCGGCAAGACTTTTGGTGGGTTCCGACTTCAGTTTCTACTTTTCTTCTAGCTTCCCGAAGTCATTTTTCTTCTTTTCGAAGCCTCTTTTTTGGCCAACCATGTCTTTGCCTATTCTTGAGAGCTGGCAACCTCTTATGTCTCACTCTTGCTGCTCCACTTCTGAGAAATTAGAGAAGTGGACAGCCAAATTTTTCCTTCCCTCCTACGCCACCACAAGATTACCCCCCTCAGTCACTTTAGCTTTATGAATCGAGACGACGAGGTTACCATTTTCCGAGCCCAATTGAAGGCCGGACTTCAGTTTCCTCCACCGAAGATGATTTGCGACTTCTGCCAATTTCATGGCATAGTCGTGAATCAACTTCCTCCTAACTTTTACTGCTATTTCAATGCCTTTCTCTGCATGTACAGGGTCTTCGGGGTATAACCCCATTTTATCCTGTTCATGCAGTATTACAAGCTCTATCCGGTTCCGAAGGGTGGCTTTGATTTCATGCGGCCTCAGGGATCTGGGAGCAAAAAATTCATGTTCAGCTTCGCTACCAAAGATAGCTGGTGGGGGTGGCAAAGAAAGTTCTTCTTCCTAAAGGTGGCGGAGGCCTGGTCGCATGTTCCGACTAAGTGGGCTCGGGGAAAGTTGGAGACGGATGTCATGGATCCCAAGAAATTGCTAAGTCCCGAGTTGGCAGCGAGGTTTGAGGACTTTGATAGACATATCCGGGCTGTTGCCGACTGGGATGCCAAGGTCCCTCCACGCTCTCTCTACCCCTTCCCCATCATGTGGAAGCTCATAACCGATGAGGTCTTTTGGGAGTTGGGGGTAGTTAAGGAGCATAAGACGGATCTCGACATGCTAGCTTCTGCTACCGAGGGGAAGGACTCTTGGTTAGTGAAGCTCCTTCAAAGTGAGCTCATTTATGAAGCCTTTTTTGAAAGTAAGTTTCCTTTCAAAGTTTTCAGCGTAAGTGCCTGTCTGGACTCACACTGATGTTTTCCCTCTTTTTCAGAGATGGGCGACAAATCTGCTGCCTACTATAAGTCTCTCTTCCTTGGTCAGGCCGAGAAGGGGTAACATACGAATAAAGGTGTCTCCAAGAGGCGCAAGACTACTGGGAGCGGATCGTCTTCGGCCAAGAAGGCGAAGCAGGACACCCTTCTTCCACCCCCTGAGGGTGTGGCGGAGGCCAGCGGTGACATTGCAACTTCCACCAAGCCTGAAACTCCCCCTGAGCTTGATGCTACTGCTGAGGTTCCTGCCGGGGTGGTTACTGTTACTGTTGCTGCTGCTTTGAGTCCCGCCACGTCGGTGGATCTTTTGGGCTCTTTGGCAAGGGGTTCCTCTTCCGAGGAGTTGGAAAAACGCCGAAGGGATAAAGGCAAAGATATTCCTGCCGACGTGGAGGAGGTCCGGGACTCCGATGACGACGTTGCTGAGGTTGCGCTTGGTTTGTCTCTTACCCTTTTTTAATACTCATATCCTCATAACTTGTATAGTTAAGGAGCTTTGTCTAACTTACGCTTTCAACTTTTCAGAGGATCTGGCGCCCTCAGCTTGGATGGTTGAGCATGCCTGAAGGTGGGCTCTACGGGATTCCCACATCCCGGAGGACAAAGTCCCAAGGGAGCCGTTCTGGTCTTTCATAGAGGACATGAACCTGTTCTCCGAGGATTGCCGAGAAATAGCTCCCCAGATGGCGAAGGGCGTGCTCACTCAGGCTTCCTTCAAGGTAGTTGCCGAGGAGTGTGCCTCCGAGGATACCCTTGCCGCTAAAGTTTCTGAGCACGCTGCCCAGGTAGTTCTTCAGGCCTTTTCATTTTTCCTCCCATTTTTTTGTCTAAGTGTTTTGGCTTTCCTTGTGTAAATTTCACTAAGTAACTTCTTTTTTTTATAGCTCCCGGGGTATAGTGGATACCTTCGAGCTTGGGCAGCAAAGCAGTCTTTGGTCCGAGCTTAGGCCGAAGATAAATTAGCGAAGGTCAGGGTCTTCTGCGCTAACTTGGTTGTGACGAACTCTGAGTTGAGCCGAATAGCCAAGGAGAGGGTTGCCAAGCTTCGGGAGGAATTCTTGAAGGGCCAAGAGGAGCTCTTAAGGGATTTCTGCAAGAAGATGTCTGACCTTGGTGAGAAGGTTGTGAGCTTATCCTTGGCCAATGAGGCCATTCAGAAGGAGAAAGAAGAAGAGGTGGCTCTCTTGAGGAAGGTTCTTGCTGAGAACGCCGAACTTCAAGCCAAGGTCGACCCGCTGAAGAAGGATTCAAAGAAGAAGAAGAACATAAAGGAGCTGGAGAAGGAGGTTGCAGATCTTCGGAAGGAGGTTTCGGATCTTCAGAATGAGGCAGATGACTTGGAAGTAGAAAAAGACAAAGCCGTTCAGGCGACCAAGGTTGCGTTTCAGGATGGCTTCTGCCTAGCTCCTCACCAATTTCTGAAGAAATATCCGGACCTCGACCTTTCCTTCTTGGCTGCCCTGGATATTCCCGAGGGTCCTCGATGGACTTGGTCGAAAGTCAAGCTCTTCAACCTGCCATTTGCCCCTCCTCCTGCACCGAAGGCGGCGGCCAAAGACACAGGAGCTGGAGCTTCCCATGATGCTGGATATTCTAGGGCCTTTGCCTTCTTCTTTTTTCTTAGTGTTTTCCTTCTTGTAACCTTCTCCTTGTACCAAGACCTTCTTCAATGAATTTTCCTTCATAATTTGGCTAAGTCTTTTGAGGAATTTTTTGTTTCCTAGTTGCCCCGACCACTTTCAGTCATGGGACTTCGGAGAGGTACACTTTGCTCGTTTCATCGGCCAACCTTCGGGTAAACATTCGTTGTTGGTGAAGTTCCCTTAGGCAAATTTTAGCCTGCACTCGTCGGCTATATTCGATAGACTTCACCTTTTTTTTTTGGCATATAACCCAACCAACTTCAAAAGAAAAACGTGACCTTCGGGAGCGTGTGCTTCAGCTTTGTTCGGCGAGTACTTTCAGATAGGGGAAAACTTCTGTACTTAGAGAAATTTCTCACTTGTACAATTTCTCATCTAAAATTCTAAGTATAGAATTCTTTTAAGGCATCCTGAGTGCCATGCATTCTTCAGTTTTCCTCCTTCGGTGTCGCTAAGCTTGTATACTCCCTTTCGGACCTCATCTAGGACCAAATAAGGCCCTTTCCCGTTTGGCTGAAGTACCCCGTGGGACGGTTTTTGAGGTTCAAACTCAGCCTTTCGGAGAACGAGGTCTCCTTTCCTTGTTCCTTTTGGCCTAACATGCAGGTTTGGGTTCATGGCCACCTTTTGCTGAAAGGCCTTTCTTCTGAGCTCAGCCACTTTTCTATGTTTGTCAACTAGGTCGAGCTTACTTCTCAACCCGAGGTCATTTCCTCTTTTGTCAAACACTTGTATTCTAACTGATGGCTGTACTATTTCAACAGGGATCATGGCCTCTGTACTGGAGATGAGTGAGAAAGGTGTCTCCCCCATGGCCCCTCGGGGAGTTGTCTGATAAATCCTTAGTACAATAGGAAGTTCCCCTGGCCATTTTCCCTCTGCTTCTTTTATAGTCCCTCTTTTATAGTTCTGTTGGCTACCTCCACTTGTCTGTTGTTCTAGGGCTGAGCTAGTGGGACGAACTACGTTTTCATTCCAAAATTGGTGACAAATTCTTGGAATCCCTTGTCCATAGACTGGGAACCATTATCGGCCATTATCACCGTCGGTATGCCAAATCTGCATATCATGTTCTTCCAGATGAACTTTTTTATATCTTTTGCTGGAATGGTCGCTAGGGGTCCTGCCTCATTTTGCTTAGTGAAGTAGTCCACTGCTACTACGCAAAACTTCACTCGTTCGGGTGCGGTTGGAAGTGGCCCGGTGAGGTCTATGCCCCATGTTGCAAAGACGCAAAAGTAATCTTCCAGGGTTACCCACTCCGAAGGCAGCCTTTGGGCGCTGGCGTGTCTTCGGCCCTTTTCACACCTCTTGGACGAATTGTCTTGCACCCTTTTTACTGATACATCTTTGTAACGGACTTGCGTACCCTTGTCGGTATAATTCCTCTTTAATTAGGGAATATCGTCCAGAACATCTTCACACTTTTCGCGGCTTCATGAGGTTTTTCGGGACTTTTTAGTCGCGAGATACCTCTTTGTAGGACCTTTCCTCCCTTTGTCCGAGGTTGCTGTACCTAGTGTTGCCATGCTCGGATGGCCCAACACTTTGGTAACCAAATTTGATGCCTTTGGTGGCCTCCGAGGGGCTACTCCAGCGCCCTGTTGTTCTGCACTTGAGATTTCTTCGACAGGGAGTTTCCATTCTGGATCTACCTTCACTAGGTCTCCCCCGTTGGTTTCAGCATTTTCCATTTTTGGGGTTTCAACAATGAAGTTTGCCAGTGCCTGGGCTTTTATTTCCCTTCTAGGCTCACACGTGATGTAGTACTCTCCGAGTTTGATGCACCATTTTGATAGCCTTCTTGAATGCTCTACTCTTTTTCATGATGTTGCGCAGAGACGGGTCACTCTGGACAGTGATAGCATGTCCTTGGTGTTAGTGTTGTGCCCAAAAGCCAATCATGAGATGATTGTATTTTTGCACATTGAGTCATGATATTTTATTAAGGCATTAATCCAGCAATTATGTTTGTTGTTTTGTTCCTGCGTAACTTAACAAACATAATTGTAACCCTAGAATAATGATATTCTTAAAAGTCCCTGGTCTAGTATTATTATGGAGCGGGTTGCAATAATACATAACGACTAGCATATATGGAGACTAATATGAGATATGTAGTCTACATATGGGTACAAGTTGGAGAACTTGTGTACTGGACCGACCCACCATGAGAACACTACATGGATCGTTATATGAGTGTCATAAGTGATTCCCATAGTGATCAGGGTATATGTAGTCCTTCGACCTAAGATCATCAAGGTTCCCTACATGTGAGTCACATACTTTGATACTTTCCTTTGTTGCTCGTAACTGAGTGAACTTGAAGGAGGTCATTGGGTATGTCACATATCATGCAGAGGGATTTGTATGATCAAGATGGGATTTGTCCCTCCTATGTAACGGGAGCAATATCTTCGGGCCCCTTGATAGAGTGAGACTTAGAAAATGCATGGCCATGCTCGGATGAGTTGATATGCGATATCAATGTCATCAGTTTAAGTTAGTCTACTCGGTAATCAAGAAACCAAAGATTGGGCTATACGAGAGTGACACATTCCATGTCTCGTGCTTAGTCTTGATATCTTGGACAAAGTGACAATGGCATATATCGGTGATGATCATAAAGGTATAGTCGAATCATCGACAATCTTGTCACTTGGGTAGCAATGATGTGTTGCTAGACACCGCTCATTGCTTATGATCATAAATGTGATTTATGATCATTGCCAACGTGATAAGAGCCTATTGGGTCGCACATATAGAGCTATTTGGATCATTAGAGTGCATGGGCTAATTATTTGAGTTATGGTTTCACTTTAATTTCGTATTAATAATGGGCCCAAGAGTTGAGCCATTATTAAGCCCGAAATTAAATCCTAATTGGATTAGGGCTTTGAAACCCATTAGGCCTGGAAGTTGAGTCTCAGTATAAATACAACTTCTAGTGAGAAATTTGTAGGTCTCCTTGCCCTAGCCTCCCAAAAGGACAGTCGCACTCTTCTCTTGTAATTCCTTGGAGGACGCAAGCCAGCACTGCGAGCGCAAGAGAAATGCATCTGCCGAGACGTGGTGGAAGCGTGGTGATCCCGAGAGGCTCGTGTGGATACCATAGAGAGCTTGAACACGTCAACTGTTTAGGTTTTGTGATTTGACTCTACAGTTGAGTGAGAGATCTCAACCGAAAATTAGGTATGAAAATTTTTGAACACCCGATTTACTCCGTTTCACTTGGATCCTGGAGGGTTTCGGTTAAATTCCGTTGTGCTGTTTGGCTCCCGAAACCCAACAGTTGGAAGTAGAGTCGCATCCTTCTGCATGTAAGCACCAAGGCGTAGAAGGCCGTTTGGGGCAATGGGTAACTGACTTTGTTGCCGAGGAGATGGTGACTTTTCTTCAGGTGCAGAACTCCTTCGACGGGGAGGTCTGGGTCATCTTGACCCTGGTTTTCCCATAGGTTGCATTCCGAGGGGTTTGTTTCCTGTCTAGGACTCATCTCATTAATCTCCGCTTCCCCTAAACTCCTGTGAGTTGACGTGGGACTCTTCTCCCGATGAGGTACTGATGAGGAGGGCCTTCATCCCAAATTTGGCTGCGGCCATCTTCGGTCTCACTGCTGCATCATTTCAGCCATGACAGAGCATGGGAACTCATGCGGGAAGTCCATGGTAATAGTCAGAGCAGTTGTTCGGTTGCTGGTTCGACCTCTGGCGCGGACGGGGACCTCGGAAGTCATAAAGGTTTAGTCGAATCATCGACAATCTTGTCACTTGGGTAGCAATGATGTGTTGCTAGACACCGCTCAATGCTTATGATCATAAATGTGATTTATGATCATTGCCAACATTGCAAGAGCCTATTGGATCGCACACATAGAGCTATTTGGATCATTAAAGTGCATGGGCTAATTATTTGGGTTATGGTTTCACTTTAATTTCGTATTAATAATGGGCCAAAGAGTTGAGCCATTATTAAGCCCGAAATTAAATCCTAATTGGATTAGGGCTTTCAAACCCATTAGGCCTGGAAGTTGAGTCTCATTATAAATACAACTTCTAGTGAGAAATTTGCAGGTATCCTTGCCCTAGCCTCCCAAAAGGACAGCCGCACTCTTCTCCTGCAATTCCTTGGAGGACGCAAGCTAGCACTGTGAGCGCAAGAGAAACGCATCTGCCGGGACATGGTGGAAGCGTGGTGATCCCAAGAGGCTCGTGTGGATACCATAGAGACCGTAACATGTCAACTGTTCAAGTTTAGGTATGAAAATTTTTGAACACCCGGTTTACCCTGTTTCACTTGGATCCTGGAGGGTTTCGGTTAAATTCCGTTGCGCTGTTTGGCTCCCGAATCCCAACACTTCAAGCCAAGGTTGACTCGCTGAATAAGGATTCGAAGAAGAAGAAGAAGATAAAAGAGCTGGAGAAGGAGGTTACGGCTTCAAAAGGAGGTTTTGGATCTTCAGAATGAGGTGGACGACTTGGACGTGGAAAAAGACAAAGCCGTTCAGGCGACCAAGGTTGCCTTTCAGGACGGCTTCTGCCTAGCTCGTCATCAATTTCTAAAAAGATATTCGGACCTCGACCTTTCCTTCTTGGCTGCCCTGGATATTCCCGAGGGGCCTCGGTGGACTTGGTCGAAAGTTGAGCTCCTCAACCTGCCATTTGCCCCTCCACCTGCACCGAAGGTGGCGGTAGAAGACTTAGGAGTCGGAGCTTCCCATGATGCCGGGGTCCTTTAGATATTCTAGGGCCTTTGCCTTCTTCTTGTTCTTTGTATTTTTCTTCTTGTAACCTTCTCCTTGTACTAAGACCTTCATCAATGAATTTTCCTTCATAATTTGGTTAAGTCTTTTGAGCAATTTTTCCCTATTGTCCCGACCATTTTCAGTCAAGGGACTTTGGAAAGGTATGAGCAATTTTTGTTTCCCAATTGTCCAGACCACTTTCGGTCAGGGGGCTTCAGAAAGGTACATTTTGCTCGTTTCATCGGCCAACCTTCGGGTAAACTCTCTTTGTTTCTGAAATTTACTTAGGCAAGTTTCAGCCTACCCTTGTCGGCTGTACTCGATGGACTTCACCTTTTTTGGGCATATAACCCAACCAACTTTGGAAGGAAAACAAGACTTTCGGGAGTCAATGGACTTCACGTTTCTTCGGCGAGTACTTTCAGATAGGGGAAAACTTTTGTACTTAGAGAAATTTCTCACTTGTACAATTTCTCATCTAAAATTCTAAGTATAGAATTTCTTTAAGGTATTCGAGTGCCATGTACTTTTCGGTTTTCCTCCTTCGGTGTCGCCAAGCTTGTATACTCCTTTTTGGACCTTGTCTAGGACCAAATAAGGCCCTTTCCTGTTTGGCCGAGGTACCCCATGGGACGGTTTTCGGTGTTCAAACTCGGCCTTTCGGGGGATGAGGTCTCCTTTCGTTATTCCTTTTGGCCTATCATGCAGGTTTGCGCTTTTGGCCACATTTTGCTGAAAGGCCTTTCTACTGAGCTCGGCCATTTTTGTGTTTGTCAACTAGGTCGAGCTTAGTTCTCAACCCGAGGTCGTTTGCTCTTTCGTCGAACACCTGTATTCTGACTGATAGTTGTACTATTTCAACAGGGATAATGGCCTCTGTACTGGAGATAAGCGAGAAAGGTGTCTCCCCCGTGACCCCTCGGGGAGTTGTCTGATAACTCCTTGGTACAGTAGGAAGTTTTGCTGGCCTTTTTCCCATTGCTTCTCCCAACCTCTTTTACAGTCCCTTTTTAATGGCTCTGTTGGCTACCTCCACTTGTCTATTGCTCTGGGGCTGAGCTAGTGGGGCGAAGTGCTTTTTTATTCCGAAGTTGGTGACGAATTCTTGGAATCCCTCGTTCATAGACTAGGAACCATTATCGGCCATTATCACTGTCGGTATGCCGAATCTGCACATCATGTTCTTTCAGATGAACTTTTGTATATCTTTTTCCGGAATGGTCGCTAAGGGTTCTGCCTCATCCCACTCAGTGATGTAGTCCACTACTATTTACGCAGGACTTCACTCATTCGGGTGTTGTCGGGAGTGGCCCAGTGAGGTCTATGCCCCATACTTCAAAGAGGCAAGGGTATTCTTCCGGGGTTATCCACTCCGAAGGCAACTTTTGGGTGCTGGTGTGTCTCTGGCGATTTTCAAGCCTCCTAGACGAATTGTCCTTCACCCTTTTTACTGATACATCTCTGTAACGAACTTGCGTACCTTTGACGGTATAATTCCTCCTCAATTAGGGAATATCGTCGGGAAGATCTTCGCACTTTCTGCCACTTCGTGAGGATTTTCGGGACTCTCTGGTTGAGAGATACCTCTTTGTAGGGTCTTTCCACCCTTTTTTCGAGGTTGCTATACTCAGTGTTGCCACGCTCGGATGGCCCAACACTTTGGTAACCACATTTGATTGCTCTGGTGGCCTATCCTCCCTCAGGATCCCGAGGGGCTACTCAAGCGCCCTGATGTTCTGCGCTCGGGGTTCCAAGGCGTTTGCACTCTAGATCTACCTTCGCTCGGTTTCCCTCATTGGTTTCAGCATTTTCTACTCCTGGGATTTCGGCAACGAAATCTGCCAGTGCCTAGGCTTTTATTGCCCTTCTAGGCTCGTACGTGATGTAGTATTCTCTGAGCTCGATGCACCCTTTTGATGATCTTCCCAAATGCTCTACTCTTTTCATGATGTCGCGCAGAGGCGAGTTACTCCGGACAGTGGTAGCGTGACCTTGGAAGTAGAGTCATAGCCTTCTTCCTGCAAATAGCAAGGCGTAGATGGCTTTTTTGGGGTAATGGGCTATGCCCTTGTTGCTGAGGACACAACAACTTTTCCTTGGGTGCAAAACTCCTTTGACGGGGAGCTCGGGGTCGTTTTGACCCTACTTCTCCCACAGGTTGCGTTCTGAAGGGTATGTTTCCCGTCGAGGACTCATCTTCATTGATGTCTACTTCCGAACTCCCGTGAGTTGACGTGGGATCCTTCTCCCGATGAGGTACTGCTCAGGAGGGCCTTTGGCCCGAATTTGGCTATCGCCATCTTCAGTCTAACTACTGCGTCATTCCAGCCATGACAGGGGGTGGGAACTCGCACAGAAAGCCTATGGTAGTAGTCAGAGGACGTTCTTCCTCGGGCACGGAAGTCCCTGCTATAGTCGTTCGGTTGCCGGTTGAACCTCTGTCGCGGACGGGGACCTCAGAGGTCCCTTGCCCATAGAACGTCGAGTTTTAACAACGACAACCTGGGAGTGATTTCCGACAGATAGTGCCAAATGATGACCATCGGCATCTCCACTGTGTGTCATGGTGAATGCAGCAGGTGCTTCCGGAGGTGCAGGCGAGTTCAGATTATGGCCGGCAGCATGATCGTCGGGTTGTGCGGCGAAGCTGAGCAGGGCTTCCGGTACAGGAGAGTGCCTGAAACAGGATTCCTCAGGAAGACCTGCCTGAAACGCTCAGAAAACAGGGGTTAGGAGGTCCCCTGAGTCTTTTTCCGGGGAGGAGCCTCCGACGCCCAAGTCAGTGTTTTGGGAAGGGTGGAGAGAAAGCAACAAGTACAAGAGAGTCTTGCCTGGCCGTGTTTTCTTTTGAGGGCTAGAAGGAGAGGATTCAAAGTGGAGAGAGGAGAGAGATCCCCCTTCCTGTGACCATTCCCCTGGTATATATAGGAGGGGGTAAGCCCTTCAGATTGCAGCACGTGTATGGACGGATACCGTCCGTACTTTTGGGCGTGGGGGGCCCCTAGCCACCTGCGGGCTCCTCGGGCCACAAGCTGTGATAATCATAGCCCTACATGATAGGACGTAGGTAGTAGCGGTGCGTTAGAGTGTCTGGGAGGGCGGCATGTAGGGTGTACGGGCGTAACGTCAGAGGCTCCTTGATGGCTCCTGCCGTACCTCCAAGGTGCCCTTGGTTGATGTCTCACTTCGGAGTGAGGGACCTTTTCCCGGAGTCACAGTGGTTCTTCAGGGTATTCCCTGGCTCCGAAGTTAGCCCTTCACGGGGCTTTCACTTGCAGAAGATGGCTGGCACTTCTCTCCAAAGCAAAACTTAGTCGCCCTCCTAATGGAGGCGATACAGTAGTTTCCCGAGGTTGGTATTGGCGGGCTACTGAGGTCGCGTGCCTCAGGCATTTGGCTCCCTCCTTTTTGGGGTCCTTATGTGTTCAGGGGGATAGCACTTTGGCTATCAGAGAGCTTAATAGTCTAAATAATTTGGCAAAGTTGGTGCTCAATATGTGCCGGTTGAGAAGCTAAGTAGGACAAAACAAATTTTAAAATGACTTGAGTTACTTGGAAGAAGGTTTGATGAAGAAATAATTAAAAATCCGTGGCAGCTCAAAATTTTTGTTGACAATTTCCTAACTATTTCTTGGTAGCTTCATAGGCTCATTAAGTCAAGCTAAGAGCCTTTCGTAGGCTAAAACAAAAGGGAAACAAATCAAAGACTAAACTAGACTAAAGACTTGGAAACCAAGTCAGTCGGCCATCCTTGTTACCTAGTCATTAAAGGCAACTTCCTAAGCTATTTCCAAGTAATTTCATGCCTTATTTACTAACTTTACTCATTGGCCAAGACCTGCCAAAGAGTACCAAAATCAAAGAAAAAGGAACAAAGGCAAAGAGAACACAAAACTAGTTAATGTTCTTTGTGGCTTGGACATTAATCCACTATTTCTTACTAAGTCTTCTAAAGGCATTTTTTTGCATCTACCTAGCTATTTTTTGGCTATTTCCTACTCATTCACATCCTACAAATATAGCAAACAGAAGCCAAAAATATTTAGACATCGAAACACAAGCAAGAAACCAAAGACAAGACAAGTTAGCCAAAACCGAAGCTAAGTTAGCACACCATCTTTGCTATCCTTCATGAGCTACTTTCTTCTTCCCTTATTTTCATTTTCTTACCATCCTCTACTTGGCCATACCCCTGCTTAAGTAGCCTTGAGTTGCTAGAAAAGAAAAAAAGTGCAGGAAGATGAAAACAAAGTGAATTGAAGACAAGATCAAGCAAGAGTAGCACATGGTGTTGCCTATGTTGGCACTTATGTTTGTGGACATGTGATCAAGCTTCCCTATTTCCTTTTTTATCGGAGATGATGACCCATATAAGGCTTCTCCCAAATTTTGAAGGGGAAAAGCTGCTCTAGGTGATGGCTTAGGTCAAAGGAACTTACAAGCTATGTTGATGGGCTATATATGCATAAAGCACTACGATAAGCTAACTAGTTTTCTTTTAGCAAGCAAAGGGTTTTTGTTGAAGTTCGGCCACGCTTGAATAATCACTTGGAGCTTTATGATAAATGAACTTAGTTAAAGTCATCACATGAAGAAATTTCCAAGAAATCATGCTTGCTATGTTAAGGAAACCTTGTGTATGTGGTGTCTGTGTTTGTATGCTTCTCTATTTCCATGTGTGTGCTAACCCCTTTATTACTTATATATATGTATTATATATTAAGTTGTACTTGTTGTTTTTGGTGTCTTTTATGTCTTTGGATGTAGGTTATTAAAGAAGCTTGGAGACTTTAAGTATATTAATGTTTTAAGCATTGAATAACGTACTAGGTGCTGTATGGGTTCTTCACCGAGTACCTATGTGCTCATGCCCTTTTTTGCCCATTTTAGGTAAAGAAATACAGGACAAAGGGGCTTAGGAACCTCTAGATGAGGTCTATGTACAGAGAAGTATACTCTGTAATTTATGGCTTATGAAAAGGATCCATTAGAAGTTCATAAATTTGAACTGATGATTGTGTTTTTGTTCTTACGATTGTAGGCCTTGATGGTTGCTGTGGGAGTTACTGTTATTGGCCCAATCTTGGTATGGGCTAGAACCAGGAAGGTTCTGAGAAATCTGTGGGCTAACTGCCAAGTTAAAGTCTTAGTGGGCCTAGATACTGTTTGAACAAAAAGTGTACCATGCATGAGGGCACTTAGTACATAAAAATTTTGATGTATACATTTTGGGCCATGTAGTCCTAATCTTGCAAGTTTTAGGCATGTACATATTTGTTTATATAAAGGGCAAGGGGGCTAGGCTTAGACTAAAGCACAACTTGTGCTTGTATGTATTTTTGGGCCTGGGTAGGCCATAAGGCACTAAGTAAAAGAATTATGCATGGTTTGCAATCTATGTTGCATGCATGTGTGTCTGCATGTATATGTGAGCATGTTTAGCTTTAGGCAAACTCTAGTGAACCTCGAAAGACAGTAAGACACATTTTCATATGCATGCTTAAACCCCTAAGTAAACTTAACTGATTAAAATACCACCAATTGGATCAAACCAACTAGAAGCCACTACAGCTTTAAAAGCTTCAGATTCCCACCTGGGTAAATAATAAACTAGGGTTAAGAATCCCGGGAGTCAGACTCCAACTCACCATGTGAAATCAACTGAGTAACTAAAAACAATCAATTGGCTTGAACCTTTTAAAAAGGCTTAGGGTGGGGGTGAGTTAGGCCCCGATAGAAATAAAACCAACAATTTTTTGGACCGTATTTGATTTACAAGTCAGATTCACACACCATCTGATGAAGGTAGTTGGCACCTTCATTGTTCTGCTTGGCAAGTGATAATTAAAGGGTTTTCTCTCGTGATATTGGGTGAACTAGTGAAGAGAAAGAGGTTCTATTATTGTAGCAGGATGAATTTTGGAAGCTGAGCAAGAAGATGGCATCGCTACCTCCCCAAAATATGAGGCACATAGGAGCCCATTCGATGAAATGCCTGTGAGAGACAATGAATGGGTTGGGTAAATTTAGAATTCCTAATTTATGTGCACTTCTTAGCCAATCATAGGAGAGCTAAATTTTAACTTAACTTGGAGGTATTTGATCAGCCTAAATTCTATTTTTTAGTGTGCTTTGGTCCCTAGAAGACATGGAATTTTGCAACAATAAAAGGAGCTAAGAGAGAATGAATAGAACTTTCAACAAGTTTTAGGTTTTTCTCTTTTTATTTCTTGTGCTTTTCATTGCAAACATAAGCGAGTAATTTTTCTGGTTTGGTTCTAGGGACGATTCCCATCGCCAACATCGATTGTGAGGATTGATTTTTCTTGTTGAGATTTTCTTTAAATTCTGGTTCTTATTTCTTCATAGTTCAAATTTTATTGTAATTAATTTTTGTATTCTTGCTTGTTGGATTGGTTCTACGATTGCAAATATGGTTGGTTTTCTTTCAAACCACCTAGGTGTGAAGAATTTGCTTAGAAGCAAGAGAATTGATTGGTGATAATTATTATTTCTCGTTATTTCATTTTGGGAGAAGTAAGATGAGTTAAATTATTCAAGCTTTTGGATTGTTGCTTGGAATAAACTTTTTAGTTCACTATTCCTCATGCTAATTTTGAGTTGATTAGAAATTGCTTTTCAATATCTAGTTGCTCAAAATTAAGAAATTAATCTGAAGCTTTTTGCTAAATTCTTAAGGTTCTTTTTAGCTTTAGAGAGAGTCTTGTTTGTTTCCTTGGATTGAAGAAATATTTTTTTTCAATGATCAATTGTGTGATTGGAATAGATAATCAACTTTGAACTAAGCATTTTTAGTATTGGTTAATTTTCTTTTAATTCTACAATTAATTTATTTTAGTATTTAATTCCAGAAAATCCCTTAATCTTTTATTTCAGTTTTGACAGAAAGCTTTCAAATAAAAAATTTTCCTTGGGATTCGACGTGGTTTTCAATGCTAAGTTACAAATTCATTTATTCTGAGTTGTTAGTAAAACCAGAATTATTTTTGGTATTTTCAATGACAAATCAAGCAACAATATGTGAGTGAGGCTCTGAAGGATTAGAAATAAGTGGAATTTCATGAATTGAAGTAGGGAGCTATGTTTGTAATGGACTACGCGCACAAATTCAGTACTCTCCTTAAATATGCTCTAAAATATGAATGGCAAGAAAAGTTGAGGGCTAAGACATTTATAAGAGGACTAAGGCTTGAGTTGGGATAGATCTTTAGAGCTATTAGAATTAGAAAGTAGTATAAGGCAGTTTAAAGATCTTTAACAATGGACCAAAAAATTTTTGAATAAGAAAGGAGAAGGATTGGAGGGGCTATTAGTAGCAAAAAAAAGTGGGAAAAAGAGAGCTAGGGAGGAACCAATGGCAGCTAAGCCTAAGAAGGAGTTAAAGAGGGGAAAAGAACCACAGAGGTTTGGGCCTCAGTACCAAACCTATGGAAAATATCATGGTTTTAAGCCATGTTATAAAGTCGTTGATGGTTGCCTTAAGTGTGGCTCCTAGGACCATTGGTTTAAGGATTACCCCACTAGGAAAGAAAAAATGAAGCTATTGAGAAGATTTGGAGCTTACTAGCCAAGGACACAACATGGCTGAGGGACAATGCCTATGCCACCATTCAAGCAAGAACAAGACGGACCTAGCCAGCTAGGGCAAGCTAAGGAGTAGCAAGCCCAAGTTAGGATCTACCAAATTGAAACAATGGGGAGGCCTTCAAGATCAAACAATGGAGAGTAGGACATAGGCCAAGAAAGGCTGAAGAATGAAGCACTCAAAGGCAAGCTTTATCTTCAAGATAAGCTCAATTTTGTGCTTTATGATATTGGGGCTTCTATTTCAATAATCTTAGCTAGGTTGGTTAAAGAATTAAATTTAGGAGTCACTACATTATTTGAAATGTATATGGTCAGAACAATTAGAAATGAAATAATGCTAACACATCATATAGTTAAAGCCTGTGCGATTAGGTTAGGTAAGATGGAATTCAAGGCTAATATGATCATATTGGAAACTACTAGATATGATGTTATTCTAGGCATGAATAGGCTTTCTAGAAACAATGTTGTTATAGATTGCCAAGCTAGGAAATTAATCTTGCGAGGATCAGAACAACATGACTTAAAGGAATCACTAAATTATGATAGAAATGGGCAAGTAAAGGTGCCAGATTGTATAGCAATACTCTTTGAAGAAAAGTATATAGGTCTAAATGGGAATGAAACCTTAAATTAACTTGATAAAATTCCCATTGTAAGAGAGTTTATAGAAGTATTTCCCTCTGAGTTGGCTACATTACCACCTTTGAGAGAAGTAGAATTTGTAATTAAGTTAGCCCCAGAAGTTGCACCCTATAGAATGGCAATTCTAGAAATGAATGACTTTAAGAAGCAGTAGGATCAACTTCTTGAAAAGGGTTTCATTAGGCCATGTATGTCCCTTTAAGGAGCACCAATGCTATTTATAAAAAAGAAAGATGGAACACTTAAGTTATACATTGACTATTGAAAGCTCAATACTATGACCATAAAGAACAAGCATCCTCTTTCTAAAATTGAAGACTTGTTTGATCAACTTAATAAGGCAAAAGTATTTTCTAAGATTGCCCTTACATTTGGATGCTTGTAGTCAAAAGTCAAAGAGGAAGACCTTCCCAAAACTGCCTTCAAAATTAGATATGGACACTGTGAGTACACAGAAATACCATTTGGGCTCACAAATGCTCCTGCATTCTTTATGGACTTGATGCAAATGATTTTTAAACCCTATTTGGACCACTTTATGGAAGTCTTTATAGATGATATTTTGGTGTACTCAAAGAATGAGAAGGCACATGATGAGCACTTAAGATTGACACTTAACTTTTTGAAAAAGCATAAATTATATGGCAAGTTAAATAAGTGCCATTTCTGGACCACACAACTTGAATTTTTAGGTTATGCTATAAATAGCCAAGGATTGGGGGTGGACCTAGAAAAGAACTATTTTATCTTGCAATGGAAGCAACACCAGAATGTAAGGGAAATAAAGAGCTTCTTGGGGTTAGCTGGTTATTACAGAAGATTTGTTCCAAAATTCTTTGTGATAGCAGCTCTTTTGGCATAATTGACTAGGAAAGAACAAAAATTTGAGTGGTCAAATGAGTGTGAGCAAAGCTTGAAGGAATTGAAGGGTAAGCTTTACTTCAACACTTATCCTAATATTGCCTGACCCTAGTAAACCTTTTGAGGCCTATACAGATGCATCCATAGTAGGGTTAGGATGTGTATTAATGCAAGGCAAGTAAGTCATTGCCTATGGTTGAAGACAACTAAGACCACATGTGGCATCCTTGGGGACCTTAATCATCTAAGCTCTGCATCAGCATCAGTGAGTGTGGCTACTTCAATTGGTTGTTACCCATGAAAGACATCAGAAAAAAGGGTGAAGGGAATCCTCGGAGTGTTTTTCAGGGGGGGGATTCTCCAATGCCCAAGTAAGAAGGTAATATATCTGGAAATATTTTGTGAACACAATGGGGTCATTTTCCAAACATACCTGAAGTGGCTCTTTATATACTGGCTCCCAAGGGTGAAGCCCACAGATTTTCCTTACACGTGTATGGTTGGATTAGGAGACAAGGGGCTACATCATTCTAACTATCCCAGTAGCCAACTATTCTAACACGTGCCTTGGTGAGCACTTTGCAGGCTCTTGGGAACATCTTTGCAACTATATTTGTCCTTATTCAGGACTTTGGCACTGAGGTAGGTGGTGAGTTGTACGGCTAAATGGATTCAGGCCAAAATGCAAATATTCGAGGGTTGTTGTGTGTAGTCAAAGTATCCAGCCATGGATAGACCTCGGGCAAACCTTGTGGCCTTGTGGCCTTACAGCATTCGGCCATTACATGCCCTCCACTTAATAGACGATGGATGCTGCACTTTATTGGCTAAAAAAAGCCTCAGCGTCACTTGCCTCTGTTGTCGCCCTTTTCTTATACCAGCATGTCATTTGGGCAACCCCAAGTGTCGGTTACTTCAGCTGACAGTACATTACATTGTTTCATTTGAAGGCAATCAATTGCATCACTTCAATCTACGCACAGGACATCAATTCCCAAGAAGGTAACTTTATGCCATTTCATGAATCATTGCCTCGATTCTGGGATTCCAGGCACATATGTCATTTAGCAATTGGCTTAGCTAACCAAGCGTGCCTGAAATCTGAAGAAGGGTATTTTTGTCTTTTCACCTTTTTCATTCAATGCAATGATTCATCACACTTCTTTGGGCCCTATATATACCCTTTCCCTCCTGTAGGAAATCCATCCTTTGCTTCTTAGCTCATTCTTCGCCCTTGCTTTCTTAGTACTCATAGTTTTTCCAACAACTTTCCTGGGAGACTTTCTAGCTTTAGGTAGGTCTTAGTTCTGATTCCCTCTTTTATTCACGCATTCTTTTCTATTTGAAGTACATCAATGGCTGAGGTGTTCATCACTTCTAGGGGCAACCGGGAGTCCTTGGACATTCATCCCTACTGCGCAATGGCACGCAAGGTTGCAAAATGGAGGAAGAAATACTCTCTTCCAGCTGATGCCTCCGTTCGGTTCCCAAACAAAGGGGAGATGAGCTATCAGCCTCCTGAGGGCGAGATTACCATTTTCAAGACCTAGTTGAAGGTTAGGCTCCAGTATCCCTCTCATCCAATGGTTAAGGACTTCTGCGAGTTCCATGGGATTGCAATCAACTAGCTTTCTACGAACTCAAATGCTCACTTTAACGTGTACTTATGCATGATTAGTATGTTCAGACTTTCTCCACACTTTTTGATCTTCCTGTAGTACTATAAGTTGCTTACTACACTGAATGTTCATTCTATTTCATGCTTCCTCAAGGGTCTGGAAGCAAGAAGTACTCTTTCATGTTCGACACCTTGGACGGTTGGCATAATTGGCAGAAGAAGTATTTTTTCATGACCATACCATTGTCCTGGGGGACCTGTGGCAAATGGGATTCTATGAGTTTAGAGGTGGATGTGGACAATCCTTCCTAGCTCTTAGATGAGAAGATGAAGAAGCACTTTCATGATTTCGATGCTCAGATTCAGGCTGTGGTAGACTGGGTGTAATGCCCTTAAGTTCGTAAGTATTAAGCTATGGGCTATGAGGATTAAGGGCTTATGAAATGGTAATGACTTAGGAATTGGGCTTATTGAACTTGAAAATTTATGTTTTGAATGAAGTTTGAATGAATTTTGAGTGTTGATCACTGATAGCCGAAGGGCTCTCGCCTTTTCCAGTATATACTTCCCCGAAGGTTCGTTCGGGGAGCCTGACGTAGCTCGGAAAGAAGCATTGCCATCAACCTCGGCAGAAGCGAGGTCGAGCACAACGAAGTAAGTACTTCATCTGAAACGCCAGGTTATCTAAAGGTGTTGCGTACTCCCTCGGGGAACCAAACATATCGCCTTCGGGAGAAAAGAACCAGCTACTGAAAGTGGGAGAGATTCTCCCCAAAGGCGAAACTCCCGAGCTAGAGAACTCCCCGAGCCACCAGCGTGATTCCCGAAGAATGGCATCCGTACCAAAGGGCGACCTCGCCCAAAGGACCTTAGGAGTACGGCATGAGCATTTAACGAGCATTTAAGGAGCCTCTGACAGATCGCCCATACGCTGCCTGAAACGGCGGCCTGACACGCTGACGTCATCCAAGTCCCGTGTCAGCGACAAAACCAGGAGCCTACAAACGGCTACCTGTTCCCTACGCCCAAAAAGCACAGAAAGAATCCGACCGAACACGTGTCAGGATTCGAACGGGCCAGGTACTTCTATAAATACTGGGAAACAGGACTTGGAAAGGGGGCTCTCCATCGGCACTCTCGCACAGCAGAAAACATATACAGGCCAGATCTTATATCCATTTAGGGTCCCTACTTTACTATCAGGACACTAACTTAGGAGTCGGAGGCTCCTCCCCGGAAAAACATCCCGGGGACCTCCTAACGCTTTTTTCTGAGCCTCTCAGGTACTTTCCCACCTGGGAAATCTCTCCGCGAGACGTTCTCCCTCCTTGGAAGCCCCCTCGGAGGTCACCATGTCATTAGACAAAGATGCTTCAGGGCATCATTTGGCACCGTCTGTGGGAAACCACCCTCAGGTGGCTGTCGTTGAGACTAGGCGTTCTAAGGACAAGGCACTCCTGAAGTCCTCGTCCACGCCCGAAGTCCAACCAATTGCCGAGCTACCCCTTCCAGGGACTTCTCTGCCGGAGGAAGAACGTCCTCTGGTCGTAACCATGAGTTTTCTGCGCGACTTACAACGGTCCATTGTGGCCGAAGTGACAGAACAAATAGACCAAAGATGGCCGCAACCAGCCCAGGCCCCGAAGGCTTCCTCGCCAGCACCTCCCCGGGGGAAAAGTACTAGATCCCCCCACCGGAGTTCGGAAACCGGAGATCCACGTGAGGAGTCTTCGACAGAGAACATGCCCTTCGGGGAACGGTCTGAGGGGCCAGTGGGACTTAAACCACTTAAGACCCCACGCCGAAGAAGCCTATCGCCTGACGCGAAGTCACCCTCTCCTCGGTGGCGAAGTCCGTCCCCGAAAAGACGTCGACGGTCTCCCTTCCCAGAAACCTACAAGCACCAAGAAAAAGAACCCAGTGCTGTGGTCCTTATGGAGAAAATGTTGGCGAAGTTGGAAAGGGTGGAAAAACAGGTAGGCCGCAAACCTGTCTGGGCCAGACTGTCTGAAACTTCTATGGCGATGAGTCACCGTTCACCTGAACAATAGTCGAGGCAACCATGCCCAGTGACTTCCGGGTACCTCGGCTAGAAACGTACGATGGCCGAACAGATCCACAGGCCCATCTGACGAAGCACAAACGGAGCATGGTGTTGCACGGGGCTGACGATGCCACCCTATGCAAATGTTTCGAGGTCACTCTTGTCGGCCCTGCTACAGCATGGTACAACTCTCTGGCCCCAGGAACCATCAGAGAGTTCCAGGAGCTGTCCACTACCTTCACCCAGCAGTTTATTGGAAGTCGTCCTACGGCG
Source organism: Aquilaria sinensis (assembly GCA_005392925.1). Taxonomy (NCBI): domain Eukaryota; kingdom Viridiplantae; phylum Streptophyta; class Magnoliopsida; order Malvales; family Thymelaeaceae; genus Aquilaria; species Aquilaria sinensis. The sequence continues at coordinate 116,951 of SMDT01003208.1, read as the reverse complement.
AAGATGCCAGTACAGATGTTTGACATAGCACAGAGGAACGGGGAAACCATCCGTGACTATGTCGAAAGATTTAACGGAGAGGCCCTAAGTGTTCCAGATTTTCGGCCAGAAATACGCATCCTCGCCATGATACGGGGCCTTCGGAGGGACTCACAGCTGTTTTATGAGTTTTCCAAAGACCCCCCGGACACGCTCGGCAAATTTTTCCTAAGGGCCGAGCAGCATATGACAGCCGAAGAGCTAAGAATGGGGGGGCCGAAGAACGATCATTCCCGCCCCGAAGGATCAAGCTAGCAAGCCAAGTATCCAACAGAGCAAACAGGACGACCTCGGAGGTTCAGGGGAAGGAAGCATCCTCCGAACTTTACACCCTTGAACACCACAAGGACCAACATCCTCATGACAATGGAGAAACAGGGCTCCCAGATTCAGCGACCAAAGGCGATGACCGCTGACAACAAAAAGAATATGAAGAAGTTCTGTCAGTTTCATCGCGACCACGGACACGACACCGAAGACTGCTTCCAGTTGAAGAAGTATATCGAGTCGCTGATTAAGCAAGGCCAACTTCTGCGCTATCTGTGAATGCCTTCGCCAAAGGCAAGGAGAGAGGAGGAAGGAAAGGCTGATGACGAGGAGTATGACTCTGACAGGAGGAGAAACCGAAGTCCAAAAGAGCGCCTCCCACCTTCGGCGGGGGTAATACAAACCATCACCACTGGACTGCCATCCTCGGGAAGAAAGAGGAAAGTTAGGGAAATAGCAACGATGGAGTACCAAAGCCCATCGAAAAAACTCACCCGGAGAGATGGTTCCTCCGTCATCTTCCCTCATGACGACCCATTGTTGGTCATGACGAGAATAGGAAATGGGGACGTCAAAAGGGTATTGCTTGACGATGGATTAAACGCCGACGTCCTATTCTCGCATCTACTCCCAAGCTTGGGAATATCCAGCACCAACCTCAAGCTTGTTACTTCGCCAACCTTTTGAATAAGACCCTCAGAGCTGCCCGTCCTTGGCTGGATCGACCTTCCCCTGATGATGAAAGGGAGTTCGGTCAAAGGAAAAGGAGAAAATTTTGCCTCTACAATGACAAGGTTCATTGTCATGGTTGTCCCTTCGTCGTACAACGCCATCCTTGGAAGGCAAACACAAGGGAATTTGCACATTTGCCCAGATGTGAAGTACTTAACAGTCACCTTCGCCACCAAGAATGGAGACACCGAAATATTCATCGACCAAGCCGAAGTCAGGAAGGTGTTTGTCAAAGCCCGAAAGGCCCCAGCAGCCAACTTCGCACAAACCACAGCAGCAGGGACTCTACTGACTGAAGAACCAAAAACGGGCCGGGCGGAAGAGTTCGCAAAGGTAGAAACAGAAGACATAGAACTTGTCCCAGGCCAAAATACCCGAATAGGGAAAAACTTGGCCGAAGGTGACAAGAAAAGCCTTGTATCCTTTCTAATGATGAATAAAGGTCTGTTTGCCTACTCGCCAAAGGATATGCCAGGGGTAAACCCTCGCATAATACAACATAGCCTTAAAGTAAGTTCGGAAGCAAAACCTGTCCGGCAAAAGAAACAAGGCATCTCGGTCCACAAAAGTAAATTCATCAAAACTGAAGTACAGCGCTTGATGGACGCAAATGTTATTAGGGAGGTCAAGTACCCCGAATGGCTAAGCAATGTGGTCATTGCTACAAAAGAAGGGAGTAGTAAGCTCCGGATGTGCATCGACTTCAGAAACTTGAACGATGCCTACCCGAAAGATTCCTACCCTCTCCCACCGATAGACCAGTTGGTCGACTCAACTGCCGAATATGGGCTCCTAAGCTTCCTCGACGCCTTCAACGGGTATCATCAAATAAGGATGGATCTCGAGGATGAAGAGAAAACTGCCTTCATCACCAAAGGTGGAACATATTGTTACACTAGGATGCCCTTCGGGCTCAAAAATGCAGGAGCCACCTACCAAAGGCTGATGAGCAAAGTCTTTCATGACCAAATAGGGAGGAACATGGAAGTCTATGTTGATGACATGATAGTCAAAAGTAAGGTGCCTAACGACCACGTCACAGATCTAAAGAAAACATTCCAACAACTCAGAATCTTCAGAATTCGCCTTAACCCCGAAAAATGCGTCTTTGGTGTGACCTCGGGAAAATTTCTGGGGTACATGGTATCAGAAAGGGGCATTGATGCTAACCCAGAAAAAATTAAGGCTCTGCTCGAATTCCGAACTCCCGTCACAGTGAAAGATGTGCAGAGACTCACTGGAAGGATAACCTCTCTTAGCAGGTTCATCTCCAGGTACGGAGATCGGTGTCGGGCATTCTTCAAAGTCCTTACTAAGGCAGCAAAAAGAGAAAATGACCTCGGGGACGATGGCCGTCCTTGGAATAAGGATTGTCAAAAACCCTGGGAAGAACTTAAAATCTATTTGTCTCGACTGCCTACTCTGCGACAACCTCGCGAAGGAGAGCCCTTCATCCTATACCTCGCTATTTCAGAAAAAGCAGTAAGCTTGGTCCTTGTGAAAGAGGAAGGGTCGAAGTAATGGCTAGTTTATTACATAAGCAAATCCCTGCACGGTGCCGAGGTCAGGTATCCATTGCTCCAAGAAGCCATATATGCCTTGGTGCTGGCAGGAAGAAGGTTGCGGCCATACTTCCAGGCCCACCCTATCATCGTCCGAAGTAGTCTCTCTCTACGAGATGTTATGAAAAAAGTTGATCATTCGGGAAGACTTTCCAAATGGTGCATAGGGCTGGGTGAACATGACATTACCTACGAGCCCAGAAAAGCCATTAAAGCTCAAGCATTGGCAGACTTCATCACCGAAGTACCCATAACCGAAGACAGTCATCCAGACCTCGGTGAAGATGAGCCAGAATGGACACTGCATGTGGATGGAGCCTTAGGTTCTGAACACCAAGGAGCCGGGGTAATTATCAGAGGACCCGAAGGTCTGGAGGTGATAAAGGCCATCAAGTTCAACTTCAGCACCACCAACAATGTGGCTGAGTATGAAGCTCTCATAGCAGGGTTGCGCCTGGCCAGGAAAATTGGCATAAGAAACTTGAAGGCTCACAGTGACTCCCAGCTGGTAGTTCGACAAACAGCAGGAGACTACGGCGCAAAGGACCTAACCTTGGCAAAATACCATGAACTCGTGGCTAAGCTCATTCGAGAATTTGACAACGTTCGAATAAAAAATGTGCCTCGGTGACACAATGCCGAGGCAAATTGCTTGGCAAAGTCAAAAACGCACACCGAGATACTAGACCGCCTGAGCATTGAAGTGCTAAACATAGTGACTTCGGGAAAAGGCTGGAAGGATTCAATAAAAAGATACCTCGCAACCAATGCCCTCCCCGAAGACCCTAATGAAGCGGCAAAGGTGCGAAGATGTGCCGGAAGATTCTTCTTGATCGGAGAAGAGTTATATCGGCAGGGATACGCCACTCCGCTACAAAGGTGTGTTGACGAAGAGGACACTGAAATGATCATCGAAGAAGTTCACGAAGGCGCTTGTGGTTCACACATTGGAATTGACACCCTCGCCACAGTGGTACTTCGCCAAGGATATTTTTGGCCTACCCTAAGAAAAGATGCCCGACAGTTCGTCCGAAAATGTGACAGCTGCCAAAGACACGCTAATATCCAGAGGGCACCCTCGGAAATGGTAACTTCGGCTGACTATCCCTGGCCCTTCACAGTTTGGGGCATAGACCTTATCGGCCCGCTCCCGACAGTGCCTGGGGGCGTAAAGTTTTGCGTAGTCGCAGTCGACTACTTCTCTAAATGGGTCGAGGCAGAACCATTAGCAACCATCTCAGCTAAAGAAGTGCAGAAGTTCGTATGGAAGAACATTGTATGCAGATTTGGCATACCGAGGATACTGGTAGCCGATAATGGATCCCAGTTTATAGACAAAGGGTTCCAAGACTTTGTCAACAACCTCGGAATAAAGATGCACTTCGCCCCTGTAGCCCATCCTTAAAGAAATGGCCAAGTAGAGGTATATAATAGGACCATAAAAGATGGTCTGAAAAAGAGGCTAGGGGAAGCAAAAGGGAAATGGCCAGGCGAACTCCAGAGTGTATTGTGGAGCTACCGAACAACACCCCGAAGAGCCACAGGGGAAACCCCTTTTTCGCTTGTTTTCGGGACAGAGGCCATCATCCCAATAGAGATAGTACAACCTTCGGTGCGAGTACAAGTGTTTGATGAAAGAGGAAATGACTTCGGCCTAAGAACCAAGCTGGACCTCGTCAGCGAACATAGGGAAACAGCCGAGCTAAGAAGAAAAGCCTTCCAGCAAAGAGTAGCTTCGGCTATAAATGTACGCGCAAGGCCAAAGGGGATAAAGAAAGGAGACCTGGTCCTCCGAAAGGCTGAATTCGGCCCCCGAAGGCCATCTCACAGTGTATTTGTCACAAGATGGGAAAGTCCTTACCTGGTACTGGCTGAAGTACGAAAAGGGGTGTACAAACTCGGCAATGCCGAAGGCGTAGAACTAAAAAATACTTGGCATTCGGAAGCCTTGAAAAAATTCTATGCTTAAAGCCCTTAGTGGAAAAAATTGTACAAGATACAGAAATTTCCAAGTACAAAAGTTTCTTAAAAAGAATTTTTTCTAAGAATGAAAGTTCTTTCAGGCAGAAGGCAATGAACTCCCAAGCCTAAACAAGTCTGGTGATCGTCTTGCGAAGTCTCTGGAACAAACGTGTTCGGGACGGCGAGAAATGAAAAAATTCACACAGAAAGACTTAGCCAAAATTCTATGAAAGAAAGTATCTTTATTTATAAAACTGCTTACAAAGAAGTAAAATTACAAGAAGAAAAAGAAGAAAAAGAAGGCAAAGGATCCTAGAACAAGCTAAGGAATCTCGGCATCCTGGGAGTCATCAGCTCCTGCGTCCTTTTCCACCACCTTCGGCGCCGGAATAGAAGAAGGCAAGTTCAGATGATCAATCTTAGACCAGGTCGACCGAGGTCCCTCGGGAATGTTCAGGGCCGCCAAGAAAGAGAGGTCCAGATCTGGAAACCTCTGAAGGACTTGGTGCCGAGCAAGACAGAATCCATCCTGAAAACCAACCTTGGTCATCTGGTCAGACTTATCCTTCTCGACCTCAAGCTTGTCGAGGTCCTTCTGCAGATCAGAGATCTCCTTCTTCAGTGCCTTCATCTTCTTCTCCGGCTCCTTCTTCAAAGCATCAACCTCGGCTTGGAGCGCAGCCTTCTCAGCAAGCGCCTTCGCCAAAAGACCTTCAGCCTCTGACTTCTCTTTCTGATGCGCCTTATTTGCCAAGATCAGCTCCGCCACCTGGGAGCCGAGGTCAGAAATTTTTTGGGAGGAGTCCTTCACAAGTTCCTCTTTTTCTTTCTGGAACTCCTCCCGAAGGGTGGCAACTTCCTTCTCCGCAGCTTGGGCCAGCTGCAAATTCTTGACAGCTAATTCCGAGCACATGGCCTTAGTTTTTTCTAAGGCTTCTAAGGCCGAAGCTCAGAACGCCGTCTGCCTCGCCACCCGAACTCTGAGAAAGCCGGCATACCCCAGTAGCTGCAAAAGGATAAAGGCGAGATCGTTAAGACAAAGAGAAAACCTAACACTTAGAAAAAATTCAAGGAAGAAAGATAGGCGCGAAGTATACCTGGGCGGCATGTTCGGAAAGCTTTGCGGCAAGAGAATCGTCGCCCGGGTGAGCCTCGGCAATGGCCTTAAAGGAGGCCTCGGTGAGAATCCCTTTCGAGATCTCTTTAGCCATTTGCTGGCAGTCTCCGGAGTACAAATTCATGTCCTCCATAAACATCCAGAAAGGCTCCTTCGGCACTTTCCCCTTCGGGATGCGGGCGTCCCGAAGGGCTCTCCTCTCTGCATGCTCAGCTGCCCAACCCGGAGTGAGCAACTCCTCTGCACGACAAAACAGAAAGATGGATTAAGGCAAGTAAACCTCAAAACAGAAAACTGGATTAAGGCAAGACATCACAAAATGAACCTGCTGGCACTTCGACCACATCATCGTCGGGATCTGGGACCTCCTCGGCAGAGATCCCCTTGCCTTTGCTTTTGCGCCGTTCTTCGGCAGAAGGGGCCTCTACCACGGCGTCCAGAAGAGCCTGCGACGGGGTAGGACTGTGAGGAGGGACCTCGGCAGTAACCTCGGGCTGAGGGACGGTGGCAGCTTCCGGCTCTTCGCTAGCTTCCTCGGAAGCTTCACGCTGAACGGAGGGAATGGTCTTCTTCGCCCGTTTAGCCGAAGGCCCAGCCCCGGTCGTTTTCCGCCTTCGGGAGATGGCTTTCTTCGTCTGCTCACCCCTCTCGGATTGACCGAGGAAAAGGGATTTGTAGAAGGCGGCAGTGTCCTCGCCCATTTCTGAAAAAGAAGGAAGACATCAGTGTGAGTCCAGAACGAAGTTATAACAAAGAGACTAGAAAATAACTTACTCTCATAAAAAGTTTCGAAAGAAACTTCCTCCCGAAGGAGTTGCACTAGCCAGGAATCCTTCCCAGCGATGGCAGGAGCCGGCATCCCGAGGTCCGTCTTGTGCTCCTTTACCACCCCTAGCTCCCGAAGGACCTCCTCGGTCATCAGCCTCCAATTGATGGGGAAGGGGTAAAGAGAACGCGAAGGGACCTCGGGACCCCAGTCGGCGACGGCTCGGATACGTCCGTCGAAATCCGCGAATACGGAAGCCAACTCGGGAGTCAACAGTATCCTCGGATCTACGACGTCATCCTCCAGCCTTCCCTGAGCCCACTTGGTCGGAACATGCGACCAGGCCTCCTCCATCTTCAGAAAGAAAAACTTTTTTTGCCACCCTCGCCAGCTGTCCTTAGTGGCGAAGGTGAACATATACTTTTTGCTCCCGGATCCCCGAGGTAGCATGAAGTAAAAGCCACCCTTCGGGACCACGTAGAGCTTGTAGTACTGCATAAAAATGATGAAGTGGGGTTCTATTTTGAAAACGCCACACATACAGAGGAAGGCGTTGAAATAGCAGTACGAGTTCGGAGGAAGTTGATTTACGGCAATGCCATGGAATTGGCAAAAGTCGCAAATCAACTTCGGAGGGGGGAACCGAAGTCCGGCTTTCAGCTGAGCTCGGAAAACGGTAATCTCGTTACTATGGTTTGAGAAGCTGTAATGGTCAGAACGTGGCAACCTCGTAACAGCGTACGAAGGAAGGAAAAATTTTTTCTTCCACCTTGCTAATTTTTTAGGAGTGGTGCAGCAAGGGTGGGACAAAAGAGGTTGCCAACTTTCAGGAATAGGCATTTTTGGCTGAAAAACGAGTTCGGAAAAAGGCAAAAATGAACTTCGGGAAAACTTTGAAAAACAAAGAGTTCTGGAAATCAAAACCCACCAAATCTTTTGCCGAAATCTGGGTGTGAAGACGCCGTCGTGAAAGGTGACCGGAAAAAAGCTCAGGTGAAAGAACCGCCGCGAAAAGCAGAAGAAAGCAGAAGGAAAACCAGAGCAAAAGCAAAAGCAAAAGAGACAAATGACGAAATGAGCATATATATAGGCCGAGGGAGGTAGGCGAACCGGCGTCATAAGTGCTCTGCGAAGGCGAAACGTCGCCATAACTGCTCTTCTGGCGAACCAGGCGTCATAAGCTGCTCTGCGCCAAGGCGAAACGTCGCCATAACTGCTCTTCTACTACAGCTAAAAAGGCGCGCCTGCTAAAAAGGCGTTACAACACAATCCTCACCAATAACAAGCTGCCACGTGTCAACCATCACGCCAAAAGGGTGGATACGTGTCCCGACACCCCTCATCCTTAGCCACCAGCGTGATTCCCGAAGAAGGGTGTCCGTACCAAAGGGCGACCTCGCCCAAAGGACCTCGGGAGTACGGCATGAGCATTTAATGAACATTTAAGGAGCCTCTGACAGATCGCCCATACGCTGCCTAAAACAGCGGCCTGACATGCTGACGTCATCCATGTCCCGTCTCAGCCACAAAACCAGGAGCCTACAAATGGCTACCTGTTCCCTACGCCCAAAAAAGCACAGAAAGAATCCGACCGAACACGTGTCAGGATCCGAACGGGCCAGGTACTTCTATAAATACTGGAAAACAGGACTTGGCAAGGGGGCTCTCCATCGGCACTCTCGCACAGCAGAAAACATATATAGGCCAGATCTTATATCCCTTTAGGGTCCCTACTTTACTATCAGGACACTAACTTGGGCGTCGGAGGCTCCTCCCCGGAAAAACATCCCAGGGACCTCCTAACACTTTTTTCTGAGCCTTTCAGGTACTTGCCCACCTGGGAAATCTCTCCGCCAGACGTTCTCCCTCCTCGGAAGCCCCCTCGGAACTCACCATGTCATTAGACAAATATGCTTCAGGGCATCAAGCTCGAGCCTAAAAAAATTGGGCTCGAGTAATTCGAACTCAAGCCCGAGTAGTATCGAACAGTAAGTGGGCCGAGCTCGAGCCTAGTGGGCTCAAGCTTGGTCCGACCCATTTTCACCCCTAGATCAGGCAAAGTCTTCAAATCGGGCTAAACTTTACCATCCTTATTGGTGAGAGAGAAAGAGATAATGGTGGTCATAATAAGATGAAGAAGGTGGTTGATGTGTTTAGATCTAAAGCTTTTAAGGTGTCAAAAGTTAGATGGAGAAAATCTTGGGACTAAATTGGGCATTTTCTACTAAGATTCTGTAAAAAAATAACAGTTAAGTGATGGAAGAGATCCAATTAGAACATGCTTTAAGCGTAAAAAACTTTATGAAGATAATTTGCAATAAGGAACCCAATTAGTGAATAAAAATAAGATAGGGGACTCACCATATAATTTACCCAATTATCAGGTAAAAGATGAAATAATTTGCTGAAGATCATATATAATTAAATGCAACTTCAATCTCTTGGTATAAAATGTTTTAGAGATTATTAACCTTTTTATGATACTAAATACATACATGTATACATAGATATAAGTATGCATGTATTTTTCCAGAACCCTTTTTTTTTGAAATATTTCCACGACGCTTTTGTATTCAAAGAACCGTTTACGAAAATTCACAGCAAGAGGATTAAAAAGGAAATTAAAGGAATCATATCATCAGAATTAATGGATGATTGTACAAACAATATTAAACCTAAATTGTTTGCAACATCTTATAATTTGTGCCGTTTCAAGTATTTGCAACATTTTTCATATTTAGTAAATAGTTTTATTATATTACCCTTTAAATTATTATTTAAATATTTAATTTTTTATTTATATGCAACATGTAGATAATAAAAGTGGGAATAACACGTAAATTTATCACTTTTTCTTAATCTCTAGGGCAAACCCAATTGTTCTAACCAATTTGAGACAAATGAAATAGGACGGCTACTGTTTTTGCCCTTTACATTGTTGGGCTTTTCTGGGAGCAATGTGGGCCACCGAATTTTGGGCTGTCTTGTTGGGCTCGACTTTCTTTTTCTATTTCCGGATATTCTCTTCACACTTCCGACTCCAGGCAGAACAATTTGACACGATCTTCGTCCTTATATATATAGCAAAACCTGCATCAATTGTGGCCAATAATTTTCCGTGTCAAGGTTAGGGCCTCTCGGATCTTCGAATTTCTGCTCCCAATTCCAAACCCTAATTTCTCAGAACTCCAGCCATGTCGTCCAAGCAAGGTAATCGCTTTTTGTCTCTCGGTTCTTGTTCTAGAAAAGTATAGCATAAAGTTGTTTCGATTTGGCTTTTTCGGGCATTGGCTGGGAATCTGTGGGAAACATTGAACACTAATTCGCTGTACTGATTCGTAGGTGGCAAGGCGAAGCCCTTGAAGCAGCCAAAGTCTGATAAGAAGGAATACGACGAGGTATTTTCTTCTATTAATTGTCGGTTTGTGTTGGTGGTTCGATTGGTTTACGTCCTGACATGATCTGTTCCTGTAATGTTCATCTTTGGTATGTACTGGTTCGGTTGAAGATGTTTTCTTGCTTTGATGAGATCTTGATGCAATATTTGACTGTTGTATTTTGCATATTCATGGTTTTCTGTCTAATGTTGAACCTAATTAGAAGAAATTTGTACTTTTGTAAACTCTGTAATTGCTGCGTTTTCAATTCCCTTTACTGTAATTGTTTTGTCATCATGGGCAGGTAGACAAGGCTAATCTGCAGAAAAAGAAGGAAGAAGAGAAGGTGAGATAGTGATTTCTGTTAAGTTCTGGGGCCTTGTTCGTATGTTTGCTTGCTTTTGGATCTATGGGTGTGTTCTTTCTGGATCACCTTATTGGTTTTTTGGTTATTGTGATCAGGCTCTTAAGGAGTTGAGAGCTAAGGCGCAAAAAGGGTCACTTGGTGGTGCTGGGCTCAAGAAGAGTGGGAAGAAATGAGAACCTTCGATCCTTAACCTTGCAAGGCACCTCTAGTTCCCATGTAATTGATTCTAAATTATATGACAATGCTAAATTGTGATGTTTCTATGCATCAATGGCTTTGAGTAGATGATCCTTGTCTAATATATCTTGGGGGTACCCTGATGCCCTTGAGTCTTGTGTCATTTATTCGAAGTCCATAAGACTTGTGTGTTTGTGTTTCATTTTGTGATTGAACTTTGGTAGTCTTATTGCTGCACTTTGTTTGGGTCTATAACTTGAAATGCCTAGAACTCTGTTGTGATTCCTTTAACTATGTACCATTTAGCTAGAAGTTGCAAAGAAGGTTACCAGCCATGGAGGGTTGTAGAGTTTGGTTGAGCTCTGGGTATGGCACATGCTGGTTTAGTTTGTGTGTGCGTAGGGGTATTTGGCACTTATTACTCTGGACACCATCAGTTTTGATTTTCCTTTCTGCCGCTGCTTGCCTGTTGATCTACACTACTACTCTAATACAGCATGACACCATAATTTGAGCTGCCATTTATATCTGCTCGCTGCCATTCATCCTTGGCATCTTCTTCTCATTCTTGTAACTGCTATATGCCTTCTCATCCTGAACCATTGCGTGCATTTTTCGCAAATCTTCAAGTTGAATGCTGGGAATAGCATAACAACTGTTGAATGCTGACCTATTGTTCCACATAGAATTTCCTGCCTTCTTTCTCCGTCTTCCTTTGGTTCTGGGACAGAAGCATTGAAATCAGAAACCCATTGCTTCAATATGTTGTGTTCTTTTGCTGTTTATCCTCCATTCTGTTCTTCCTCCTCTTCATCGGCTAGGAACTTTCTGTGATAGGTCGAAGGTACTTCTGGTTTTATGGAGTTTACGAACAGTTAAGAGTTGTCAATGAGGTCATTGATTATGTTTCTCTGTTCAAACTTCAAACCGAAAGCCGGAAGTGAAAATTGAAGCTGGTTGATTTTTGTTTTGGGTTTTCGGTTGCGGGTTTGGTTTAGCATTTTTTAGAATTGAAATATTTTTGATCCGGTTTGGCAGGATACTGAATGTTGTAATAGGCTTTTGTATCGGAATGCAGTACATTTGTTTGGACCGCGAAGTTTAATTAAGTACGAAAGGATTCTCTTATCCAGATGTTCAATGAGAACTGTACTTTCCTCTCTATGATTTCAAAACATATCTTATACTCGTGATTTTCTTTTATAACGTTTGTGAGCAACAGTAAATTTATCAAAATATAAAAAGAAAGTAATACTAACATTCTTAAGTAGAATGTTTGGTAATTATCTACAACTAATTTTATGCACCCTTCGGGGTATAAGCAGTGATAATTGTTTATTTTTATCTTTCTTTTTGCCTAGAACTAATATCAATTTAAAACTAATACCATATTCACCCATGGGGGAACCGATGCCTTTGGAGAGTAGTGGGAGAGGGAGAAGTAGGCCTTCAAGGACATTTAGTCCCTCAAAGGACAGCTAGGGGCTCATAATAAACAGCTGGCAGACAAGAGTCGAGCCTCTAGCTTGAGTCGCCAGCCCCTCCATTTGAGGTGGTTCGAGTGATAGTGCGGGGCCTACATAGCTGGGTGATCAAGCCATCAAAATGGATGGGACCGTTTGATATATGAGAGCGGCGCACTTAGACCTTTGCCAGAGGGTGAATGCTTGAAGGAAGAGTCCCCCTGTATTGATAGGCTTCATGTCCTAGCCTTGGAGTCATGGGCCTTGACAATCCTTTGTTGGAACTCCCTCATGGGAAACCTTGCATCTTCTCTCAACTCTTCTATGAGATCTAGCTTGGCTTTTAAGTCCCAATCACTGACCCTAGCATTGAAGGCTTGCACTCTTAATGTGAGTTGAGCAACCTCCATAGAAAATGAGCTTCTTGGTGCCATAAACAAGTGTGAAGGGAATCTCCCATATTGATTTTTTTAGTATTTACCAGTAGTCCCAAAGGACACTCTAGCAACTCCTTTACCCACTTCCCATTGGCGTTATATATCCTTTTCTTCAAGCCATCTTTTATAGTGCGATTGGTCATTTGATTGCAGGTGAGCTATGGGGGTAAATGAGGGACAATACCTTTTTCTTCTATAAATCTCCACACCTGAGTATTATCAAACTATTTTCCATTGTTTGTGACCATGGCTTGGTGGCATCTGAAGTAGCAAATGATGTTATTCCAAAGAAACTTTATGATCTAAAGGCCCACAATGGTTGCCAAGAGTTCTACCTCCACCTACTTGGTGAAATAGTCCACTACAACTATGCAATATTTTACCTATCCAAAGGCCTTGGGTAAAGCCTCCACAAGTTTGGCCTCCACATAGTGAAAGGGCACGAGTACATGGTGATAGCTGAAGGGCTATTACCCTTGGGAGGTCTCCCAAATTGGCCTAATGAGCACCACCTTCAGGAAACACAGGTGACCAACCTCGGGGAAAGGGGGCCCTACCCACCCTCGAAGAGGGCTTAACACTGACCTTGGGGACACTTACACCACCCTCGGAAAGGTTACATGACCAACTTCGGGGAAGGGTGTCTTTCATCACCCTTGGGTTTTATGAACCTACCAACCTTGGAAAAGTAACTCCCCATTCTCGATAAAAGAAAAACATCTTCCGAAGGTGATCCTCTTCGTTGAAGGGCCTTTCCTGATAGCCCTCGGTGATAATCTAGATCTGAAGGGGTTTCTATTCTGAAGGGGTCTCGTTCCCTGAAGAGGTCTTACGGAGATACGACAAAAGCGGTTAATGAGCCTCTGACAGAGAGACCACGCACACGCCCCTGCCCTCTAGCCGGAACGGCTTACGGCCAGCTAGAGATACCTATCTCCGAGGGTACGGATCAAATCTGACCGAACACATGGCACGATCTGAATAGGCTGTGTCAAACGGCCTCCTTCTTCCACCATCCTATAAATACTTAGGAAGGACCTTGGTAAGAACAAGACACGAAAACTCTGGCTATTCTCCCATTTTCTGCTCTTTACTACTCTCACTCTCACAAATACTGACTTGGGCGTCGAAGGCTCCTCCCCCGGAAACATATTCCGGGGAGTCTTTAACTCCTGTTCTTCAAAGTCTTGCAGACATTTTCCTACCGGAAGTCTCTCATTTAAGCACCTTCACACCGGAAGTCTCTCCCTCTGGCCAGCATGTCATACGATGAGGATGCCGCCAGACATCATTTGGCGCCATTTGTGGGAACTCACTCCCAGGTCGCCATCGTTGAGAACAGACGTTCTAAGGACAAGGGACTCCCGAGGTCCCCGTCTGCGTTGAAAACTCAAACGACAACTGAACAACCTGCGGTAGAGACTTCTTTGCCTGAGGATGAACGTCCTCTGATGGTCACGATGAGCTTTCAGCGGGACTTTCAGCGCTCTGTTATGGCTGAAATGACCCAATAGCTCAACCAAAGGTGGTCACAACCACCTCCCGGGGAAGCGCACTTTCTACTAGCACCCGGCAAGAGAGAAGCCCAAAGTTACCTTGCCGGAGCTCCGAAAGCAAGGGCTCTTATGATGAGTCTTCAACAAAGAACGTACCTTCCAGAGGACGTCGCACGGGAGAAACAGTGTCAAAAGAACCCAGGACTTCCTGCTGGTGAAGTCCATCCCCGTACGGAAGGTCCCAATCCCCCCCGACAAAGTTACTCTCTGAAAAGGAGACGTTGCTCTCCATTACCGGCGACCACCAGACAGTGAATGGAAGACAGTGTTACCACCCTGATGAAGAAGATCCTATAGAAGTTGGAAAGGTAGAAAGATAGATCTCCCGAAAGCCTATTTGGTTGAGGTTGTCGGAGACGTTCACCGGAGAAAAGTCACCCTTCATACGTGTAGTGGTAGAGGCACCTATGCCAAGTGAATTCCGAGTACTGCGCTTGTAAACATATGATGGATGTAGTGACCCCCAAGCTCACTTGACGAAGTATAGGCACAGTATGGTGTTGCATGTGGCTGATGATGCCACCCTCTGTAAATGCTTCGAAGTCACCCTTTCAGGGCCCGCAACTGCGTGGTATAACTCCCTGGCTCCGGGAGCCATAATATGTTTCTAGGAGTTATCTGCCGCATTCACCCAGCAGTTCATCGGAAGTAGACTGACGGTGAAGATGCTCGTCCAAATGTTTGACATAGCCCAAAAGAATGGGCAGACCATTCGGGACTATGTTGAGAAGTTCAATTGAGAAGCTCTGAGTGTGCCCAACTTCTGGCCCAAAATCCGCATCCATGCCATGATCAGAGGACTTTGGAGAGATTTACAACTCTTCTATGAGTTCTCCAAAGATCCCCCTGACACCGTTGGTGAGTTCTATCAAAGGGCAGAACAACATATGACAGCCGAAGAATTGAGGATGGGAGGGCCGAAGTATGATCACTATCATCCCGAGGGTCAGGGTCACCAACCTTGGTACCCAACCGAGGGCGGCGACAGACCTCAGAAGCAAAGGGGGAAGAAACCGAGGTCGTTCACTCCCTTGAACACTACAAGGACGAACATACTTATGGCCATGGAAAGGCAAGGAACTACTATCCAGAGTCCGAAGGCTTTGACATCGGAAAACAAGAAGAACATGAAAAAGTTCTGCCAGTTCCATCGAGACCATGGGCACGACATCGAGGACTACTTCCAGCTGAAAAAGTACATCAAATCTCTGATCAAACAAGGCCAACTATAGCGATACCTGCGAATGTCATCCTCCAAATGAAGAAGGAAAGAAGAAAGGAAAGGCGAAGATGAGGACTACGATTCCGACCAACGTCAGAACCGAAGTCCCAGAAAGCATTCACCACCTCTGGTGGGAGTAATCCAGACAATCACTACTGGGATACCCTCAGTCGAGAGAAAAAGGAAAGTTAGGGAAATCTCGATGATAGAGTTTGGAAACCCATCGAACAAGCTTGTTCACAAAGATGGGTCTACCATGAATTTCCCTCATGATGACCCTATCTTAATCATGGCAAGGATAGGGAGTTGGGCCATCAAAAGAATGCTCATTGATGATGGTTCTAATGCCGACGTTTTGTTCTCCCACCTGTTGCTAAACTTGGGCATCTCCAAGGGTGATCTCAAACCCGTTACTTCCCTTACATTCGGTGTCGGTCCCTTGGAACTCCCTATGCTCGGGTGGATTGACCTACCCTTAATGCTAAGGGGAACTTTAGTCCAGGACAAGAAAGAACTCTTTGGCTCCACAATGACAAGGTTGATTGTCATAGATGTCCCTTCATCATACAATGTCATCCTCAGAAGGTAGACACAAGGAAACCTCTACATTCGTCCAGATGTGAAGTACCTAACGGTCACATTCGGTTTGAAGGAAGAGGACGCATAGATATTTATTGATCAAGCTGAGGTAAGGAAGGCCTTCGTGAATGCAAGACAAAGTCCAATTAAAGTTTACGTATAGACTTCAGAAAAGAAGAGCATACTTGCTGAAGAGGCAATAGGAGGAGAAAAAAGTGACTTCGAGAAAATAGAAATAGAGGATGTAGAACTTGTCCCTGGTCGATGTACCCGAGTGGGGAAAAAACTGGCGAAAGATGACAAGGAAAAGTTTGTATCTTTTCTGTTAATGAACAAAAATCTGTTTGCCTACTCTCCGAAGGACATGCCTGGGGTAGACCCTGGTATAATTCAACACAGTCTTAAAGTACGCCCAGAGGTAAAACCCGTTCAACAAAAAAAACGTAGCCTCTTGACATATAAGAACAACTTCATTAGAACCGAAGTCCAACGGTTAACGGAGGTAGGTGTAATAAGAGAAGTCAAGTACCCCAAATGGCTTAGTAATATTGTTATTGCCATAAAGGAAGGGAGTGATAAGCTCTGAATGTGCATCAACTTCCGAAATGTAAACGATGCCTGTCCCAAGGATTCTTATCCTTTGCCATCCATAGATCAACTAGTGGACTTAACGGCCGAATATGGTCTGCATAGCTTCCTCGATGCCTTCAGTGGATACCACCAAATTCGGATGGATCTTGAAGATGAGGAGAAAACCTCATTCATCACCGAAGTAAGGGCCTACTGCTACATCAGAATGCCCTTCGGTCTTAAGAATGCAGGGGCCACGTACCAAGGGCTGATGAACAGGGTGTTCAACTCCCAAATTGGGAGAAATATGGAAGTATACGTCGACGATATGATACTTAAGAGCAAACTGCCTAATAATCATATCTTAGACTTAAAAGAAACATTCCACAGACTTCGGGAGTTCAGAATCTGTCTCAATCCTGAGAAGTGCATATTCAGGGTGAACTCAGGCAAGTTCCCCGGATTCATGGTATCAGAAAGAGGTATCGATGCCAACCTAGAAAAGGTCAAGGCTTTGTTGGGATTCCGAACACCGACTACTACTAAGGACGTGTAAAGACTCATAAGGAGAATTGCGGCCCATAGCAGATTCATCTTCAGATACGGGGATAGATGCCGACCATTCTTCAAAGTGCTCACCAAAGCAACAAAAAATGAAGGTGACATCGGTCCCAAGGAACACCTTTTTGAATTAAGAATGCCAAAAGGCTTGGGATGAGCTCAAAAACTACCTAACCCATCTGCCAAAACTTTGATAGCCATGGGAAGGAGAACCCCTCATCCTCTACCTCACTGTCACTGAAAATGAAGTAAGCTCAGTGCTAGTAAAGGAAAAAGGAGGAAAGCAATGGCCAGTGTACTATGTGAGTAAGTCCTTGCATGGTGCCGAAGTTAGGTACCCTCTTCTGCAGAAGGCCATCTATTCCCTAGTACTGGCAAGTAGAAGGTTGCGACCTTACTTTCAAGGGCACCTTATCATGGTCCGAAGTAACCTACCTCTTCGAGATGTCATGAGAAAGGTAGACCACTCGGGAAGATTGTCAAAATGGTGCATTGAGTTCGGTGAATACAACATCACCTATGAACCGAGAAGGGCAATAAAGGCCCAGGCATTGGCAGACTTCATTGCCGAAGTCCCAAAAACCGAGGATACCCCAGAAGACCTCAGAGAAGATGAACCTAAGTGGACACTCTTTGTTGATAGAGCCTTTAGTTCCAAACATCAAGAAGCTGGAGTAATCCTCCGTGGGCCCGAAGGTATGGAAGCCAAGAAGGCCATCAAATTCGGATTCAATGTCACCAACAATGTCGCTGAATATGAAGCCTTCATAGTAAGCTTGCAGCTGGCAAAAAGAGTTAGTGTAAGGAATCTGAAGGCCCACAGCAATTCTCAGTTAGTGGTACGACAGATGGCGGGGGACTACGGCGCAAGGGACCCAAACTTGGCAAAATACCATGACCTCATGAAGAAGCTCAGCCAGGAGTTCAACACGGTACATATAGAAAATGTACCTCGATGAGATAATATGAAAGCAGATACATTGGCCAAATCAAAATAGTCCACTGAAGTACTACATCAGTCAAGTATAGCAATAATGTGCATAACAACTTCGGGCAAAGGGTGGAAAGATCCTATCAAAAAATATCTTACAACTTTAGAACTTCTCGAAGATCCTCTTGAAGTTGTGAGAGTGTGAAAGTGCTCAGGAAGATACTTTCTGATTGGGGAAGAGTTATACCGACAAAGGTACGCAAGTTCGCTACAGAGGTGTGTCAGCGAAGAGGATGTGGAGACGGTCCTCAATGAAGTCCATGAGGGGGTCTGTGATTCTCACATAGGAATTGATGCCTTTGTTGGGGTACTACTCCACCAAGGATACTTCTGGCCTACCTTGAAGAAGGAGACGAGGCAGTTCGTCCAGAAATGTGACAACTGCCAGAGACACGCTCCTATCCAGAGACTACCTTCAGAAGTCATAACTTCGACAAACTACCCTTGCCCCTTCGCTTTTTGGGGGTATTGACCTCATCGGCCCTCTCCCAACAGCTCCAGGAGGAGTGAAGTTCTACATAGTCGCAATAGACTATTTCACCAAGTGGATCGAGGCAGAGCCCTTGGCAGCAATATCGGCAAAGGACATACAAAGATTTGTTTGGAAGAACATTATATGCAGATTCGGTGTGCCGAGAGTGATAATAGCTGATAATAGTTCCCAGTTTACTGATAAGGGGTTCCAGGAGTTCACAATCGACCTCGGGATAAAATTGCACTTCGCCCTAGTGGCCCATCCTCAGAGCAATGGACAAGTTGAAGTATCCAACAGAACGATAAAAGATGGCTTGAAAAAGAAGCTGAATGAAGCAAAGGGGAAATGGCCAAGAGAGCTTTCGACTGTGCTATAGAACTAGCGAACAACTCCCCGAAGGGCCACGGGTGAGACATCTTTCTCACTCGTCTTCGGCATGGAGGCCATTATCCCTGTCGAGGTCATACAGCCGTCTGTGAGGGTACAGGTATTCGACGAAGAAGGGAACAACCTTAATTTAAAAACCAAGTTGGATCTTATTGAGGAGCATAGAGAAATGGCCGAGCTTAGAAGAAAGGCTTTTTAGCAAAGAATAGCCGTTACTACAAACTTGCATGTCAAGCGTAAAGGAATTAAGAAAGGGGACCTCGTTCTTTGAAAGGCCGAATTTGAAGCCCGAAAACCATCTCATGGAGTACTTCAGGCAAACTAGAACGGACCTTATTTGGTCCTCGAGGAAGTTCGGCCAGGAGTCTGCAAGCTCAGCGATACCGAAGGTGGAGAATTAAAAAATACATGGCATTCAGACTCTTTGAAAAAATTCTGTGAGGTCATACAGCCATCTGTGAGGGTACAGGTATTCGACGAAGAAGGGAACAACCTCAATTTAAAAACCAAGTTGGATCTTATTAAGGAGCATAGAGAAATGGCCGAGCTCAGAAGAAAGGCTTTTTAGAAAAGAATAGCCGTTATTACAAACTTGCATGTCAAGCGTAAAGGAATCAAGAAAGGGGACCTCGTTCTTTGAAAGGCTGAATTTGAAGCCCGAAAACCATCTCATGGAGTACTTCAGGCAAACTAGAATGGACCTTATTTGGTCCTCAAGGAAGTTCGGCCAGGAGTCTGCAAGCTCAGCGATACCGAAGGTGGAGAATTAAAAAATACATGGCATTCAGACTCTTTGAAAAAATTCTGTGAGGTCATACAGTCATCTGTGAGGTCATACAGCCATCGTGAGCGTACAGGTATTCGACGAAGAAGGGAACAACCTCAATTTAAAAACCAAGTTGGATCTTATTGAGGAGCATAGAGAAATGGCCGAGCTCAGAAGAAAGGCTTTTTAGCAAAGAATAGCCTTTACTACAAACTTGCATGTCAAGCATAAAGGAATCAAGAAAAGGGACCTCGTTCTTTGAAAGGCTGAATTTGAAGCCCAAAAACCATCTCATAGAGTACTTCAGGCAAACTAGAATGGACCTTATTTGGTCCTCGAGGAAGTTCGGCCAGGAGTCTGCAAGCTTAGCGATACCGAAGGTGGAGAATTAAAAAATACATGGCATTCAGACTCTTTGAAAGAATTCTACACTTAGAAGAATTTTCGAGAGGAACATTGTACAAATCTTTACCAAAGGTGACTGATCGAACATGGTTGGTTCTGAAGGAGAAAACCAAGAATGGTTTTTTCCGAAGGTCCATGTGTAAAGATATACATCTTCGCCGAAAGGTACTTACCGAACATGGTATTTACCGAACAATGACTCTTCCGAGGGAGAAAACTGAGCATGATTATTTTGCAAAGGAACAACTCGTGAAAATAGGCAGTCTTTGTTGAAGATGGTTGCACACCCGCGAACATGGTTAACGCCGATGGCGGTTGTTTCCTAAAGTATATAAGTGTGTATACATAGAAAAATTTCCAAAGGCAAAATTATGCAAAATACCAAAGATGGCAAACCAAATGTCGTCGCTTCCGAAGGACTACAAGTAACTTGTACAAGTTCGCCTAATGTATATTAGATGAACAAGGTTTGAGCCGATAAAGGTAAACTGAAAGTACAAGTTCACCAAAGGTAGTCGACCGAACAAGGTCATTGCCAAAGGTACTTAACCTTTTTTTGTGCTAATTCAGCTTGGCCGAAGATGGTCGCGAAATCCCTTGGCCCGAAGATAGTTAAGTATCGAAGAATGAAAATAATACACAAAGGTCAATCAAGGACTCAGCCAAATTTTTTGAAGAAAGAAATTTCATTAATACTTCAAAATACAAGGGGTAGATTACAAGGGAAAAGAAGAAAAATGAAGCCTATTCAGGGTCCTGGCTACCTTCTGGCTCCCCGGCATCTTCAGCTTCCTCACCTTCGGCATCGTCTTCATCAGCACCAATCTCAGTTCCTGAAGGTGGAAGAATGGGGAGATTGAGAAACTCCACCCTAGACCATCCCGAAGTGACCAAAAAGGAAAGATCGAGGTCGGGAAATTTGGTTAGCACTTGGTGGCGAGCCAGGCAGAAACCGTCCTGATAAGAGGACTTAGTCACCTCATTGGACTTAGCCTTCTCCGCCCCCAAGTCCTCCAGTTCTTTCTTGAGGACCTCGACCTCATTCTCCAACTTTTTCATCTTTTTCTTCTTTTTCTTCTTCTCTTTCTTCAGCCGATCGACCCCAGCTTGGAGTTTGGAGTTAAGAGAAAATGGCTTTGTAAGATTGGCAACGGCATCCTTCTTCTCCTTTTGGAAAGCCTCATTTGCTGAGATTAGAGATATCATCTTGGCACTGAGGTCAGACATCTTCGCAAAAAAATCTTGAATAAGCTCCCCCTGGCTCTTCAGCATCTCCTCCCGAAGGTTGGCTAAATCCTCATTGGCTATCTCATTAAGCTCGCCATACTTGACGATTGAGCTAGCAAAGAGTTCCTCGGACCGACTTCGGACCGAAGACTACTTGGCTGTCCAAGCTCAGAAATATCCATTATATGCCAAGAGCTGCAAAGGGAAAGACTACGAATGAAGTTCAAAAACCAGCAAAAACTTAGGAAATTTTGTTAAGTCCTAAAGGGTTCAAGGCTTACTTGGGCAGCATATTCACTTATCCTCGCGGCGAAGGCCTCTTCATTTGGACACTTCTCCGTAGGGGACTGGAACGTGGCATTTGTCATAATGCTCTTCGCCATCTGAGGAGCCATTTTCTGGCTATCCTTAAAGAACAAATCCATGTACTCCGTGAAAATCCAGAATAGCTCCCTCGGTACCTTGTCCCTCGGAATTTTTGTATCCCGAAGGGCCCTCTTCCAAGCATGCTCCACCATGCACTGAGCAAGTGCTTGTTCTTATGCAAAATCACGTTGAAGTTCCATTAACACGTTATCCTTTAACCATTCATCTACAAGGTCTAAAATACCAAAAATTTCGAAACTCATAGATGAATAACTTAGGGACAAACCTGGTGGAAGTTCGGCGCCTTCTCCCTCGGAGTCACTGACATCGAAGACCTCGGCAGGAACACCTTTGCCTTTCCTCTTTCGGTATTCCTTAAGTTCTTCGGTAGAAAGACCCCCGACCGAAGTCCCCAAAATCTCTTCAGCAAAACTAGGACCAAGGGGAGTTGAACAAATAGCAGGCTCCGAAGGTGGGTCGGCTCGAACAGGAGCATGATCTATCACCTCCAATTCTCATTCGGGCGGAGGTGGAAGGGAGTCCTCCTACGTCTTCTTCAACTTCGACACCGAAGAAGGTCCGTCTGGCGCCTTCTTCCTCTTCGGCGCTGCTTTCTTTTTCTACTGTTCCCCCTTTTCGGCCTGGCCAAGGAAGAGGCTCTTGTAAAAAGCAGCAGACTTGTCACCCATCTCTACAAAAAGAAGAACATCAGTGTAAGTAAGGAAAGGCATAAGTAGCCAAAAATTGGAATGGCGTTTACTCTCTTTCAACGCCAAGTATATAAGTTCACCCCGAAGAAGCTGCACCAGCCATGCCTTCTTCCCGTAAACTGAAGGCTTTAGCATACCTTCGTCAGTAATATGTTCCTTGATTATGCCGAGCTCTCGAAAGACTTCTTCAGTCATGAAGCTCTATCTGATGGGGAAGGGGTATAGAGAGCGCGAAGGGACCTCAGGATCCCAATCCACGACAGCCCGAATACGGCTGTCAAATTCCTCAAAAAATGACTCAAGCTCTAGGGTTAAGAGCGTCCTTGGATCAACTACGTTGATACCAAGGGTCCCCGAAGCCTACTCGGTCGGCATGTTCTTCCACTGCTTGTCCACCTTCAGAAAGAAGAATTTCGTTTGCCACCCTCGCCAACTGTCCTTAATCACAAAGGTGAATGTATACTTCTTGCTCCTAGATCCCCAAGGAAGCAAGAAATAGAACCTGCCCTTCAGGACAGGGTGCAGTTTGTAATATTGCATGAAAAAAATGAAGTGGGGCTCTATATTGAAAACCCCACATATGCAAAGAAAGACGTTGAAGTAGGAATAAGAGTTCGAGGGAAGTTGGTTCACAGCTATGCCATGGAATTGGCAAAAGTCACAAACCATCTTCGGAGGGAGATACCGGAGTCCCGCTATCAACTGTGCCCGAAAGACAGTGATCTCATCTGACCGAGGGGCATAACTAGGTGTGCCGGGACTATGGAGCCTAATAATGGCATAGGAAGGAAAGAAAAACTGGGCCGACCACTTCTTCACTTTTTTTGAAGTGGCACAGCTGGGATGAGAATTAAGAGGAAGCCAACTTTCGGTGATAGGCTGAACTTCGGCTTGGGGAGAAGACATATTCGAAAGGAAAAACTAACCTCGAAAAGATGAAGGAGAAAATTTTGAGAAAAAAAATGAAAACTTCGGAAATACACCTACCTAGTTCGGACCGAGGTAGGAACTTCGGAAGACCGCCGCAAGTGTTGCCGGAAATCGGTCCGCTGCTAGCACCACCACCAAAGAGAATGCGAAGAAAAAAAGGGAGAGAAACTCAAAGAGCAAAGGCAGTGAAAAATGAGAAGTATGGAAGACTCTGGAGGAGGAAAGGTTTATATAGACCGAAGGAGACAAGGGAAGCGTCGCCATAATGACCCTTCGTAAGCGAAGGGACGTAACTGATGTAACGGATGCAACTGTTCGCCAGTCACCTGGTGACACGTGTCACTTGATGTGAGAAACAAGGGCACGCCTTCTAATAACTAGCAGACCTATGCAAGCCTAGCCCAAAGTGACACGTTTATCTGGTCAGAAGATGTGATGATTCATTGGTAGGCAACAAAAAACTCAGAAGGGAAATATGCACTCCGGTCCGAAGGAATAACTTCGGGAACATCAAACCGTTGTCCAAAAGGCTAGGAAGCACCACTTAATGCCGAAGGAACTACCTCAGATAGGAGAGACATCCTGAACCAAAGAGGTGCCCTCTTCCGAAGAAAGTAACCTTGGTCAAAAGTCCAGTTATACTAACTGAGACGATTGTCACCTCCTAAGAGTTCCACGATACACTTGTAAAAGCTCAAGCACTGGAGATACAACTTTGGCTTTCCGAGGGGGGCATGTGATAACCGAAGGACTATTACCCCTGGGAGGTCTCCCAAACTGGCCTAATGAGCACCATCATCGGGAAACATAGGTGACCAACCTCGGTGATAATCTGCATCCGAATGGGTCTTCTATTTTGAAGGGTTCTCGTTCCCCGAAGGGGTCTCTTATTTCGAAGGGGTCTCATATCCCGAAGGAGTTTCGTTCCCCAAATGGGTGTTACAGAGATATGACAAAAATGGTTAAGGAGCCTCTAACAGAGAGACCTCGCACACGCCCTTGCCCTCTAGCCGGAACGGCCTACGGCCAGCTGAAGATACCTATCTCTAATGGTACGGATCAAATTTGACCAAACACGTGTCACGATCTGAACAGGCTGTGTCAAACGGCTTCCACCCTCCAGCCTCCTAGAAATACTTAGGAAGGACATTGGTAAGAACAAGACAAGAGAACTCTGGCTATTCTCCCACTTTCTGCTATTTACTACTCTCATTCTCATAAATACTGACTTGGGCGTCGGAGGCTCCGCCCCTAGAAACATATTTCGGGGAGTCTCTAACCCCTGTTCTTCAAAGTCTTGTAGACACTTTCCTATCGGACGTCTCTCATTCAAGCACCTTTATACCGTAAGTCTCTCCCTCAGGGCAGCATGTCATACGATGAGGATGCCGCCGGGCATCACATGGTTGATGCGGCCTCAGATGATGGCAATCTTTGAATTTAGGAGTTGAGCTGGCAAGAGTGGCATTGTTGGATGAGTTCTCGGGCATCCCTTCAGATCATGGGCTAGAAATACCCTTGTCAGAATGCCTTGTGAGCAATGGAGTCTGCTCCAATATGGGCACCACAAATCAAGCCTTTCATTTTGTAAACGATAAGGTGAAAGTCACTGTATATAACCAAGTTAAGCACCCTTACCTGACCAGCTTTCATTAGTCGCACTATTAGGGTTTTGTACTCAGCCACATTATTTGTGATTAGGAATCAAAATTTAATTTTGAGGGTAGCCTCCATATCCAAGGGTCTCTTTGGGAAAAACCCAGCTCCCCAGTGATCATGTCCCAAGGCACCGTCAACATACATTTTCCAAGGGGCTCATTAGTGGTTTTCCATTCTTTAACAGTTTTCTTTTACTGGTGTCATTTGCACAACGAAGCCTGCTAGGGCCTGTTCTTTGATGGCCATTCAGGGTTTGTATTGTATGTCAAATTTACCCAACTTGATATACCATTTTGGCTAGCTTGCCCAAGTGATCTGGCTTTTGGATGATGTTTATCAAGGGAAGCCCTATTCTGACGGTGATCCTATGAGTCCGAAAGTAGTGGTATTCGGTGGGCTGACCCGATTAGACTGGGCATGGCCAAGCCCAGGCACAGCCTAGGTATAATGCATGCTACGCTTAAGCCGGCCTTGACCCAGGGCTAGTACGGGCTTACATTAGATTTTTTTTCTTATTTTTTATTTTTTAAATAAAATAGGAATTGAATAAAATAAATATTATAGTTAATTTGTATAATTATTTTTTAAAAGAACTAGAAAAGAAATGTTATAGTGAATTTGTATAAGTATTTTTAAAAGAAAAAAACACCACCACCGATGTAAAATTTACTAATTTAAAAGCCTAATGCCACTTACAATAACCGAAATGTGCTTCATATGAGAAAATGGCCAAAATGTTCCTAAAAAAAAATGGAAAAGAAGAAGCAACTTATGATTTATGCGTAACAGCATATTCAAATCAAAACACAAACTAAGATTGTAAAAGAGCAACTAAAAGAGGAAATCGGTACTTCATCCTCCAAAAGTATCTCATCATCAGTACTATTCTGGTTTTACTTTTATATTTGAGGAAGACAAAATACAACTTGTACATCCCTCATAAATGGACGTTAGTAGTAGTAGAAATAACTAACATATTAACTTAGGTTACACTTAAAAACTTGTATAATATGTCTTAAGTATAGATGCAAGTACATAAACTGGGGGAATTTCTTCAAAATGCTAAAGCCACTTAAGTCTCATGGCTTTAACAATAGTTTTCAAAAACTCATCATTTTTTATTGATAAAAATTGTAGACAATGTTCATAAAATATTCCAAAACCTTATGTGTAGTGGGGTAGTAAATACCAGAGAAAAAATTAGTTGCTTTATAAAAATACTTTAGCATTCCATTTAGTTTGTAACCATTATGCAACATGGTTTAGTTAAGAACTTCGAAAATAGTATTCAAAATTTTAAAAAGTAGTTAACAAAGATGTATACTGATATGCATCTATCAACATTTCATAAGCTGAGCTCCATCAAGTGAGACAATCCATTTTAAACCTCTTCCAAGAAAAACTCTTATAATTTTCAATACAAAATGCTTTAAGCTCAAGACTAATTTTGGGCTTTAATTTCAAATAATATAATGCATACTGAATTGGAACAATTTTGGTTTACAAAAGTTGCACTCCTTATTGAACACACAAATTTAAAATATAGCACTAACATCTAATATGGAAAAATACACATTCTAAAGGTGGTTTCATTAGTTTACTCAATTCACATGCAGCAAAATCATTGTTTAATACATTATCAAATGAGATGCACAAAATTTTGTTAGCACAAACAAATTCTTGCATAGTTTCTCAAATGCACAGATAGATATTCCAACTTATATGATTGGATTCCATGCACTTGAATGCAATAATAGGTTTTTGCATGGCCCCAATTGTCGGCTATCCAATGGGCAATCATACAATAGTAATCTTTGTCAATCGGAGATGTCAACATACCACTAGTAAATGCAACACAACAGTCTAAACATGAAAAATATGCTTGCAAGTTGGATTTCCTATTTTCAAGTAATTTAAAACTTTCTTTCCTAGCGGTACTCATCAATATCTTCTTAAGAGCAAGATTTAGGTGTTCAACAATGCAATTTTCTAAATGTGGATCCTCAGCTTGTCTAAACGGTCACTCGGTTTATATCATCCAATTAATCATGCCTTCCCTACGTGTTTTTCGGTTAAATTTAAAAATACCTGGACCGACGCTACTTCTTGCACTCGTAAACTATGTTTAGCCAACGGAACTTATGGCTGCTTCAGAACATAAATCTTTTTTGTTATTCTCCATATGGAATTTTTATGTTCTTGTGTCGAAGTTAAGTTTATATGCCAACTTCTTATTGCAATGCTTGCACTTTCCATACCGTGCCTCCTGCTCTCACACAGTGTTATAATGCTCTCACACCTAGGATGAGAGTTTCTAAGATATACC
Organism: Aquilaria sinensis; assembly: GCA_005392925.1. Lineage (NCBI taxonomy): Eukaryota > Viridiplantae > Streptophyta > Magnoliopsida > Malvales > Thymelaeaceae > Aquilaria > Aquilaria sinensis. Next base: position 89,955 of record SMDT01003208.1, on the reverse strand, counting down.
TTGTGTTTGCTTGGAAAGTTGGCTTATCCCCAAATTGATATTCACCATATTAATGTTGGCATTGTCATCACACTTTTGGATGCAGACTCCCTTTTGGAGTGCTTGCGACATCAGAAAAAGATCTCATTCCAATGTGGAAGGAGATGCTAATGCTGAGTTGCTAACAGTATTCTTCCTTGAAACCATTATTGGAGATGAGTGAGAAAGATTAAAGCAGGATTGAGAAAAAACTAAGGAGAGAGTAAGAAAAGATTAATAAAGTTGATGACAGCTAAAATTGAGATTGAGAGAATAAGTGGAAATGTAGAGAAAAGATAGCAGATGCTAGTATGAGGAATAGTGAGAATGAGTTTCTCTATATATAAGAGACCCAAAATTTTCATTTCCCAAAAAATACCTTCATAAACAAACCGCTTCTAAGGGTTTGGGGGGAAATGACATTTTGGCCTTTGGAGATGTTCGGGGTGCTTTTTGCAATTTTCATTTTTTTGAATTTTAGGGCGATTGGTTGTTTAGCAATAGTAGGCCCAACTTAACCAGTGTAGACCTATGCTTGGGCTGAGGCTGGGCTCTGAGCTGATTTGAGCCCAATTTTTTTTGCCTACCTCCCAAGTATAAAGATAGACCACCCATCCCCGTGCTACCCCTAGATAGGGCCGGGTTTGACCTAGGCCAGGCCTAGTTTGGCCAATTTAGGCCTGGCCTAATGATCACCTCTATCTGGAAGTAAGGTCACAATTTTCCTAAAGCTGTGACAAGGGAAAAAATGGCTTTCTGTAATATGGGGTATTGTGACACTGCTCTCTGAAGAGTTCAGCTAATGTAATAGATGAGCCATTGTTCAATTCCCTACTCTATAACTATAACTACAATGATTGAGTCCTCAGGGACAGTAAGGTATAAAATCAGTAGGTCATCAGGATGATGCTACTTGAGCATTAGAAGTTGTGGTGGATAATCCTTAATCTCACCAAAGGCCATCTTTCATTCATCTGTCCACTCAAGTTATATTCCCTTATTTAGGATTCTTAAGAAAGGATGATAGTTGTTCCCGATTCTAAAGACAAATCATTTGAGTGCAGTAAGTCTTCCAGCTAGTCTTTGGATATACTTCATATCCTTAGGTTTGGGCATTATCAGGATGGCATCAATTTTATTCGGGTTGGTGTTGATTCCATCTTTAAGACCACATAACAAAGAAACTTTCCAGCTTCGGCCCTAAACATGCACTTTCTTAGATTAAGCCATCGTATGTTAAATTACCTCATATGCTAGAAGGTTTATCTGAGGCTATGAATGTGATGATCCAAGGATTAGATTTTAATGATCATTTCATCTATATACACCCTCATATTGTGCCCTAAATAGTTAGTAAAAACCTTTTTCATCAATCATTGGTAAGTTATCATTGTGTTCTTAAGGCCAAAAGGCATCCATTGGTAATAATAGACAGCTTCTCCTATTGTGAGAGCGGTCTTCTCATTTTCTTTGGAATCCATCTAGATCTAGTGGTACTTGCTATAGGCATCCATCAAGGTGTGTACCTTGAATTTAGTAGTGGCGTTAGCTAGTTGGCCGATTAAAGGCAAATGATGGGGATCTTTCAGATGAGCATCATTTAGGTTAATGTAATCCATTCACATGCACCAATCACCATTGTCTTTTTCAGCCAAGACTATGTTGGCTAATCATTCGATTTACCACACCTTTCCGATGATGCCTAATTCTAGGATTTTTTTTAACTTCACCCCTAACAAAGTCTCACCTTTTTAGGGCCATATTTCACTTTTTTTGTTGGACTAGTTGAATAGAGCAGTCAACTTGTAGTTTGTGTGTAATGACCTCTGGGTCTATCCACGGCATATCACTTGGGGCCATACAAAAATATGTATATTAGCTTGAAAAAATTCAATGAATGAATCTTTTACCTTAAGGGGGAGGTCTTTGCCAATTTTTTCCATCTTGCTAAGTGCTATCTCCACCTCCTTGGAATCCTCTGACAAAGGAATTCCAAGTTTGTTGTCTAAGGACTTTGCTTTTTTTTTTGTTTTAGGTTTATTTGATCCTTAATTTTCTCAATGGCTTTATAGGCTTTGCTACATAGCTTCTTTGTAGCAGTCTAGCCAACATTAGTAGTAGCATCCCCAATTGGGGTAGTGGAGACCATCGTTAGCCACTTAATATCAGTCCAAATTTGAAACTATACTTGGGCTAGTCTCCCAATAATGGCATTGTATGACGAAGGCATGTCTAAGGCTAGGAATTCTAGTGTGTGAGAGTTACAGATGATATTCCCGTCTATTGCAGCGTCTATTAGCATGAGGGTAGCTTTGTTTTTTCAAGGGTTAACACCTCATCATATTCGGCCTTATATGTAGGTCCTAACATGGTGCTCAAGGTGGCCTTTTGAAACTTAATCTTGTCTATTGAGGCAATAAAGAAAACATTAGAGTTAGCCACCATATCAAGGTAAACTTGCTCAACATCAGAATTGTTGATCCTAATGGTGACAACAATGGGGTCTACATGTAGGATCAAATTTTCTGATCCATATGACCTAGTCAAGATGTTACTCAGATTAGTTACTTCTAATTGAGCGATCTCACATTCATGGCATTTACATGACAAAGAATCTTCCCATTTATCATGTGGAGAACCCCAATAAGTGGCCTAGGATTTCGGTAATTGTGCCTGGCTAGAGAACAGACTATTTCTTGGTGATTATACTAATCTCAATCACTATCTTCTTTCTTCCAAGGCCTTTCTAACTGTCTTTTATAAGAGGGGAATCAGCTCCTACCATGTATTCATTGAGTTTTCTTACTTGTACCATTTCCTTTATTAGTTGCTTTAATTGCCAACAATCGTCGATGTTGTGACCCTTATCCTTGTGATAATGGCAGTACTTTCTGGCATCCTTTTTGTTTTTGGAGCTCATGGGTGGTAGCCATTTGATTACCATATTCCTTCTCTCTAGTGTGTAGAGTATGTTTGCCCTCGTATAATGTAGCGGTATTAATGGAGGTTCCAACCCTACTAACTTTCTCAATGCTGATCTACCTTTCTTAGCCATGAGCTATTCTTTTCTAAAGGTTGATCTATTAAGTTCCTCAACATACATGCACCTAATGGCTCATTCAACAAACTATTTAATAAAGATGGTGACATGTTCTTATAAAAGAAACTCCACTTTTTCTTTAGCCTTACTCATTTCTTTCTTTTCTCAATAATCGCCACCTTCCTGATCGATGAAGAATGCCTAAGCTCTCTCTAAAAAAAATAGAATAGTTGGACAAATATTAAAAATAGATCAAGAATCCTGGAGAGTCACCCCAAGTTTGGGTGAGCTAATGGAGCTTGAACCGCATATCGCCATTCAGTGGAAACCTAAATAAGGCATAAAATGCATAGACCTTGGAGATGACTTCATCATCTTTAGGTTTGAAAACAAAGAAGATTATAACATAGCTCTATTCCAAGGACCTTGGTTCATTGGCCAATATTGCCTAGCTATTAGACTCTAGAAACTTAATTTTTAAACAAAAACAGTGACAATGTCCACCATAACGGTTTAGGCTAGGCTCCTAAAACTTCTTGTGGATTGATATGATGTACAAGCTTTAAGGACGATGGTTCGCAAACTGGGCCATTTATCGAGAATCAATATGGCTACAAAGCAAGGCAATAGGGGAAATTTGCAAGGATCTATGTCCAAATTGATGTTAGCAAACTAGTTGTCACAAAAATTGAGCTTCACGGTTTCATTTAACAACTCTTGTACAAGTTTTTTCTCTTTGTTAAAACTGTGAATGTATAGGACACTGAAAAGAGGTTTGCATGGTAAACGCTACTGGCACAAAAACTTTAGAGGTGACTCGGAAGCTAAATAGAAGTCCAATCCTTACCAACCAGACCTAGGAAAAAAATCCAAAGGAGGATGAATATGAGGAATTGCTTTTAGTTCAAAAAGGGAAGAAATAAAACTAGATAGGAAAGTCCAAAGCACATAGGGGAACGACCGGCACCGAGGTAAGGATGCTTAACCCGACTCACTAAACAATCCACCCCATGATGCCCTGTAGCATCTTCATTGTGTGACATGGTGAGGCCGGTAGGAACTTCCGATGAAGGAGAACGTCTGAAGGGGAGATTTCCCAAGATGAGCTGTCTAAAACACTCAGAAAACAGAGGTTAAGAGGTCCTCGGAGTCTTTTTCCGGGGAGGAGCCTCCAACGCCCAAGTCAGTATTTTGAAAGTGGAGAGAAAGTATTAAGGGCCAAGGATTCTTGCCTGTTACATTTTTTCGGGGGAGAAAAAAGAGATCCCTTGTTAAGGCCATTTCCTAAGTATATATAGGAGGGTATGGCCTGTTCAGATAACGACACGTGTTCGGTCAGATGTAGTATGTGCTTTTGGACGTGGGGGCCTTTAGCCGCCTGTAGGCTTATCGGGCCACGGGCTAGCACAGGAATAACCCTACATGACAAGACATAGACGGCATCGGCGTGTCAGAGCGCATATGAGGGCGACGTGTAGCGTGTGCAATAGACATGTCAGAGACTCCTCAATTGCTTTTGTCATAGCCCTGAGGTCCTCTTGGTTGAGGTCACCCTTTGGGATGAGGACCCTTCCCCCTAAGTCATCTCAACAATTCGGGGGATTCCTCAGCGCTAAAGCTCCTCATTCGGGGGGATTTTCCCCTGCCAAAGGTGGCTGGTCCTTCTTCCCCGAATGTGGTTTGACCGCTTTTTTGAGGAAGGTGACACGCTACTTTTTTGAGGTCAATACTGTCACTCCCGGGGCTGCTGGTGGGCCAACGAGGTCGTATGCCCAAGGCGTCAGACTTTCTCTTTCCCAGCTCGGCATGGGTAACTCTTCTCGGTTTCCCGAACATGGCATCTGGCCGAAGTTCACAGGTTAAAGGGGGCGATAGCACTTCGGCTATCAACCCAAATCCTTTGACAAAGATGGCACAGTATCACTAGCATTCAATAAAAAATCAAGTAGTTGTAATGGGACACAACAGATTGTGTCAAATGGCCAGAAAATGATCACTTCAAGAACAAGAACCTCTGGACAAGCCCAATGGGCTGAGTTGAAATTGAAAGAAGTCATGGTGAGTTAGACCAGCCTAACATATCCTCCTACCAGCCTAGCCCTATACAATTTACAAATATTCCCAATCTAGGGGGAAACCCTAGCTTTCTAAACTTTAGATTCGATGAGTTGTAAAGCTCCTTAGGGAAAGATGATGATGGAGCTAATTATCCGTCAGATGCTGACAACACTAGAAGATCAAGATTTTGAGTTTTATCTTAAAAAAGGGAAATTTCATTAAAGCTTAGGATTTCATAGAGCTACTTATGCTGAAGATGCCGAAGCTAGGGGATGAAATGATGGAGGAAATAATATGTGACACCAGGCACAATCTCCGTATTGTACCAAAATGAGTAAAACCAGAGGAACACATAGACAAAATCTATACGTCATTCATTCTAGTGGACGCACATGCAATCCTTCAATAAAGACTATCCTCCACAATTATCTTCTAGAAATATGGGTGTTAAAGGGATCAATCAAAAGATTGATGGGACAATGAAGGGAAAATGGTGCTTTGACAATAGATCTGCCAACAATGGTACTCGATTAGATTACAAAATTCTCAGTCCATAGCCAAATGGACTACTGCAACATGCTTCTACGGGATCAGGAGACAGCTACATGGACACTAATCACTCAAATAACAGTAGACTCAAAACCCAATAATAACCTCCACCGAGTATTAATAGTACTACACCACTTCAGGAATATGGATCTCATACTAAAGAATGAGATGATGGGAAAAATATTGAACAAAGGGAGATAACACAGTAGATTCTGGGAAACTCCCATCTTCCTCAATTTGAGATGAAGATTATCCTTTGGAATACAAGGTGCAAGAAGCCCAATTTTCAAAAGATCAGCAACTGATTTAATTCTATAACGGCCCTCCAAGTATTAGACCAGTGATGGTTAGGTAAGGCTTCATTACAAGCTAAGTAATCCCGTACCAAATATTTATTAAGTATTTCAAGCAAGTAGGAAGGGTTAGAAAGGTTCCTCAAACACAATTGGCACCTAAGTGTCGCCAAGGGTAATTTGATAATTTTGTCCTAGGTGAGGAGTAAAGCTTTAATTATGGTATACCAGGGTCTTTAAGGCATAAATGACCCATTAAATCAAGATTATAAGCTTCAAAGTTCATTAGAACCATAGAACGAAGGGTAAGGACCTAAATTGCACTAAGTGTTAATTTGGAGACTTGTTGTGCTTTATATGTATAGATGGCCTAGGAACTTAGCTTGGGGCTTAGTTGGAATTGTGGAACTCTTATTTGTAACCCCAAGTGGTGACATAAATTGGTAGAGGGGTCCAAATGAGAGTAAACAAGGCTTAAGGGCAAGTTTGGACAAGGAGAAAAAGTTGGAGTAGGGATGAGGTTGTATAAGACTTATGTGGGAGTTAGAGAATGGGCACTATTCACCATCTCTAACCTCTCATTTTTGTTTCTCTCTCTCTCTACCTCCATTAGAGCACATAATGAAGCTTTCAAATGAGCATTTCTTGGTGAAATCAAGAGCCCCCAAGCAAGTATATCAAAGCCCAAGCTAGGTAGAGATCATTGGAGGTGCAATTTGAAGTTTCTAAGGAGTTTTAGCTTAAGAACTTCAGGTAGTTCAAAACCCATGAAATTTCCTTGGTTCTAAGTTGTTTATGAGCTTGTAAATGGTCTTGATTTAGCTTCCTTGGTACCCATTTGAAAAGGAAACTTGCTTGGAACCTAGGAAATCCTTAGTGGATCTTTTGAAGCTTATGTGGATTTACTTGCTTGATTCTTGTATAATTGTGTTTAAGGTAAGGGGATTTCTTTTTTTTCCTTGTTATGTTAATGCATTTTCATCATATTTAGCATTGGGGATTAGTAATTGTAAGCTTAAAAGTCATTTGAACCATGTTTGAGTCATTCGTGCATAGTTTTTGTGAAAATCGATAAAGCTGGCAAGTTTCTAGCGCTGAGGTGCCATTCTGGGCACCTAGGCGTCAAAAACATTCATGCACAGATCATGCTTCTAAGGCCTAGGCATCAGGATACTCATTTTTAGATAGCATCAAATCAATTCTGGCACCAGGCTCATGCTGCAGCGCCATAGTTGCTTCGGAACTCATCCAAAAAGGTTATTTTTTGTTTCTAATTGGTTCTTAAACATCCTAGACATATTCCTAAGTATGTTTCAAGATTTAAAATGGAAATGGAATGAAGAACAAGTGACAAATGGATCAAAAGAAGTAAGGAGAATATGGTGTGTGCATAATTGAACCATATGTGTTTCTAAGGGTTTTTTGGTGCCCTAGTTGAGACTTGTAATCATTCCTAAGGTAGTCTAAATGAATTAATAGTGAGTAAACAAGTATTTAAAGCAAGGATCATGGTGAACTAGTAATGGTGAACTAGAACTGTAGCCTAGTTAACTAAGAACGGTGCATGTGCACTAAGGCACAGTTAGTGTGGGCAACTTATAGTACAACTTTTTGTAGCTTGGTAAGATGTTTTGGGTTAGTATTTCATTAACCCTAGATTATTTCAAGAGTTAAAAGAACTACAAAGAGTTAATGAAAACACCTAAGGGCCAAAGAAGGCACTATGAGGTTAATAGGGCCACATAAGTGCATTAGGGCACAATGTGAGCTCTAGGGCCCATAAGAAGCCTAGATTGGGTAATATGGTAGCTTGGCAAGGCTTGGGAGGTTGTTTAATACCCAAGTAAGTGTAAACTACCCTAAGGAATTAAGAAAAACACTAAAAGCTTTAAGTAGGTAGGTGACTTAACACTCAAGCTAAGTTACTTGGGCACATTAAAGAGTCTTTGAGGAGCAAGGTAGTTAAGCTAACTTAGTGTATTTAGGACCTTAATATATGCTAGGAAATGTAAGAAGCACTTAGAGCAAGCATGATTCCTAGTGATGGCCAATTCATCGAAGTGTAGCAAGTGCCAAGCCTAGTATTATACAAGGTTCACCAAGGAAAGTAGAGGCTTAGTAACACTTGGTCACCTAGTTGGGTCATAGAACTGAGGGACTAAAGTGGGAGCTTAGTACACCTAGGGGTGGAGGTTTAGTACGCCTAGCTACCTCTTTGGGTCTTAGGCCCGAGGAGCTAGAACGGGAACCTAGTATGCCCAAACTAGATTGGTCATATGCTAGTCAAGGTTCAGCATAGGAAGGGTGAAAGGTTAGTAACACCTAGTGGCCTAGCCTGATCTTCGACCTAAGGCACTAGTGTGGGACCTTAGTGCACCCAACTTGGCTTCGCCAAGTAGACTTGGATTACTCCTGCATATAATATTCAAAGGGAGGTTATTATGTGCTTAGGTGATAACCTGGCACAGTAGGCAAGTCAAGGCTTGCTAAAGTGAGTTCAGGGCCAGAACTCATTAGGAGAGGACTAGGATGAGGAAGGGTCCCAAGGGACTCGAGTATATGTGCATATATTAGACCTTAAACCATAATGAGCTTGCGGTAGATTTATGACATTTATTGTCCTATGTCCTCTAGTGTTTTATTTTGCAGGTACCCCTTGAAGACCCCTTACTAGGAATCTATGATTCTCACCCCTTAGTTTATGTATGCAAGTTTAAATAGTTTGGCCAGCAACCCAGGCTTGGTTGTTGAGCTAGTTGAGCAGGTATGAGTTATACTTTCTAGTTTTCATCTTCGAGTTTATTGGTTGTTGAGTACTAACTATGTTGGATTGACCTTAAGCAGTGATTGATCTAGGAGCACAAGGGGAGATCAAGGCTAAAGGCACTTGAGGAGCTCAAGTGGTTAGCCTAGTTTGGTCATCTTAGTATGTTATGCTTGAGTACTTAATTATACTAGATGCCTTTAGCAAAATTGGTTAGTTTTAACATTGGTCATCTCAGTTTATGATTCATGTACATGACTGAATAATGTACATAGGGTTAATGCTTGTAGAAAATGTGTTTATGGCTTTGGCTAATTTTAAAATTGCTTTTAAATGTGGATTTGCCACTGTTTTGAATGTTTTAATTTATGTTTAAATTTTCATGTTGAAGCGAATCATGCATTATTTAATGCTAGTATCTAGGTTAGTAAGCTTAGGTCATGTGCATTAATTTTAATTACAAGCATAGAAACCAACAATTACAAACCAAAACCCGAGAATTTCCCTAAATTCCTAGCAGTCCTAGGCAGCAAGCAGCCATAAACGGCCTAAGGCTACTACAAATTCAGCATCTTAGACCAACCATTATTGTTATTATGGAGACCAAGCTCATGGGTTCCAAAATGAAGGAAGTTAGTGAAAGCCTAGGTCTAACGGGAATTTATCATATTGATTCCTTCGGGATCTCAGGGGGAATCTAGCTTTTTATGGGAATTCATCATATTGATTCATCATTTTTATGGCTTTTTATCCTCCCTTTACTTGTTGGTTACTATCTGCTATATATGCTAATACTAAATTTGGAAAATTTATGGATCTTTGGAAAGAGCTCTATCCTTTTGTGGATACTTACAAAGATCCTTGGTTGATAACAGGTGGTTTTAATCAATGTCTTAATAAATTTGATAAGTTTGGATGTAAATCGATTGATTTAAATAAATCTGCTTCACTGAATTATTGCCTAAAACATTATAGTATGGTTGATCTCGAGTTTGAAGGGTCAAGGTTCACTTGGTGTAATTTAAGGAAGGGGAAGGGGCCTTATCAGATAAAGACTTGACAGAACCTTTGCTAATCAAGGCTGGCTTTCCTTTTTTTCGAAGGCCTTTATAAAACACCTGCCTAAAACTATTTCGGACTATGGTCCTATCCTAATTAACCTTCTTAACAACCCTCCCCCTTCTTCAAATAGACCCTTTAGGTTCCTCCCCATGTGACAGAGCCATCTTGACTTTCGAACGCTACTCTAAAATTGTTGGCAACCTTCCACTACCGTTCTCCTAAACCTTAAGAATTTAGAGTCTGTGCTTTCTACTTGGAATAGGGAGGTCTTTGGGGACATTTTTAGAAATAAAAGAAGAGTCTAGACTAATCTTCAGAGAATCTAAAGCAAGCTTGATAAGGGTTTAACCCTTTTCTTGTCATTCTTAAAGCTAAGCAAATAAGATTATATGAAGAGGTTTTGGACCAGGAAGAAATGCTCTAGTGCCTCAAGTCTAGAATTAACTGGCTTACTGAAGGTGATAAAAATACTAGGTTTTTGCACAATACCACTTTGGTTAGGCGTAAGAAAAATAAAATTATGAGCTTGATGGATTGAAAGGGAAAAAGACCTTAATAGCCATATTGTCAATTTCTTTACGGCCCTGTTCAATTCTGACCATGACAGTAGGATTCCTAGTGACTTTAATAGACTTAATGTCCTTATTTAGAGGAAAACTAACCTTGAGGACCTGGACAATCAAATGTGAAAAGATTCAACAAGCTCTGTTCAATTTAAATCCTACTAAAGCCCCTAGCCCTGATGGTATTCACGCTTGTTTTTACCAAGAAAATTAGGAAATCATATGACCAAATATTAATGAAGAAATTAAGACTGTGGTGAATAGTTGTAGGATCCTTCAGGGGTGGAATGAAATGTTGATTGTCCTTATTCCTAAAACTAAAAAACCTGGCCTTATTTCTAACTTTAGTAAGTCTCTGTAATGTCTGATATAAAATCATCTCTAAGCTCATTATCCAGAGAATTAGGATGGTCATCGATGATTTGGTCAGCCCATGGCAAATTAGCTTCATTCCTAGTAGGAAGGGTTTTGAAAATGCTCTAATTGTTCAAGAGAATGTCCATTATATGAACAAAACTAAGGGGAATACTTTAGGTATGCTGATCAAGTTTGACCTTAAAAAGGCTTATGACAGAATGGAATGTGGCTTTTTTTAGGAAACCTTGACCTTGTTCAATTTTCCTGATAAACAAATACTCTCTCTTTTTCATATTAATTGGCCCTTTTACCTTTTTACTAAAGTTTGACTTAAATATATTTATATTAATATGTATTGAAAAAAAATACGTAAAAATTATATTTTGAAACTATAATCTTTAAAGTTGCATTTTCATATAAAAAGATCATATTTTGATGATGAATTTTAAAAGAAATAAAATTATAAATTAATTACTGTGAATAGTAAAGGGGACAACTTTTATGAGACAGAAGAAGTAAGTCTCATAATGTCTTGCCTGCCCACTGCTGAGTGTAGGGTGCTGATTAATAGGGCCAAATTTGACAAATTCTAACCCCCTAAAGGCTTAAGGCAGAGGGATCCGTTGTCCCCCGATATCTTTATTCTCTACTTTGAGTACTTTGCCCACAAAATCATTTTAGTTTGTAATGAAAGGGATTGGGAACCTATCAATATTTCCCAAAAAAGCCCTAGTATCTCCCTTCTCTTCTTTGTTGATGATATCATTTTGTGTGCCAAGGCTACCTATAGAAGTGCTCAAACCATATGGTCAATGCTTAGTCAATTTTGCAAAAGATCTGGGTAGAAAATAAGCACATCTAAATCCAAAATTCTCTTCTCCAAAACATGCATTGAGCCTATTAGAAAAGGCATCACCAACATCTTAGAGATGGAAGAAGTTCATAATTTTGGGCAATACCTTGGATTCCTTATAACTCATAAGAAATGGACAAAAAAAAGTGCAATTTCATCACTGAAAAGCTGAACAGAAGGCTCTTTACCTGGGAAAGGAACAATCTCTCACTTGTAGGCCGAGTAACTCTAGCCCATTATGCCCTTAACTCTCTCCCAAAGTATTACATGCAAATTAACAAGTTGCCCAAGTCCATCCTTGGTTACCTAAATAAAACTAGCAAGAATTTTATTTAGGAAGTTTGTAGGGAACCAAAGAGTTGTATCTTTTAGCTAGGACTTGATCACTTGCCCCAAGAAAAGTGGAGGCCTCAACATAAGAGAAATGAAATCCTTGAACAAAACTTGGGCTTGCAAAACTGGCAGGGATTTACTCAATAAAAATGACAAGCTCTAGGAGCAAGTTATCCTAGCCAAGTATGGTAACAAACCTGACAATAAGACGACTTCCCTTTTTTACAAATAGATCAAGCAAACAAAGATTTAATTAAAAAAGGTTGTTGCTGGGTGATTGGCACAAGAAAATTTACGTTGTTTTGGAGTGGCCATTCAGTAGCAGGAGGAGCCCTTGAGAAGCCTTATACAAGGACCTCTTGACAAGAATGAGGAGGATTTCATTGTCGCTGATATCAAAAGTTGAGCTATATGAGATTAGTCCAATATCACTTTTGACCTCCCTTAAACCATAAAAGACTTAATCCATGGGAAGTCTATTCCCTCATACTCAGTAATGCCTAATTAGTTATGTTGATGGCTATCTCAGCTAGGAAAGTGTAACCTTAAGACTGTGTACTGGCCCACCAAAAGCACCAAAGATTGTTTTGAGAACTGGAGTTACATCAGCATCTTAAAAACCATACCTAAAGTTAAGCATTTCATATGGCTCTTAAGGCATGAAAGACAGCTAACTAACCTGCTCATCAGTACCTGGTTCAATAGACCTACCTCATTTTACTGCAATTGCAATAGCCATTTGGAGACTATTAAACATTTGTTCACTAGATGCAGCTGGTTAACTCTGTTGTATAATGAACTTAACATTGAGCACTCACAATCCCACAAAACCTAGAATGAATGGATAAAAAACACTTGTACTTCTACCAAAAAATCTGGTTTATTTGACATCCCTATTTCTTATGTTTTTCCTCTCTTTCTATCGCATATTTGGAAAATAAGAAATTAGTTTATTTCAGCAACCTCTTCCTCTCTCATGAAAAAATTATATCTAATATTAAGCATGATGTCATTCATCATTTTGTTGTTCCTCCTCTCAAACGAAAACCCTATTAAAGTTCTCACTAATACCATATAGTGCCCCTACCTTAGATGGTTTAAACTAAATTGTGATGCTAGTGTAGAATATCATGGGATAAGTGGTGTGGCATCCATCATTAGGGATCATAATGTCTATTTTGTCATTATGTTAATTAGACATATTGGTGTAACTAACCCCTTAAAGGCCGAGCTGTGGGTGTTACGTGACGGTCTATAGCTAGCCTCCCTAATGGGGCATAAACAGCTAAAAGTGGAGAGTGATAGTCAACTGGCCATCCAAGCTTTCCTTTCCAGCTCTCTATCAAAATCTGCACTAACTTTCTTCCTCAAGTCCCTCCTTAACCAAATAGAAAACTATAAGGTACGACACATCTTCTGGGAAATGAATCAAGCAGCAAATGTTTTTTCTAAGTATGTTATTATTGAATATGGGGATTTTGTTATTTTGGATCATGTTCCTAACTTTCTTGTTGACATTGTTAAGAAGGATGAGCAGGGTGTAATGTAGACTAGACAGATTCCTAAACCCTCATAGGTTTTATTTTGTTTGTTTTTGGTTCTATACTATGACTATCTTTCTCTAATTTTATTTATTCCATTTTTATCCAAAAACAAAGGAACTCCTCAATGTTCCTAATGAGATTTTCCTATAAATCCCAAGCTAACTTGGAATCCTTCATCAAGCCTTAGGTTACTGCTATGAAATATAACTTAAGGAATTATCTCTTACCAGGACAGCTTTAGCGTTGAACCTTTTAACAAAGTTCCTTAAGGACTCATCTTTAGCCTCCTATATTTTTAGTAGATGAGATGCTGTTTTGGGAGTCAACCTGCTTCCCAATAAGTGTCATAGAAATGTTTGGGAAAGGCTCTTGAATAACTGAAATTGACATCCTCAACCAGTCCAAAACTTTGAGGTCATTGTACCTGTTAAAGTGAAGCTAAATGCCTAGCCCATGATTGCATCTGATGCCTTTTGCAACCTCATGGAGGTGATGTAGCACTGCCAATGGTTGATGTGATCCGTAAGGCCATCGTAAAGTTAATTTTCAGCATCTTAAAGTTGTCAGGAGTATGTGCACTGTTGATTTCATCCTTAAACGGTAGGATCCACATATAGTTTATGTCTACCAAGGGATCATGGGTTCCTTGAGGTGACTTGGAGACTTTCATGCGTTCCACCATCTAATCTGACCTTTGTAAGATAACACTGATGTCGCTGGTGCCTGGCCCATTAAACTTTGCTTGAGACGCCTGTGGCCAATCCCTAAGGGGAATCCTAGCTCGAGACCTTTGTAGTTCATCCCGGGATAGAGCTCTGTCTACATGTTTTGGTTCCAAATGGCTTTTTGGTACCTATTCTTGTGCCTCAGGGAGAGCTATTTTGACCTCTTACTATATGGCAGCCCTTAATTGTTTGAGAAGAGCATGTTGGATGGCTTGGAATTGGTTATCGTCTAACGCAGCATACCTTTTTTAGTGTTAGTGTTGTACCCAAAAACCAATCATGAGATGATTGTATTTTTGCACATTGAGTCATGATATTTTATTGAGGCATTAATCCAGCAATTATGTTTGTTGTTTTGTTTCTGCGTAACGTAATAAACATAATTGTAACCCTAGAATAATGATATTCTTAAACGTCCCTAGTATAGTATTATTGTGGAGCGGGTTGCAATAATACATAATGACTAGCATATGTGGAGACTAATATGAGATATGTAGTCTACATATGGGTACAAGTTGGAGAACTTGTGTACTGGACCGACCCACCATGAGAACACTACATGGATCGTTATATGAGTGTCATAAGTGATTCTCATAGTGATCATGGTATATGTAGTCCTTCGACCTAAGATCATCAAGGTTCCCTACATGTGAGTCACATACTTTGATACTTTCCTTTGTTGCTCGTAACTGAGTGAACTTGAAGGAGGTCATTGGGTATGTCACATATCATGCGGAGGGATTTGTATGATCAAGATGGGATTTGTCCCTCCTATGTAACGGGAGTGATATCTTCGGGCCCCTTGATAGAGTAAGACTTAGAAAAATGCATGGCCATGCTCGGATGAGTTGATATACGATATCAATGTCATCAGTTTAAGTTGGTCTACTTGGTAATCAAGAAACCAAAGATTGGGCTATACGAGAGTGACACATTCCATGTCTCGTGCTTAGTCTTGATATCTTGGACAAAAGGGACAATGGCATATATCGGTGATGATCATAAAGGTTTAGTCGAATCATCGACAATCTTGTCACTTGGGTAGCAATGATGTGTTGCTAGACACCGCTCATTGCTTATGATCATAAATGTGATTTATGATCATTGCCAACGTGGTAAGAGCCTATTGGGTCGCACACATAGAGCTATTTGGATCATTAGAGTGCATGGGCTAATAATTTGGGTTTTGGTTTCACAATAATTTCGTATTAATAATGGGCCCAATAGTTGAGCCATTATTAAGCCCGAAATTAAAGCCTAATTGGATTAGGGCTTTGAAACCCATTAGGCCTGGAAGTTGAGTCTCACTATAAATACAACTTCTAGTGAGAAATTCGCAGGTCTCCTTGCCCTAGCCTCCCAAAAGGACAGCCACACTCTTCTCTTGCAATTCCTTGGAGGACGCAAGCTAACACTGCGAGCGCAAGAAAAGCGCATCTGCCGGGACGTGGTGGAAGCGTGGTGATCCCGAGAAGCTCGTGTGAATACCATAGAGAGCTTGAACACGTCAACTGTTCAAGTTTTGTGATTCGACTCTACAGTTGAGTGAGAGATCTCAACCGAAAATTAAGTATGAAAATTTTCGAACATCCGGTTTACCCCGTTTCACTTGGATCCTGGAGGGTTTCGGTTAAATTCCGCTGGGCTGTTTGGCTCCCGAAACTCAACATTTAGGATCATAAGGAAGCAATAGGGGCTTACCGCAAGCAACACTTTATTCTCCCTCTACATTCTAAAGATCTACTAAGCCTCCCAACTGGTTTTGAGGGTCCCGCCCATCATTGCTGCCATGCTCATGTTAGGAGGATCCAGGTCCAACTGTGATCTCATCATAGTTACCATTTTCATTCTCACAAATGTTGCCAAATTGATAGCCAAAGTTCTAACAATCGAACTAGGTGAACTAGCCTTGAATCTTGGGCAGTACAAACCAAAAAACCAATGTTCAAAGATACCGTTAGAGCCTTAGGATGTATGCCTGAAAGAAATCCTTCAAACGGTCAAATTAGTTTCCTGAATAAGAGTGAAAAGCTATAATATGAAGAATGTAGTTATTATCACGTACCTTAATATTGCCAATGGGGTTCTTTTTTTATAGTATTGGGAAGAAATCATAGGAGAATCACGTCAACGGAGGAAATCCCGTAACGGAGGAATTATGTTACTTTAGTGACCATTTCCTTTATTATCAAGGCCATAACAGACTTGTTAGGCCATGGAGGTAAGGAATTAAAAAGCTAAGCTAAGCTTTAGGCCCTATGACTCTGGTTCAAATCATCTGGGCCTGTACATGGGGCCATATAGTATTAAGTTTGAAGGATAGCATGGTAAATAAATTTACTAAATATAAAAATATTGTAAAAATTTGGTACTATTTAAAATAAAATATGTTATGAAAATTTTAGGACAAATTATTTTACAAAAAATGATATTATTAACTGATAAGTATATTAAAAACCTTACTTATGGCATATTCACATGTCCGCGGTGCATCTAGGATGTCATCTCCACCTTGCGACAACACCAATACCTCAATGGCCAATGACATAAACAAGATTCAACAACAATATCACTGACCCATGTTGCAGCACCCAATTGGATAGCTTAAGAAGGCAATTTTAGCTATTTCCTTCCACAGTTCCCAAACGGAGAAACCACTACTAAAGTAAGGGCATTTTCCATTTGGTAATTAACATATGCTTTCGACCTTTGGTGATATGTTTTAAACTTTACCAACTATCATCGTTGGTAACTGGTCTAGGTGGCCAATAGGTAGGCCATTTACCAATGTGCAAGGCCTTGGTATATTTCTAAGGGCTTCAGCCATTTGTAATTTTTTAATGGCCTTGGCCATTAGCAATCTTTTTGTTCTCATATGCTTACCTATCATCAATAATTGGTTTGATGCCAAAAATTTTGTCCTAGACTACGTATTAGGCATGACTATTAACCTTGTAAGATAGTATGAGAAACAAATGTTGATTTAAATTTCCTATAGAGAATTTCGCCCACATTTTTACTATTAGTTCTACTGTTAACTATTACTTTTTGTTGAACTGGAAATGAAATTTCTATACTAGGATCTATTTTAGGTCCATATTAATTTGTTATAACTTTTTTCTATAGTTTTTATTGCTTTCTATGTTCCGAAATGTCCACCTAGTGGCATTAGTCTGCCTAGCTAGACTTCCAAATAAGTAGCTATTAAATAAGAGAAGCTACTTAAGGTCATTTTTCTATGTTTTTAGGGTGATACGCTAAGATATTCCAAAGTTTGTTGAATTTTTCAAGGCATTACTTTATAACATTATGGAATTATTGTGTTTTTGCCATATTGATGACTTGGTATTCATAGAGTAATGATGACATTGTAAAGTCGAGCCTTGGTATAAAGATTTAGGTTACTATTAAATATTACAAAGATAGTTTCTAGTGGCTTTGCTTTGGAAACTACTTTAATTTTTTGTACTAGAAAATTTACTAGCATCCTAGACTGCTGGTAATTTACTAATGTTTAATTGTATTGGTAGTTATCACAGGTCTTGGCTGCTGGTAAACTATCAACTATTTAGACCATTGATAAAGTACCATTGGTCGAGGCCATTGATAATTTACCAATGGTCAAATACGTTGATAAATATCAATAGCTTAACATGTTGGTACCAATTTGACCATTGGTACAAAGTGTTCGACCTTATACTGTTGGTAATTACCAATTGTCCTATTACCAATAGCCTAACGTTAGAAATTGTGAATGACTCGATATTAAGTCATTAGTAAGTTGATTACCACCATATGGATTTCCAACGGCCTCTTACCATCGACTATGCATTGGTAATTTCAAAATTATTATCGTGAAATCATTGGTAATGGCTGCTGAAAAAATGACCTTATTTTAGTAGTGAATCGATGGCATTTGTTTGGCTCATTTAGAGTTTCCTCTTTTATGTTGAAATTCGATGGGATATTCTTAAGGTGAACTAAAAATCCAAAAAAAGGTTTCATCTTTGTAAAATATTTTGAAAGGGTTATGGATATCCTCTGTTTCCAGCATTAAAGAAAAACATATACAAACATGCACACATGGGCACACATATGCACGGATGAAAGGAGATTGCTGGAGTCCATTACTTCTAAGCAAAAGGTGTGACAAGTTCCAGGTGAAAGCTTCAAGTATATATAGAAAGAAGAGGGAAGCAATTCCTATTCTTAATTAAGTTAAAGAACCATCGCTCATTACATTTGGTTTTTTGTTATAGATCATACAAAAATGGATTTCAATTGGGGCAGATAATTGGTCACCAGAGGCTTTGGTGGCACCGCCAAAATCATCACTTGTTACTCCTTTGACACTCTAAGAATCCGGCAATAGAGCTCAATCCTTCGCACCACATTGGCCGTGGACGGGGTTGGTAGGCTCTTTATAGACATGGGAATGCCATTGGCATCAGTCACTTTCCAAGTCCTTTGTCCTTCCCTTGCTCATATGTTTCTTGGGTTCTTGAGATTAATTTAACATTCTGATTTTGATTGAATTTAAAGTTCTCCTTTTGCCCCTAAATAGAGTTCTTAGCAAATAAAGTAAATGAAAAAGGTTTTGGATTCACATGAAAGTTGGTGTTTCATAAGCTAGAGCTAAACCTTATCTTGTTGGATGAATTGTTAATGAAAAAGAAATGTCCAAGGGAAATTTTCAAACCATTTTGGTACCCAAATCTAGTTTTCATGATTACTGAAAATATTATGGATTTGGAGATTTTGCTTTCCTTTTCTAACTTTCTTTCATCCCTATGATAGCTATGAAAACAACAGAGAAAGTGATTGGGTTTGATTTTTCTAAATGCCATTGTCCAAGTTTATAGTTACTTGCGTACTTTAGTTGTCCGATATTATGATCTATGATACATGCTACCATGGTGCGAGCTGCTCAGGTGAGTTGGCTAAGAGATATCGAGGGAATAAGGAAGGTCTAGAGTTGAATTTCAGACCTTCCTATTTTTACACATAATGCTCTAAAATATTAATTTAATACTTTTCATGTCTTGAAAAAATAGATATTTCCCTTTGACCCTTAGATATATGTATATCCTAACCCTTAACTTGTAGACAGTGATTTTGATTGCAAATATCAACAATAACAACAACAGCAATAATAATAATAATTATTTGATATTTGGCATTATGAAACTTTTGAAGATCTCTGCTGACGTGTTATTCTTAGTCAGAAGTGGTCAAGTTGTTAGTTCTAGTCGATGTAGGTAGCTTGGAATGCTTTGGTTTGTTTTCTTTGTCATAACTGTGGATTGTTTGGTAAGGGAAAATGACATTTTTTTTTATCATTTTAGTTGCGTGTCTTTATGTTAAAACTAAGCCAAACTCTTTTTGTGCTTTGATATATTGAACATGCGTGATCAAGTCCTACCTGCCAAGGTTCAGCAGCCCATTAAGCTGGCGACTTGTTATGCTGAGGTCATCGAGCTTGAGTCCGCCTGAGCTTGAACTGTGGGTTTATACAATCTTTGCAGCAGCTATTTTTTTTTTTTTTTTTGACCTTTTTTATGGATGTTTAACAAAATTTTCAACTTTAGCTCAATTTAAGTTAAATATTGAGAATGCCTTGTTGAGCTTGAGTTAAGTTTCATCCATCAAGCCTATTGAACCACTGAGCATGGTTCAAGAGCTGCCCTCAATTAAGCTTGAGCCTTGTTATGGTGAGTTGACTCCAGTACAAATCTTATTGAATCGACCTACTTTAGGCTTTCTAATCCTCCCGCACTAACCACTAATTAAAGGGAATAAATCCAAAGTATAAAGTAAAAGTTGAATCCTAACCAACTATGTGATATAGCAATTACTATGGGGATGAAATAATTGTATGTTAGTTTGTTTAGACATTTTTGTTGTTTTGTCCCTATGCGTGGAATAAATCACAAATAATGTTGGGTAACACCGTTGTGTATGCTCTATAGGAGACCTAAACTTTACGCGCAAATGTGAGCATTTCTTTTACATTAATCTATTAATCGTTTATATTAAATTTTGAAATTATAATTTAAACCAACTAATCCTTGTAGTAAATTTAAACCAACTAATACTAATAGTTCGACAGTTAGTAGCTAATTAAAAATATTAACTTTGGTATTTTCATTTGAGTAGCTATAAGGTATAAGGGGTTCACCTCACTACTATCTCACTTTTGTATTATTTATAAACATGTCACCGTGTTTTGGACAGTATATCTTACACAGTGCACAACACATTTTATAGGATTGTCACTGCATTTTAAACAGTACATCTTATGAAATGAACAACATTTTACAGAATAGCATATTTGAATAAATGAAATATAACTTTTTATTAAACGGGACAACATAATTTATGAACGATATATAGTCCATAATGAATAACATATTACAGAATAACACATTTTATGTGAATGAAATAGAATAATACTTCTTACTGAACAAAACTGTGGTGTTAAATCTAACTATACCGGTCAAGAAAAAGGTATGAGACAGGCAAAATGATACGAGACAGGAAAAATGAGCCTTTTTTATTTTATTTTTTTAGTTTTAGATGTTTTTAAGTAAAATGTATAATTATTATGTTTAATTGAATGCATGTATGTAAAATTTTCTTAGACATTTGAAAGAATTTGGTATTTTTATTTCTTCTATACTCCTTAAAGTTATATTTTTATTTTATAAATGTATATTTTTATTTTATAAATGTATATTTATATTTTAAAAAATATAGATACATGTCATATGCACTTTAAACACACACTTTTAATAGCTATTATATTCTATATGTTCATATGTATATATGTGATATATATAATATATAACTGATACATCCGAAATACAATGATATGATACCGGCACTGTACCGTATAACTGAAAAAACAGTATGATATTTAGTATGAGATTGAAGCCTTGAACAAAACAGTGCAACAATCATTCTAAAAAAATCTATACAATTTCTCTCTTATTCTCTTATTTGTCTTCAACTGGATTCCGATCATCTAATTTGGCTGATACATTGCAATTGAAGATAGGGAACAACAAAAGCAATGGCAGATCTCATGAAGTAGGCAAACCAAATGGCGGTAACCGAACTTTTGGGCAAAATAAAATGTGAGGAAGAAAAGCGAATGACAGAATTGTAAATATTTTAAAGGTATAGATGGGAGTATTTTATCTTCAGCTTTTTCACATATTGATATGAATTATGCTACCATTTGAGGTTAAAATGTACATTCCTATAACGAGGAAAACAAATTGTATTTTCCTCAGACATTGGGTTAAAGTGCACGGTTTTGTGCAAAAGGGATATAACATGGAAATTAAACAAGTACTATGCTAGCTTTTCTTGTCCTGTCAACTGAAATCGGTTGGCAAAGCGATGCTTCCGTCTGGGATGAGCTCTTCCCATTTGCATGGTCAGATTAAAATGTTAAATGGGACTCGAATTTTTCAAAATTTTGAGAAACATGCAAGTTATCTTTTAATTTTTACTATCATAATATATACATTTATAAAATGCTTATGTGAGCAGAAAAAAAAAACGTCCTTCCTTTTTTTGGGTTGTTTAAAGTTGCCCATAAACTTTCAGTGATATTACTACTCTATAGCATTTGAAAATATATGCTTATTCCTTATTTATTTAAAGTTGTCAATCAACTATTGGTCAAATTACAGTTGTCTCCATGCGGTTTAGGAATATACACTTTTTTTCTCTCTCTCTCTCTCTTCTTTTGCAACATTCGGAAAAAATTTCTAAAATCATAATTTAAAATATCTGGTAACCAATTTATATAATTTTATGTTGTCTGATTTTTTTTAACAATTATAATTGATATCTAAAAAATAGTATTTCACATTTACATAATTTACATAGAGGCAAAAAATAATGATCTAGAAATTTCTTTAACTGTCAAAAAATATTATATAAATTTTAAATAATTGTCCAATAGCTTTTTATTTACTAGAAGACAGTTATCGAGTAGTTTAATATATAAGATTTCAAAAGTTACTGTAAAAAAATTAAAAAAAAAGTTATGTTAAAAATGTAGATTTTCAAACATCCGGTATAATTGTTATATATGCAACCCCACTGACTAACAATGGCAGAAAAATAGCAGGAATGTATATTTCTGAGTGCAATATGACCCAAAATTCACGAGTGTTAAAAAAAAATCCTTCGAACAAAAATAACAAATAATTTTGCATTGTTATTTGAAACATTTTGATACAAACATCTTTAAATCGTAAAAAAGTTGGTTTCCTAATCAATTACACGACTATGAATCCTATAGTTATCGTCATCGGCCCATTATTGCACAAAACAAAAGATAAACTTTTAAAACTTCTTTGCGGAAAAAAGACTCTTATGCCTTTTTCTTTTTTAGCTTTTCTTATTTTAAGGAGTGATTGGCTTCCTTTTCATCTGTTTTAAGTGCGGAAAACCATTTTTTCTTCTTCATTCAGTGTGGAAATTGTTATGCGTATGTAGCTTGTGCTTGAGTGGCCGTTAGTCATTGTTGGAACATTTTTCTGTTCCATATGTAGTTTATAAGTTCAATATAAATAAAAAAATTTATTTTTGGTTATTTGATTTTAATTATTTTTATAAATTAATTAAAATTTAAAGAGTTATGAATTTTTTAACAATTGCATTTTTTGTAAGGAAAATACCCTTTCAAGAATAATTGTGTCTATTTTAAGAGACACACATTAGGTTAAAAGTTATGTTTTTCTATTTTCTATATAAATTAGTCATTTCATAAATTTGAGATAGATTTTTCATAGAACTTTGTTGTGTCCTGAAGGTTTATTACTGGTGTTTTATGGTAAAATGTTAAATATCGTTACTGCTAGGTATACCGCACCCTAAACTTTTAAGATATACCGCATGGTATACCGTGCCACATACTGTTACTGTTTTTGTAAAAAAATAAATGTTAGAATATTATTTTAAGATAACATAAATTCAATAATTTTTTTTACACATTTTATATATATTTTAATTTTTCTCATTATAATTTGTCAAATATAAATAAAATATATATGGTAGAAGATATTTTTTAATTAAAAAAATATAAAAAAAATGTTATATTTAAAGAAAAATAAATAATACTCAGAAAGAAATCAATTTATTGATATAAGAGAAAAATCAATATTTTAATAATAACAATGCATTTTCTAATACCACATTGAATTCCTAGGTAGCTTAAAGTAACCATTAAATTTTTATGTTAACTAAGAAAAGTAACCAAAAGAATAAAAGCAAATATTTATTTTGTGATATATGTATTAATTACATTTTAATATTTTAGTATATATTTATTATATTTTGATGTAAAATGATAAAAAAAAATATCTCACGCATATTTGTAAAAAATAAAATATCGCAATACATACCTCTCGGTATTTGTTGTATACCATAGTTTTTTGACAAAATATACACAAAAAGTTAGTAATATGTGAAATATCATGAAATACCATATTATACCACATGATAAAATAATAAAGGGTTAATATTTTCAGTTGTCCCTAAACTATGCCCATGTTGCGTAATCATCCCCAAACTATCATGTGTTGCACTACTCGTTCTGAAACTATTTAATTGTTGCTATTTCATCCTGCTGTTAACTAAACCATTAAATATGGACAGAAAAATGACGTGGTCGTTGATGTGACATGAAAAAAATGATGTGGCTGCTGATGTGGCACCACTTTTCGGTCCATATTTAATAGTTTAGTTGACGTCAGGATAAAATAGTAATAATTAAATAATTTCAGAACGAGTAATGTAACACATGATAATTTGGGGATGATTAAGCAACATGGGCATAGTTTATGGACAACTAAAGATATTTACCCAATGATAAAATAAGAAAATATTTATATTGCATACTGCTTACCCACAATAAGTAATATACCACAATATTTAATTCAATGCTGTATAGTTGGAAAATAATTATCTTAAGAAAGTAAAATTATTTCACACCTTAAATTCTTCCTTCATCTTGGGCCTCTCTTTTTTTTCTAATAGTCATTCCCTCCATGTGAAAGTGATGGATAAATCATAATCAATCAACATACTGGGGAAAGTTCTGGGATTTATAGAATTCTAGAAATCTAAATAATTGTGATTTGTCTGTCAGTGTCACTCCCAAAATTAGGGAACGTTAGATTTGAGTTTTTATTAATGTATATTATGGTCACACGAGTGAAGTGTTAATAATTTTGAAGATGTTGGCTCCGGGTACTCTAACATAACGGTTAAGACTTGAGGGGATGTTTAGAGAGGTACAGTATTTAACTTCAACCTCCTCATTTTCAATACAATACAACAAACAAATTGTTTCGGTTCACCCTCGATTTCATGAAAAAGCTGGAAACCCCTTCCTTTCACTACAGTAAAAGGATGTAATAGTATATTATTTCACTTCCACTGAAGCTTCTGAATTCCAATTAAAAAAAAAAAGATCAGAGTGATAATATGGCCCCACGGTTTGCATTTCACAAAAATTAAAAAAACGTGTTTTAAAAGGATATTCTAGACTTCATAAAATATATAATTTTATTTAGTATTCTCTCTGTCGTAAATTTTATAATTTATTTATTTATTTTAAATTGTTCTATAATTTTTTATTTTTATCATTTTATTATATAGATGAAAAATGAAAAAATTTTAAACATGAAGATATATTAAAATTTATAACTTTTAAATATATTTTTTTAATTTTTTTTAATAAATATTAATATAAATAAATTTAAGTCAAATTATCAGAAAAGTCAAATAAAGTAAATATAATGAAACGAATGGAGATATAATATATACAAATATCATTGAGTATAAAAATAAAAAAATTAAAAAAAAAGGAACGTTTCCTTAAACAAGCAAGGCCAACACCCACTGACGGTGGCACCTGACTCACCACCACCGTGCAGCCATACTGATGACTGAACAGAGAAGATCGATGAACACTTCACACAATACGACAACGCAACAAAGGCGGTCCAGTGCGGACCACTACCACTGGTCAACGTGGCGGCACCCAATTGGGTAACTTAAAAGGACAATTTGGCCGCTTCCTTTCTCAGCTCCCACGGAGACCGAAATAGAACAGGAACCGGTGGCCTTTCTTTGGCTCCTTCCGACTTTCCTTCTCCTCCCTTCCCTTCACCTTCTCCTCACTTTTCACCGCGAGAGAGACAGAGGCAGAGACAAAGATAGAGAGAGAGAGAGAAAATCGAAATTGTTTCAGAAGAAAAAAAAAAGAAAAAGAAAAACCAGAAATTGCACCAAAAGGATTTCATTCCTAAAGGAGTGATCTTGCAACATTTCTGTGTTCAAGAAAAGGTGGATATTCCGAACGTGACTAAAGGATCCAGAAAAGGTTGCATCTTTGTGAATCCTTTCAAAAGGGTGATGGTTATACTCTGTTTCCCGGTTTAAACAAACACGCACGCACGCGCGCACATGGATGAAAGAAGATTGTAAGAGTCCAGTTCTTGCAAGCAAAAGGGTGACAGGTGGCAGGTGGAACTTCCTGGATATATAGACCGAAAAGGGAAACTGGTTTCGGGGCTCCCATATATAAGTTAGAGACCCATCGCTCAGGACATTTGGTTTTGATTGTTCTGGATGGTGGAAGATGGATTTCTGGCCAGAGTTTCTTGCAACCAGCTGGGGCAGAGAATTCGTCGCCGGAGGCTTCGGTGGCATTGCCGGAATCGTTGCTGGTTATCCTCTTGATACGTTAAGAATCCGGCAGCAGAGCTCCAAATCGGGGTCTGCCTTCGGGATCCTCCGCAGCATATTGGCAACACATGGGATTGGTGGACTGTACAGGGGCATGGGAGCGCCATTGGCATCGGTTACTTTTCAGGTTTTTCTGGATTCTTGACATTGATTTAATATTTGGCTTTTGATTTAAAGCTTTCCTTTTTGTGCTAGTTAGAGTTTAAGGGTTCTTAGCAAATAAAGTATATGAAAAGGCTCTGGATTCACATGAAAGTGGGTGTTTCCTATTAAGCTAGAGCTATAAGTTGTTAATTGAAGAGAGACGTCCAAGGGAAATTTTCAGACCTTTTAGGCACCCCAAATCTGAATTTCTTGATTGCTGACAAGATTATGCTTATTGGGATTTTTTTTTTTTCTTTTTGAATTTTCCTTTGTCTTTTCTTTGTTTTTGTGATAGCTATGAAGAAAGCAGATGATGACTAGGTTTGATTTTTCCAAATGTCATTGTCAAAGTTTGTGGCTATCTGGGTGCTTAGGTTATCAATCATAGATGGTATTTGACATGTGCTCTTATGGAATTTTGGATGATCTTTGCTGATAACCTTTCATGTCAAAACATATATCAAAAGACCCAGCGCTACGAATCTAATGCAAAAAACAATGTTGGGAGGGGGAAAAAACAAAACGATGCATAACTGTAGAGCATAATATTAATGATTATTCCTCTATATTTGGAGAAATTAAGAAATGAGAATAGTCATAATTATTTGATAGCTAAAATAAATAGACCAATGGATTGATACATAAAAATAGACACACGTCTTTGAGAATTGCAGTTCCACCAATGTAGTTCAAGCTGAAGACTGAAATCTTTGTGGTTTGGTCCCCTATGCTGGCATATCTGGAAGATTGATCCAGCAGAACCTTCTCCCAGCTTCTCTTCTCATCAATTGCTTGTAACCTTGCTAATTAAAGGAACTCATGCTTAGTGCAGAATGCAGTGGTGTTCCAGATGTATGCAATTCTCTCAAGAGCATGCGACTTGGCTGTAACTGCAGATGACCCTCCTTCCTACAGAAGTGTTGCTCTAGGAGGAGTCGGGACAGGAGCGGTTCAAAGCATGCTGTTATCTCCAGTAGAACTAGTGAAGATTCGACTGCAACTGCAAAATGGGCGCAATGCAACATCTCAACAAGGAAAAGCTCTGAAAGGGCCGATTCAGGTGGCTAAGAGCATATATAAAGCAGAAGGCTTAAGAGGAATATACAGAGGACTTACCGTTACTGTGCTGAGAGATGCCCCTGCTCACGGAGTTTACTTCTGGACATACGAGTATGCACGAGAGTGGCTTCATCCAGGGTGCCGTACCAGTGGCCAGGAAAGCTTGAGAACAATGCTGACTGCAGGAGGGTTGGCAGGGGTCACCAGCTGGATTTGCTGTTACCCATTAGACGTTGTGAAGACCCGGTTGCAAGCTCAGTCACCATCATCACCACTGAAGTACAGCGGAATTATTGACTGCTTCCGAAAAAGCATCAAGCAAGATGGCTGTAGTGTACTATGGAGGGGATTGGGGACGGCTGTTGGTAGAGCTTTTGTGGTAAATGGTGCCGTGTTTTCTGCTTATGAGATTTCATTGAGATGTTTATTCAACAATGGAAGCATTCAAACAGAGGACACAATCTGATAAATGAGATAAATAGTGGGTATAATATGGCTAGGTAGTTAAAATTGGAAGTTCATATAATGAGCAAAGCAAATCTGCTGATTTGAGGACTACTTGAAAAGCAACTCAAAGTTTCTTCAAGGCCTAGTCTGCTGCTACTCGTCAATGCAACATGTTCTTGCTATAAATTTTCTGCTTTGCAGCAATAGTATTTCTTTACTTATCCTAACTTCATTACGCAATAATAATCAACCAGTCTTTCTTCACTTCTGCTAATTTTATTATGCAATAAAATCAGGCCTACATGCGGGAAAGAGCTCTGCTTCCCGCGCATGCTAAATCAAAATAAAACCAGCTAAGTTTTATGAAACCAACAATTCTAACCAAAATCAGTCTTAAACTTTCATTGCACCTTAAAGAATCAGAACCAGAATACTCAACCTTCATTGCACCTTAAAGAATCAGAACCAGAATACTTACAAATCAAACACCATATTACAGACCTTAAAGAATCAGAACCAGAATACTTACACATCAAACACCATATTACAGATAAAAAAAAAAAAAGAGAAAAATTTACCATCTACCTCATTCTTTTACGTGGTTGCCAACAGAAAATCATTCAACAGTATATAGTCCCTCATTACTCAATCATATAGTATTATAAAAGATTACACTGACCAAAATGAACTAGCAAGCAATTAACCAGCTTGCGGCATGAAGTGGATAAATTGGTGATGATTCGAGTAATGACCTGAGAAAGTTCAAGGATTTTAAACAATTATTGGCTCCTCTCCAGATCAAAAATTACAACCAAATTATGGAGAAGAAATGAAGGAAAAGGACAGTTACAAGAAAAGAGAAAGGGATTGCATATAATAGCTTAATAAGGAGCAAGTCTGATCAGCGGTCTATTGAAGTCCAAAACTGCTGAATGGCAAATCATGAAAAGGTCAGACCATAAACAAGGTTAAAACTAAACTCCAAATGAAAAGGAGTTCCAATAAATTGCAAGTTCTTCGAACACTTAAAAGGATCCGACATTTGCAGTAGAGGAAGCATATAAAGAACTACTCATCAAAATGCCTCTACATGAAGCCACTGGAATTAGATGCAAAGTGACTATAATATTTTCACAACGTAGTCATTTGCTTGCATAGAAGCAATTATAAAAGGGATAACACATTATTTTAACTTTTTATTGTATTATGAAAGATGAGTTAACCATACCGTTACAATCAGGTCCAGGAACTCAACAACAAAATAGATTCCCAACAACAACATTAAGATACATTACTTGAAAGGGAACTTCTTCAAATGGTTCAGGGCTTCACTTGCTCAATCTGTTCTATCCTGTCCTCGTGAACATTAAGTCCTGACATTGCATCTTCCAATCCGCAGCTGTTCTCCGCCAGCACATGGGGATCATTGTAATGCCTAACAGCCTGCACAATGCCCCAAACCCGCTTATACGGATCAGAGCAATTAAACACCTCTGATCCTACAAAAACACCATCACATCCAAGCTGCATCATCAATGCCGCATCTGCAGGCGTCACAACACCTCCAGCTGCAAAATGCACAATTGGAAGTCTACCCATTTGCTTGGTTTGAGCCACCAAATCATAAGGGGCAGCTATCTCCTTCGCGAAAGCGAAAACTTCATCCTCATCCATGTTGTTCAAGATCCTAGTTTCGCCCACCACAGCCCTCACATTCTTCACTGTCTCAACTATGTTGCCGGCCCCAGATAAATCCCCCTGCGTCCTAATCATCGCCGCTCCTTCTCTCACTCTCCCTAAGGCCTCACCAAGATTCCGACTGCCACAAACAAAAGGAACCCTAAAGTTATGCTTGTTAATGAAATTCTGTTCGTCTGCAATGGCAAGAACCTCACTTTCGTCCACATAATCAACTCCGATGTGTTCCAGTATCTGGGCTTCAACAAAATGGCCGACACGGGCTCGAGCCATGACTGGGATGGAAACAGTTTGCTTTATCTCCTTAATCAGAGACGGGTCGGCCATCCGAAGAATGCCGGGCCGAGCTGATTCAGAGACAATGATGCAACAAGCGCCGGCTTCCTCAGCAATCTTCGCTTGGTTGGGGCGCGAGACTTCGACAATGGCGCCGCCCCGCAGCATCTGGGCCATCCCGACCTTGATGGAAAACGGATTCTTCTTAGCGTCGGTGATGGCGGTGCTGTTGTAGACCGTGACGGCCCCATCTTGCTCCATGACGACCAATTGTTTGTTCTTTTGCCGCAGCGAAATTAAACCAGCAGCAAGCTAGTACCTGATTTTCTTCAAGACACTGGTTTCGAGTTTCCAGAGTTGCCGATGGAAGGTTATAAATGCAAAAATTTGTAGGATATCGGGCGAGTTCGAGAAGCTTCTCCAATGAGCGGTGCGAAAATTGGAAGTTGGGGTTACGTTGGAAACTTCCTGCGATTCTATACTGGTTGCTTACGGCCAAAGAGGGTCCGGTCCGGTTACAGCTGCGATGTGCCTGAAACAATTAAGGACAATCACAAAATTATGGTTCTTTGTACATGGATTTTATTAAAGTGCGGGGACGTGTGACAATTGGGTAGCATTTAACTTCGGGCGCTAATATCATATTAAATCATTTAACTTAAATCAATGGATGATAAATGAAGAGGTTTAATTACTATATAAAGTTTTCATTAAGCCATTATCTTATGGTCAGTTCGGCGTAAATTAACCAAAGTATGATTACGTATTTTAGTTATTAGAGATATTAACTACCTATGAGACCTAGTCGTGTGGATTTATTTGCCCCCAGGGTGGGGGCTGTAGTGCTATCTCTTTAGCTTGTCACCATGGTTTCCAAGATCGTCATTTTTGCCACCGTAGTTGCCTCGCTCCAACTAGTTTCAGCTGTAAGAACAAAAGATCTCCCTATCTCCAGTCTTCTTCGACTGTGGGTACCAGCTCGCTGAAATCCCCCCATGTCCGGTCTCCTCCATGAACTCCACCAAAACTGAACTACCCACATACTTATGGAACAGATGAATCGAACCTCAATAAGCATATATTACTCAATGGGCAAACACAGACAAGGGTGGGGCTATCGCAAAATCTGGGTGGAGAGGATATGAAGATAGATAAACAACTAGCAAAGCGCATTGTATATACCATAGAGATTCTGGATCGATCGTTGGAAATATCAAAATCTATGTCCGAGATTACATCTATCACTAATGAGTTTCCAGTTCCCTTTTCACCCCAAGCTCTCCAGCCCCAACAAGCGCCGCTGCAGCTCATCCCAAGTTGGCTCGTTGCCCTTGATGAATCACCGGCCATTCTCATCCCCAACCAGCTCTCTCACACCAAGTTACACCTCCCTCATTTTTTCACTTTTCCAAAGTCAACACCTTCAATTACTCCCACTTCGAAATGGAATATTCAATTCAACTCCTTAACGGGCATTAGGACTCCAATGTTATTTGAGTTTTGAGGCCATTATTTGAAACCAAAGTAGGTTTAAACCATACTTTCTACTTTGTATAGGTTTTTTTTATTTTATATTATTGTTATACAATTGATTTGTCTTCTTTTTTAGAGTTTTATACACATTAAATTTTATTTGAATTGATATTTTTTTTGTAAAAATTAAAACTTGAAGTATAATTATATGTTATTTACTTATTTATAATTGTTTTGGTTAAAAATTATCGACTTATAGAAGAATATAGAACCTGGTCATATCGAATCGACTCAAACTGGTTTTTATGCTATTCAGGTTGTCGCCAGATTGAAGAGTATGCGAGTAAGGTTGGGGTAGTAAATTGAGGAATCTAGTCAATTATGCAAGTAAGGTCGGGTTGGGTCGGAACCTAATCATACCCAACCCACGAACACCTATAGTTTACATGTTTGTAACATCACAATTTGCTCCTTTAAAGCCTAAATTTTGGCCACATCATTCATCATCATGCGAAAACCAAAAATTATTATTGTGGTCATGAAAGAATCAAGGTGAGGAGAGATCACAAATCAAATAGAAACACATATGCTTGTTATTTTTTATACAAATGGCATAAAATAAAGAATAAATCTAGTCAGATATTCCTTTTTTATGACACGTCTAGCTCTATAAAGCTTTTATGTCTTATTTTCATGTTCTATAACATGTGATTTCATACCCTTGAATGAAATGAATAGAGTTTGGTGCATTGGCAGCTTTTTGTTCCATATGAAAATTTTCTTTAAGTTAGAATTAGAGATATGTCAACCTAGAGCACAAGGGTAAACCTAGCTTTTTTGAAAAAATAGGGCAGAGTTAAGTTATCTTTAATCTTTGGTTCTTATAAATGTATTTTGACCAATTTTGGGATGGGCTAGAATGTATTTTTCACTAAAATTTGAGAACTAAATATAATTTTACCATCTTAGGGGGACTAAGTCCTCACCTAGCCACCCTTAAACACGCAATCGATGGAGCACAAAGATGAGTGTAGGGATGACAGTGGAGAAGATAAGGGTAAGATAGCTAGACCCGCATCCTGTCCATAATGTTGGATATTAAATTATATCCTATTCACTATCAATTAGTTTACAATTTCAATATTCATCTGCTATCCATTTTAAGGAGGGTAGGATTAAGTGAGACCCATCTATCCATTACATACTATAATAATACAAAATAGTAATTCTAGAACAAATTAACATAACACAAAACATTAAAATTGATTTTCCAATCAAAAGCATTAAAAATGATCTTCTAGAAAAACAGTACCAATAATAAAAAACACATAATCGAGTGCAACAATCTGATAACTTAAACATGTTCATAGAGTTGAATCTAATTATAATGTTTAATAACAGCAAATGCAATTTTTACATATAGCAAAAATTGGCTTAAGAACTTTACATTTGATAACATTGTAAAACAAAAAAAAATGAGTTATCAGGTAAGCTAAAACTAGTATAACAATAATAGCATTTTCCTCTTAACAAACTTTTCATTGGTAAGTAAAGGTGATCAATTGGTTACTTCGCTTCAAACCGAACCAAATAAGTCAGTTTTTTCGGTTTTCAGTTTCGGATGGTAACAAATCGAAATAATCGACATGAGGGTGGAAACCGAATAAGAACCGAACCAAAATGAATTAACCAAAAAATTTAACCAATAAAGGAGGTTCCTAACTATTCTAGCCAATTATGTGCTGGAATAGACACTTGGCTTAGATCATTGAGCCCAGATGCTTTTTTAGTATCAACTCGCGAAAGTTCCTCTTAAAAAGCATTGACACAGGTAAAAGGGCTAAAGATAACAAATGAAAACAATGCATAATTACAATTTAAACAAAATGCACATAAATGCATACAATAACTTTCCATTCTAGTAATGTTCATATCTTCATTCTAGGCAAAACGCAAACAAGAGCAAAACATTAAGGAAAAAAATGATTCGATCATAAAGAGAGAATACGATACGATAAGCCAATAAAATCTAGAAAAGTAACCAGAAAACCTATTGCTAGAATCCTAATTGATAAGAAAAATAAAAACCGGTACTCCAATTCAAACTGAATCCCACTGGACGGCAACCAGGGCTAAGGCCGATGGAAGCAAGTGGGAGCTAGGGCGGCAAATCCGATCTAAATCTGAGAGTAAGGCAGGGTCAGCAGGGTAGGGATTGGGGACGAGATGGAGTCATAGGTAGTGGCAAAAAAAAAAGGAGGCAAGGCCGCAAGGGGGGCAATCGGGTAGGTAATGGGGGGTAAGGGTGTTGTTGGGCCAGGGTGAGGGTAGTTGGGTTAGCAAGTTAGGGATTAGCCCAACAATAAACAATAAACAAAAAGGTGGGCTAAAGCCCAAAAATCTAATTCAGTTATTTCAGTAATCGAAATAACCGACTATACAATCGAAACCAAACTAAAATCGAAATTAAATCTATTTAGTTTTGATCGAAACCGAACCAAAATACAGAACAAACATAATTGAATTTTCAAAATTTTTCAGTTTTTCGGTTTTTTCGATTTAGCCTGAATAGTGATCACCTGTATTGGCAAGCAATGATAGCTCATGAGGTTAGGTGGACGATAAATTCATTACTTCCATTCATTTTTCTTCCTCCTAATTGTAGTATATATATGGGTAGGATCTAGGGCAAGTAGGCATAAACCCGCATCCTATCTACATCTAATGGGCACTACAAACAAAAAATAATCCAAATCTACCCCGAAATCCAAACCTACTTCCATTCATTTTTCTTCCTCCTAATTGTTAGCATATATATGGGTAAGATATAGGGCAAGTAGGCCTAAACCCGCATCCTACCTACATCTAATGGGCACTAAAAACAAAAAATGATCCAAATCTACTCCGAAATTCATTTAATTGTAAAAAAATCCTGCCAACTTGGTAGGATATAGTCGACTACGTATTGGGGCAAATATTTATTAATACCCTTAAATGAGTATGCATATTATGCTAGATGTGTATGCCAGAAATAAACTAAATAAATATAGTAGAAAAGGGCATAGTAATCTAAAAAAAAAATTAGATGTGCCTGTATCTAACATAGATATGCATATAACCAAAAGCTCCTAAACAAATATACTAAAACAAAGCATATAAACCTTAAAAAATTGATGAAATAAAGAAGTGTCTGCATAAAGTACAAGATGCGTTCATGATTCTTGCTAGATGTGTATAGCCATAAACAAATTAAATAAGCTCAAACGGTTTACCCATATAAAAGTATGGAATTACAAATGTATCTTGTTACCACCTAACAAAAATGGGATAATTACAAAGTGTGGGATAATAGTAAAGAACCATTATATTGTGTAATTCTCATTATAGTGATTGAAGTATGAAGGGTAAAAGACATAATCAACATCTCCTTAAAAGTGTCCCAAGTTGGTAACTTGGCCCCCAAGAAAAACCTTAAGGATTACTTATTTATCAAGCAACCTATGGACTTTTTTGTAAGATTTTAGAAATTCGGGTACTCAATTGCAAAACTTTCACAAAAGAGATTTGGAGAGTTATAAGAAGGATATGAATGGTATCAAAGTGCTATTAGAGGACCAAATTGCTTATGGAAGACAACTAAGGACAAATAAAACACAAAAAGGTATAACAGACCTAAGTTTTCAAATGTAAACTTTAAGATATGTATGTCTTTGACTTAAGTCAAATGGTGAAATTGTGGGATTATCCCACATTAGGGAGGGCAACTAAAGCATGGGATAAGGAAGTTAAATGCGGGCCAATAAATTAAGGTTAATAAACCATGGTCTTGTAGCAAATAAAAAGACATAAAGCATGGTTAAGACTAGTTAAGTGTGCTTGTGCACTTAAGACCATTTAAAATCCATCTTGGTCCTTATCTCTTTACAATTTCGGCCTCCACCAGCAAAAAGAAAGCCTGCCCTCTCCTTCACACTTCCTCCATAGCCATCATACCTTCAAACTTAAAACTACTTGAAATTGAAGGCAAAATGAAGCAATTGGAAGCAAACTAAAGCTATTGCTTAGGTGCTTCAAGAATCAAGCTTACTTAAAATTTAGCCTACCCATCTTGGTAAGGGTTCTCTTGCTCTTATGGATTGTTTACTGTATTTTCAAGCATCCATGGAGCTAGGGCTAAGCTTGGAAGAAAGCCATCAGCTTGATGAACCAAGCTTAGTGAGGAGAGTGCACTTATTGAAGGTTTTTGTGACCTAGTATGAAGTGCATAGTGATGGCAGCAAATTGAAGGGTTTCTAGAGCCTAAAGTTAGTACTAACTAGTGTTAAAACTCTCCTAAGACCAAGCTTAAGCTTGAGGAGGGTTGCCATAGTGATTTTCTTAAGTTTATTGCATATTTTATGGACTAACCTATGGTTTATGTTGCTCCCGCATTTCATGTGTTTGTTGGTTATGAATGGCTGTTGCATTTGGTTGCTATATCTTGTACATATGCATTGTGGTTTTGAGTTTTAGTGTCTTTGGATGCAAGTCCTAATGAGGGTCACATTTCCTTAAGAGTACAAGTGTTACCCTTACTAAGTTTCACAATAAAACTTACTCCCCTCAAATCTACCTATTTCAAGTCCAGCAAAAAGATCACATTCAAACTGACATTTGTAGTTTGAGTTTTGATCTGAAATTTGAGGTACTTAAACTTTCATATGTATAGTTATCATCTGGAAAGTTTGGGGATTTTAGGAGCACATTTGGTATTTTTGGTGATGGTGCTTATTGTGTTATGCAGCGACTGTCCAACATCCTGTTTCTGGAGTCCATTATGTCTCAGGCACTCTTGTAACTTAGGGATCGTATTTAGCTGAGTTAAGACCATTATGTAGTAAATATATGCATGTGCATGTAATGTATGTAAAATGAAGCAAGTATGTGAAATTTTGAGTAATCTTTTGGCTATGTATGTGATATGGTGCAAAGCTGCCTAAGTGTGAATGATAAACTGCTTACTTGTAAATTTTGTTTTGGCCACATATTGTTGTTAAATGTAAAAGCATGTATTTCCTACATATATTAGACATATATGGGATAGCCTTGGAGGGCTTACCCCTTGTAAATGAAGTGTTTGCATGGTTTGGAAAATTTGTATGGGCAAAATGGTTCAAAAGTGGCCAGATTTTTTATTTTGGACCTAAAGTTTAATATCTCCCTGTGTAAAATGAATCTTGGTATGCAATTTTTACCACATCTAGAGCACATCTAGAGGTTGAATTAGGATTTGGAATTTCTGAATTTCGAGCCTTGTAGCCAAATATATGATGTTGCAAATTTGGCTAAGTTACTGCTCATTTGGTCAGAATTTTATAATCAACTTAAAAAATCCATAACTTGGTCCAGGTGGGCTATTGATGTAAAACCAAATTCCTTGATTTGCTTAAAGACTCTGCTTGATATTGAAGCAAATAAAACATGGGGTTACATGGCTAGATTAATACAGTTTTTTGGAAGAAGTTTTTAGTACAGTGGTTGGGTACTTAAACTTAACAAGATTACCTAATGTGTGGTAGTCAAGATTAAAACTTATGCTAGTATTTTCCTTCCTTGTTGCCATAGTGTGCATAAAATGTGAATATGTATGTAATAGTTGAATTAATATGCATGCATTTATATAGTGCCTAAGAGGGCAATTTGGGTATGCACACTAAGGGTATAGTTTTGATGACCTACAGAACATACCAACCCTATAAGTTTTAATTGCACAATTTTGGCATCATAACTGGACTACCCCGAAGTGGGTAGCATATCTAGTTGGAGTATAGGGATGTGTCATAATCACAACTAGATAGATCATTGATCATCTTTGTCAAGGGCATTGTGTAGAATATGTATGTATCTTTTGCCCAATCTAATAACGAGACAAAGGAGGCATGACTTGCGTTGTTTGTAATGGTGAGTGGTCTCAAGGTTGGGTAATGATTACTATTTCACAATAAGATTCTCTAGATCTTATGCCGGAAAATAACATGAATATTGGGTGGTGGCTCTAATATGATTGTGTTAATTTGGTAGGGCAACGCACAGGATGCCATTTAAAATAATGACTAGGTTAAAAAGACTTGAACGCCATTTGAGGCGATCTTCGGCAAGGTTATCTAAGGGTTTCGGCAAAGTGGAAGAAAAAAGAAAAGATGAGGTGGCGATTGGGTATGACGGAGTACTTTTATCAATTGGCTGGTATAAGCACGCAAACTCTTACAACCAAGCTCTAGTGTGATTGCATTAACTTTGTGGGGTAACGCATAAGATGCCATTTGAGGCGATGGCTAGGTGAAGAAGACCTAAACACCATTTGAGCCAATCTTCAACAACACCATGAAAGGGTTCAACAAAGTCGGAAAAAAAAACAAGACAAGAGGCAATGCAGTTAGGTATGGAGGAGTAATTTTATCAATTGGCCAGTATAAGCATGCCAATTCTTACAACCAAGCTCTAGTGTGATTGTGTTAACTTGGTGGGCCAAGGCATAAGATGCCATTTGAGGCAATGGCTAGTGAAGAAGACTTGAACACCATTTCAACCAATCTTCAACAATACCATGAAAGGGTTCTAGCAAAGTGGAAAAAAAACAACAAGAAGACAGGAGGCAACACGGTTGGGTACGATTAAGTAATTTTATCAATTGCATGGTACAAGCACATGTTAAGAGGGAAAATTCCAAATGACTAAGGCCTAGTTCGTTTGTGATTAACACAAAACCATCAATCTATGTCCGGCACATGATTCACCTTCAAATTAATTCTCAACCCCCCTAAAATTGAATGAATTTACAATCATGACACGGTACTGTTCCACCAGCTACACCCTGCCCACACCGTCCAGCTACTGCAGCGACCATCTTTGTTGATCAGCCACCCGTAGACCAATTGGCCAGAGCTCGTCCTTCTAGCCTCCATGCGTTCTTCCTTCCATACTATCACTCCTTCTGCTCCTTTCGGCATTACAGATAAACTTGCCCACTTTTGCTGCCGCTACTCCCTACTCTATTAATGCATCTGGTGCATTGCTATAAATAAGTTAAAAACCAAATCATGTGATAAGAGAAAAATGAGTGAATTTTAAGCACTACTATCATATCATTAGTTGTTAGAATTTAGGAATTAAGAGAAAAAATGATTCAAGTTAGGTTTATACAGGTTTTAAAATTGGAACCCTCCCTGCCCCGCATGAATGATTTGGTTCACTTTTTCACTACACGCCCCGACCCTAACCGCATAAGACCTGCACATTTGGGGCAACTAGTTTTATGGGTTGACTAAGGTTGGATGAACACCCCTAGTTAGAAATGATAGATTTGGAGGTGTCTTCTAGATGTTTAAGGTGAATCCCATTAAAGCTTGTTTATATAGTGTCAGTGATTTTAGCTGAATGAATGATGATGTTGGATGGCTAAAGATAGATATGGAAAATGGTGTTAAGATGCTCCAATACCATTGATTGAAAGAGAAGAATGTCATGACACAATATGGAAATTGTTAATAGGCATGATAGGTAATAGGTAGACTAAGCAGGGGAATTTTCAAAAATTGAATAGTATTTGAATAATAGACATTATGGTAATTTCCTTGTAGCTTAGTAGAGCCATGTAATCTAAGGGTTGAGAGCTATGTAATATAGGGTGATAGCATTTTTTAGGGTTGTTATGATACATTCTTTTTTCTTATGGCTCCATGTTTTCCTATTGTTTGATTGCATTTTAGTTCATGCTTTGTGCTTAGGTTGTGTCCCTTATATTTAAGAGTTTTTTTTAATCTATATATGTGAATACCAAGTACAACAGTGTATTTACAATAGTTTTTCTATGTCATGTGATATTGTAGAAACAATATAAATGATGCAACTAGAGTTTATTGTCTTGATATAATTAAGTGTTCTACTTTATTAAGTAGGTGTTATATGACTTACAATTAATGGAAAAAAGTTTATATAAACAAAATAATGTTGTTGTTGCTTTTCTTTTTTTTTTCAGAAAATGCATAGCATATATGAATCAAACACACAAAGCCAACATATGGTGACTTTATACCTAAAATAACCACATAGCGAAGAATGACTAGAATGACCTTAAGAAACATGGTAAAATCCATCTATGGTTGCTTAACTTTTTTATTTGTCCTAAAATGGTTCATTTACTTAATCAGTGTCATCATAAGGCCTCCTACCTTGTGATTTGTGTCCCACCCGAGTCCCTTCTGTCAATATTTATATTATCTCATATGGAAGTTGATGACATGGTGCATCCGGTCAGCATAGCAATATTTTAATGTCACATGACATCCTCTTTTACAACAACAAATGACTATATTCAAAAATTAAAAAACTTTAGGCTAAAATTGACACAAACACATAATTTTAGAGACTTAAAATATTAATCAACCCTAATTCATAATCTTCTTCAAATTTATCTATACTAAAAATGAAAACGAAGGCCAATCATCAGAAGGTGTTGATGATGAGAATGTTCAAGAGCACAGAAAAAGAATAAACAGTCTATTTGAAATTAAGTTTCTAAGAAATCTAGTAGAGAAATCGAGAGCGGTTTGGGGAGTGAGATTAGGGTAGAGATCAAAGAGAGAATAAACATGGGAAGTGACTATAAAGGGGATTAGTTTAGGCAAAGAAAGGTTTTTTCTCTAATCGGGTGGGATAGGATCGAGGGGAGATGGGTCGGGAGGTCAAGAACATGCAAGTTTAGGTCGAGGGGGAGACAAGATGTAGAGGAGAAAAGGCTTTGTTTAAGAAAGAATTGAGGTGAGTTGAATTCTGATAGAGCAAAAAATACAATCAAAGGCCTCGGTGATGAGGGGATGAGCTAGAAGCAATAAGAGAAGGGATTGTGGTGGAGAATTGGAGCCAAACACAGTGAAGGAAATGGTAGCTAGAGGATTCAAGAGAGGAGGCCACCAACTAGAAGTATGCTCAAGTCACTTGCTTGACCAGGTGGTTTTAGATTGAAATCCCATACTCGAAGTTCACAGTGGAGCTAGTGACTGAGGGAGGACTACAACTAGGGAGGAGGGAAGGAGATACTTGAGGGAGGTGTAAGTGGTGGGGAAGTGCTTGAGGGCGATGGGCATGAGGTCGAGACCACGGTGCAACGACAGAGGTTAGAGTTGCAACCACCATTCTCACCTTCATTTTCATTTCCATTTAAAGAAAGATATGAATTTGTTCCTCTTTTGTTTTCATTTTTTGTAGAAATAGATTTGAGGAAGATGATGAATTTGTCTTAATTAGTGTTTTCAGTCCTTAAACATATATGTTTGTGTCAATATTAGCCTAAAGTTTTTATTCTTTAAATATAGTCATTTATAGTTATGAAAGATGAGGTCACATGGTGTTAAAACATTATGACATTAACCCAGAAGCACCACATCATCAACATTTGTATGAGATAAAAAAAAATTGGTGGAAGAGACTTGGGTGGGATGCGCATCACATGGTAAGATATTTTAAAATGACACAAATTGAATAAAGAGACCATTTTTGTTATGTCCCCAAACACCCCACGCCCAATAAGAAATGGCTAGGAATATAATTAAGAGGAATTCAAGTGATAGTTGCTAAAAACCTTAGACTAGCTTCTGACACCTAAGAGTTAGTCAAGTTAGGAAAATTTAAGTCCTAGCTCAGCCAGCTATTTTACTTGAAATTTTGGGGTTAAGTCTAGGTGAATTTATTCCATCAAAGGAAATTAAACAGTCTCCAAACCATCTAGCATAATTAAAAGAAATGGCTTAAGCAGTTTCCTGGAAAACTGAGACATGCAAGAACATGCATGGCCATGCATATGTATAACAACATGCAATCTAGAGTTTCACACATTATGAATGTTCATACATGTCAAAAAGGTAAGGCTCTCAAACTTATGACCATTTGAAGGTCTTAGGGTACAAACAAGTAGGTCTAAGGCATGGCATTTCCAAAACAGCAACTAGTTAATCAAGCTACTTTACACTTAATTAACAACACTACTTTTTAGTCCAAGCCCTACCCTAACCCGAAAGCCTCCCGATCAGCCTCCTTTCACCCTTAGTAGTTGCATACACAAGTAGCCAACTCTTTTTTTAGTAACATGAGTCACACACATAGTAGTAAGCAAGTATTCAATCAAAGGTAACCCTAAGAGATACCTGGAAGCACAAACCCCTTATTACTTAACCCTATGAGCCTCTTACTCAACTATGCCTTTTCCTACATAATAAAACACAAGGGGGAGTTAGTTCTACTTGAACTTAGTAAGGTATATATACTAAATCTTCAAGAAACCTACATCTAAAAAACAACACCAAAACACAAGACAAACAGGATATGCATATAACATCAATAATAAATCTTCTAACCCTAAGGTTAGCACACACAAACAAACATGATCATATAAAAATCACACATATCACTACCTATGATCCTTTCAGGCTTTTCCTGGCTAATTAAACAACCAACCTAAACATTTCCCTTATTGTTCCAAGCCCTAGACCAACTAGTGTTGGCTTAACACAAGGTCCTAGCCACCCCTAGAGCTTTGATTGTTTACTCACAATAACTAGCTAGCTATAAACTCTTGCTCTAAGCTTTCTAGGAACCAGGGCAACCTCCTTATGCCCAGGATCAAACTCTAACTCCCTAAGACATAAGGCTTTCTTTATCTATAAAGCTATCCACCATGTGCCCAGTAGTAAACCCTAGGTTCTATATCCACCAATGCCTAACCAAGAAACCCAAAATCTAGCATATCTATCCCTTAACTTTTGGGTAAAATAAAAAAACCATGGCTAGCTTTCTGTTGCTTGATAGTGAATCAACCACAAATATCCACTTGATCTGAGCCTAATTCTAGTTGAATTGAGCCTTTCCTTTTCTTTAGATGCCTTGGTTTGAGCTTTAGCTTCTCTTGCTTTGTTTCCATGTTGAAATCAGGCCTCACCTCCAGCAAACACCACTAAGAAACATGCAAGGCAACTAGAGATGACAAGTGTGCACTTTTTGGGTCTAATGCTAGCTTTGCTCCCTTGTTTTCTTTGCATGTTCCACTTCTACCCTAATAGTGTTATTAATTACTTAATAACCTACCTGATTTCACCTGAAAGTCTTTTAATTATCCTAATTAGGTTACCTAACCTAATTATTCACTTAATTGCCAAAATCTTCTCAAACAAAGTCAATTAAGGAACTTAGTTCCCCTACACTCGAGAGTTAACCATTCCTAAATTTTTAATTCAAGCCCTCTATTTTCACCATCTAACACTTCTACCATAATCAAGATCTTTCTTCTTTATTTCATTTGTCAACAACTTAGGTCATACTCTATTATCACAAAAATAAGGCTATAACAATCCTTCTCTGCTCAAGAAATTTGTTCTACAAAATTTGAAATGAGCTTGGGAAACAAGCTAGGGCTTTGCTTTTTCATGTCTTCTTCAGTTTCCCAAGTAGATTCTTCTTCAGAATGGTGTGACCAATGTACTTTAACCATGGATATGGTTTACCCCTAAGCTTCCTGAAGTCCCTTACTATGAACTTTATTGGTTCCTCTTCATAACTCAAGTCAGGAGCTAAGGGCAATTCATCTATGGGTATGACATGCATCCCATTATGTACATACCTTTTGAGCATGCTAACATGGAAAGTATTGTGGATTTGTTCCATCTCAAGTGGCATGGCTAGCTTGTAAGATACTGCCCCCACCTTCCCTAGAACCTCAAAGGGGCCTATATACCTAGGAGCTATTTTCCTTTTTTTGCCAAATCACATGATTCCTTTCATGGGTGAAACTCTCAACCAAACCCAACTTCTGACTTGGATTATCATAAGCCAAGGTTCTCTGATTGGCATTTCTAATTCTTTCATGTATTTTCTTCATATTCTCAGTGGTTCCCTGAACTAGCTCAAGGCCTAGTTCAATTTTATTTAAGGCTCACACCAATAATGTGGTGTCATACATCTCCTTCCATACAATACCTCAAATGGTGCCATTTGAATCATAGAATGGTAACTATTGTTATATGAAAATTCAATGAGGTGTAGGTGATGATCCTATTCACCCTTGAGATCCAATGCACATAACCTCAACATGTATTCTAACATTTGAAATTCCCTATCCAATTGCCCATCTAATTGGGGGTGATAGGTATAACTCAAGTTCACCTTTGTCCCCAAAGCTTGCTGGAGGGACTTCTAGAATCTTGAGGTGAATCCTAGGTCCCTATTAGACATTATGTTCCCTGCCATACCATGCAACCTTACAATTTATTTCACATACAGTCTTGCCAATTTATCCAATGAATCAGTAAGCTTCATTGGCAAAAAGTGGGCAGATTTTGTCAATCTATCTACCACTACCCAAATGGTGTCATGCTTTGCCTTAGTGAGGGGGCAGATTGGTAAGGAAGTCCATATTTATGGACCCCCATTTTTTCATTGGAATAAACAAAGGTTGTAACTTGCCAATTGATTTATGATGTACCACTTTAACTCTTTGGTAAGTAAGACACCTCACTATCTAAGCATTAATGTCTTTATTCAAACCTAGCCACCAAAAATGTGTATTAAGGTCTTGATACATTTTCACTCTTCCTAGATGTGTGCTCAACCTACTTGCGTGAGCTTCTTCTAAGATTTGCTCCCTTAGACCTTTTTTTGGTGACGTATACAACCTTTCCTTAAAGTACATGGTACCTTGTTCTCACTCAAGCCTTGATACCACTTTCTTTGATTTTTTCTTGAAACTTTGTCTAGGTCAGGATCTTTACTTTATGCCTTCTTAACCTCTTCAATCCACCCTAATTGAATGGGTTCAAACCATGATTTGCTTATTCTCCCAATCTTGCCATTTTTTAGCCAGAATACTTATGTTATTCAACTTATTCTTCTTTACACTTGACATGACTCCTCGTGGGCCTACCCAGGAAGCCTATGGGAACTTGTCCTACACTAGTCGCAATTAGCTAATTGATTACATGTGAACTACTTAAAACCTTTATGCTTCTAGTTATTTAATCCTACTATACAATCATGCATGAGTTTATGCTTTGACTAATCAATAAAATAAAGAAACAATACTTAAAACATTGCCTAGGCATATTTTGATAAAAACAAATATCAAAATTGTCAAAGCATTCAAAGCAATTAAGTGGAATTAATTACACATAATCAATTGTGTGCAAGCATCCACACAACAATAGACTATGCTCGCACCCAAGAGTGACTTTAGAGTAAATTACTCAACATGACCATTGGAGGCAAACTAGTGTATTAAAACTATACACTGAATGACTGTACTGAGATCCAGAGCTAAGCTCCCACCTTAGAGCAAACTCCCAGTGGCAAGCTTCGCAAGCCCTTCCTTATGTTTTACTAGCCTCTGTAGGCCAAAAAGATGACTGTAG
Source organism: Aquilaria sinensis (assembly GCA_005392925.1). Taxonomy (NCBI): domain Eukaryota; kingdom Viridiplantae; phylum Streptophyta; class Magnoliopsida; order Malvales; family Thymelaeaceae; genus Aquilaria; species Aquilaria sinensis. The sequence continues at coordinate 45,494 of SMDT01003208.1, read as the reverse complement.
TTAGTACCATAACTTAACTAATAAGAAACCCATAAAATAGAATCATAAAGATTCAAATAGACCAAATACCTACTCATAAGCCTAGGTCAACAACCCTCAACGGTTGCTGGCTCAATGACACCCAAAACTGTACAACAAAAAGTAAGGGAGTGAGAATTAAAGATTCTCAATAAGGGGTCTTTAACCTGTAAGAAAAATTCTGAGGACTCAACATATGAGAACATATGTAACTTGTTATGAGCTCATACAGCCTGAGGGTCTGATATATGTAAATATAACTAGGTCCCTTAAGACCTCTCCTCATCTTAGTCCTTCTCATAGGGCATCACTTTGTGCCTAGCGAGTTCTAGCCACTAACTCACTCCTAATAAGCCTTAGCTTACTTCCTGACACAATAATGTAGCCTTCCCTTTATTGTTGTGCAGGTGAACATGGTGGATGCTCTTTGCTTGCACTGTAAGAAATCCATTAGGTGTACTAGGCCTCCACATAGTGCCTCAAGTCCTTAGACTTGGCCAAGTCACTTATGTACGCTACTTCCACCCATTTAACCTACCAAGGATATACTAGACTTTCACTTGTATCTCAAGGCACAGCTTGGCTAGGCAACAAGTGCACTAAGCCTTCATCCATGGTGCTTCCCTATCTACCATTACTTGGTTCACACTAGTGGAGTGGCAATGATCATGGTTGGACTCATTTATTAGGTTTTTTGGAACCCCAACTAGGTGTACTAAGGTTTCCACATCGAAGCCTCAAATCCTTAGTCTCAACTAGGCTTCCGATGGTACTAAACCTTGCACCCAACTAATGGTGCTCATTGTGACCATATTTTCCTTTAAAACATACATTCACTTTGAGTTAAAACAACTTTAAAACTGGACCATTTTAAATTTTTTGAATCTATGGAGGTGATAGTACTCCTTCTTAGCTTCGCGTGGAATCTTGAATCACCTCAACAGACACTCGAGCGAAAAGTTATGAAGAAAACAAAACTAGGTGTCAATGCTGTGGTGGCGATGCGTCGCCACAATTGTTGACATTCTGCCAATTTATGATGTATTTGCGACGCATCGTGGGAACTCATATTGGTTGGCAATGCATCACCAAACCTACAAAATGCCCGAAAAACTTCCCATTTTGCTACTATGAACTTTGAACACTTTCCAAACATATCAAACATGCATGGATAGCCTTCAAAAATCACATACGTGTAGTAGAAGTTGCAGAGACCATAATGCACCATTCAAACCAATCCTACGGTGTCCATAAACACTGCAAAAATCCTTAGAAACTCACTAGTCTAACATGTTCATTACCATCCACAAACTAACGTCATTCATGAAACTACTTGAATTTAACAAGCAACCAAGCTAGGAATGACATCAATTATGCTTGAATCATAAATCCCTTACCTCAATTACATAAGAACTAGCAAGAATCAAGCACCAAAAGCTTCAAGCTTTAAGCACAAGGCTCCACTAACATGTCCTATGGTTCCAAGCAAATTCAACTTTTAAGGCATTAATTCAAGCTCATTCTAACTAGAACCAAGCTCATAGAAGCTCAAGAAACCAAGAACAATCAAGAACAACAAGTCCTAGCCGAATTTAAAGCTTACCTAGCTCAAAAACGTGATTTTGAGCTCAAACCAAGCAACCCATGCAAAAACAAGCTCTTTTCCATTTAGGTTCTTCATGAAACTTCGATTTCCACCAAGAATTGATGTTTTGGGTGAGATTTGGCTATGAAATTTGAGAGAATGAGGAGAGCTACGGGTTCATGAGGAGAAAGAAGATGAATAGTGGCTACCAAATGGTTCTAAAATGGCTTAAATAGCTAACTTCTCACTTAAGCCCTTCAACTTCTTTAGGTTTTTTTTCCAAAAAGACTATGGCAATTTGGCCCAACTCTTTGGTTTCTCGTCACTTAGGTCCAAAAATCAACTTATGAGCTTAAATACCAAACTTATCACCTTGGGGTACAAAATGACCATTTTGCCCCTAGTGACACTTAGGTGCCAAATTAAACAAGGAACTATCTATTCGTTAGATAACTTACTTGATCTTGCTAATTCACCTTTAATCAAGGCATTTAAATTAGGGATTTATGAACTTACCTTACCCACCGAGCGTTTCGCTAGAAGGACTATAACAACACCACTCCTAACCCTAAGTACTCCAGAATATCTCATACTCAGTGCATCTACCACTACATTACGTTTCCTTTTAGTGTTGTTAATGCTACAATCAAAATCCTTGATATACTCAAGCCATCTTATTCACCTCATGTTCAATTCTTTCTAAGTGAATAAGTACTTAAGACTTTTATGATTTATGAAGATTTGAAAAGTATTACCCAGGAGGTAATGCCTCTATTGCTTAAGTGCAAAAATCATATTTGTTAGCTCAAGATCATGCAATGGGTAATTTTTTTCATAAGGCCTCAATTCTCTTAATATTGGGACACATCCTAGTCCTAATGAAGATGAATCTGTGTACACTTTATAAGGCTTGCTAGGATCAGACAATGAGGATAGGAGCTAAGGTTAACTTTCTTTTTAGCTTTTGAAAGTTCTTTTCACACTTCTCACTTCACTTAAATTTTTTATTCTTCCTAGTCAAATAAGTGAGTGGTGATGCCAATATAGAAAACTTATCGACAAACCTCTTGTAGTAGCCTACCATGTCATGAAAGCTTCTTATTTCTTTGACATGTTTTGGCCTTTGTGCACTCAGAAACTACCCTAATCTTTTCATGGTCTACTACCAAACCCTTCCCCACTTATTATATGTCCTAGGAAGGCTATTTTCTTTGTCTAGAATTGGCATTTGTTGAGCTTAGCATAGAGCTTATTCTCTTTTAGTGTTTGTAACACCGCTCTCAAGTATTTTTTGTGTTCTTTCTTATCCTTTGAGTAAATGAGTATGTCATCTATGAGCACAACCACAAAGTGGTCGAGGAATGGATTAAGCACTTTTTGCATTAAGTCCACAAAATAGGCAGGAGTATTAGTGCCCCAAAGGGCATCACTGTATACTTAAAATCCCATATCTAGTTCTAAGTGCTATCTTTGGCATATCTTTTTTTCTTTGCTCTTATCTGGAAGTACCCAGCCCTTAAATTTATCCTGGAGAACATTTTAGCTCCTTTGAGCTGATAAAACAGATCTTCAGTCCTTGGGAGAAGATACGTTTTCTTGATGGTTAAGACATTTAACTTCCTATAATCTATGTATAACCTTAATGAACCATCTTTCTTCCTAACAAATAAAACTAGAGCTCCCCAAGGTGAAGTACTAGGCCTAATGTACCCCTTGCCTAGTAAGTCATCTAGTTGTTTCTTGAGCTCAATCATTTCTAGGTTTGGCCTCCTATAGGGAGGGACAAACACTAGATGTGCCCTTAGGACTAGTTTAATCTAAAACTTAACCTTCTTTGTAAGAGGGAGTCCAAAAAGATCTTTAAGGGACACTTCTAGTTATTCCCTAACTATGGGTACCTTCATTAGTTTCTCCTTAACTTTTTGGCCATTGAATGACATGAAATCTTCTTCAGTCACCATTGGCACTCAGTAAGTTAATTCCAGGTGCATAGCTTGAGTATTCTCCTCAAGCATGCCAAACTTTACAAGGTCATACTCTTGTCCCCTTGGTAGTATGACTTTTCTGGTTTCATAATCAATGTGACATTTTTGTTCTTTCAACCAATTCATACCCAAAATAACATCATACCCCATAGGGTCTAATATAATTAGGTTTGATTTTAATTTAGTTTCACCAAACTTGACTATGCAATTTTCAACCACATGATAAGCAAACAACATTTCTGACTCAACTGTTCTAATTAAGAACATTTCATTTAACCTGGTTACTGGTACATTAAGTTCTTCTACTATAGTAGCAGCAATTAAGAAAGGGTTGCTATAGTATTAATTAAGACAAATGCAAGTTTATCACAAAGGTAAATCTTACCTCTCAAGGCGTCTATGTGCAATTCTTCTTAGCTCTTAAGCTAGAACACTCTTCTAAGCCTTTTCTGCCTTGGAGCCATTTGACCTTCAGGTTTAACATGAATGATCTTGGGTAGTGGCAACCCCTCCTTGGGTCTTTGAACTCCAGGCTTAGGTGTTGAAGGTGCCCCTTGCTCCCCTCATGAGCTTCATTAGGCACTCCTTCACCTAATGATCTAAAGCCCCACACTTCAGGAAACCATGTATATCCTTATAGCATACTTTATTTCTACACATTGGGCATTATGGTCCTTTACTCTTATTGTTCTTTTCTTGAGGCTTCTTCTTAGCCATCCTATTTTTTATTCCCTTATGAGGCCTACTGGACTCTCCAAGTCTAGTAGCATACACTCTTTGCTCTACAAATTTTTGTTCCAGGGACAAGGCTCATTGAACTATTTGATAATTGTCATCAATTCCAATGGCTTTTAGAGTTTGCCTAATTTCTGGTCTTAAGCCTTTCATGAATCTTTTGTCTTTAAGGACCTCTTGTCTTTCATATTGAGGGGCATATCTTACCAAGAAGTTAAAACTATGCTTATACTAAGCCACAGTCATATGCCCTTAAACTAACTAATCAAACTCAATTTGCTTTTGGTCCTTCATAGCTTTACTAACGTATTGGCTCTAAAAGGCTTGTAAAAATTTTGCCCATTTCATCCTCCTTCCTCTTTCACCTTGCTCTCTTTCCATCTTGACATGTTATCCTTTTTGAATTGTTTTCCACCACAATCCAGCACTACCTTCCAACTTGAAGGTAGCTAGGCATACTTTCTGGGTAAAAGTCATATCCATCATGTCAAAAGCTTTCTCTAGCTAGTACAAGCAATACTTAGCCTCCTCAGGACCCCATTTCTCTTAAATGCTGGAGGTTTAAGGTTTAGGAACCTTTCTAGTTGGCCTTCCTTTAGGTTTCCCTCTCTTATCACTTCTTTATGCCCTCTTTCTCTTCTAAGTCCTTCATGCCTCAAATAGTGTCTTCTACTTCTAACTTTTAATTCCTCTCTTTACCTCTCATTCCTTTATCTAGAATGAGTCATAGGCAAGCCTCACTGACCTCTAGCTCTACCCTATCCTCTTGCCTTATTTCAGACCTAATTCTTTTTGCCCTATAATGTCTTCTCTCTTCATCTAGGTTTTCTTCTTGGGTAGTATCCACTCTATTGCCTTAGTCCTCACCATGCATTACTTTCTTCCCTTTTTGGAGTTGTACCCTTTTAACTGCAGTCTTTATTCTTTTTCTTGGTTGGCCCCCTAGTGCCTGACATTGCACTAAGGCTTGCATTGTGGCTGCCATTTGTGTCAAGGCAGCTTGCATAGCCAACATCATATCGTCCATCCTCTCTTGGGGATTTTTACTAAGTCCAGTAACCTCTTTCCTAGCTTTATGACCCACTTGGCCATGTGAGGCTACTCATCCCTCATTAGGCTATCTTTGCCTAACATTTTTAAATGGATTAGCCCTTGGTTCATGCTCTTGGCCTTTATTGTATTGTCTCCTTCTAGTGGTTATCATCCTGTAAGGACAATACAAACCTTGCTTGCTGACCCTTGTGATTCACTATTAGCTACTAAGAAAGCTATTCGCCATCTAAACCTGCTTTGATACCACCTTATTACATCCTTAACAACCTCACCCCCAGTAGGAAGTGGCCAGGAATATAACTTAGATGAATTCAAGTGCTAGTTGCCAACAACCCTAAACTAGCTTCTGACACCTGAGAGTTAGTTAAGCTAGGAAAAATTTTAAGTCCTAGCTTAGTGGCTAGTTTACTTCAAATTTTAGGGTTAAGTCCAAGTCAATTTATTCCATTAAAGGAAATTAAATAGTCTCGAAACTATATAGCACAATTAAAAGAAATGGCTCAAGTAGTTTCTAGGAAAACCGAGACATCCAAGAACATGCACAACCATGCATATGTACCACAATAGGCAATCCATAGCTTCACACATTATAAATGTTCATACATGTAAAAGTGGTAAGGCTCTTAAACTTATGACCATTTGAATGTCTTAGGGTACAAACAAGTAGGTCTAGGTCATGGCATTTCCAAAACAACAACTAGTTACTCAAGTTACTTTACACTTAAGTAGCAATATTACTTTCTAGTCCAAGCCCTAGCCTAACCTAAGAACCTTCTGATCAGCCTCCTTTTACCATTAGTAGCTACACACATAGATAGCCAACTTTCTTGTTAACAACATGAGTCACACATATAGAAGTAAGCAAGTACTCAATAAAGGGTAGCCCAAGAGATACCTAAAAGCACAAAACCCTTATTACTTAATCCTATGAGCTCCTTACTTAACTATGCCTTTTCCTGCATAGTAAAACATAAGGGGGAGTGAGTTCCACTTGAACTCGGTAAGGTATAGATACTAAATCTTCAAGAAACTGGCTTCTAGCAAACAACACCAAAACACAAGACAAATAGGATATGCATATAACATCAATAATAAATCTTCTAGCCTCAAGGTTAGCACACACAAACAAACAAACAATATCATACAAAACTCTCTTTCACACACACACCATTACCTTGGTTCCCTCCAGGAACTTCCTGGCCAAGTAAACAACGAACCCTAATACTTCCCTTAGTGTTCCAAGCCCTACACCAATTAGTACTAGCCTAGCATAGGGTCTTAGCCACCCTTAGAGCATTGATTGTTTACTCCCAATAACTAGCTAGTTATAAACTCTTGCCCTAAGCTCTCTAGGAACCAAGGCAACCTCATTGTGCCCAAGATCAAACTCCAACTCCCTAACACACAAGGCTTCCTTTAGCTTCAAGGCTATCCACCACGTGCCCAATGGTAAACCTTACGTTCTATCTCCACTAGTGCCTAACTATGAAACCCAGAATCTACAATTTCTATCCTTTACCTTTTAGGTAAAATCAACATCACATAGCTTCCAAAAAAATGGCTAACTTTTTGTTGCTTGATAGTGAAGTAACCACCAATACCCACTTGATCCGAGCTTAATTCCACTTGAATTAAGCCCCTCCCTTTCTCCAGATGCCTTAGTTTGTGCTTTAGCCTCTTTTGCTCTATTTCCAAGTTGAAATTAGACCTAACTTTTAGCAAACACCACTAAGAAACATGCAAGGCAACTGAAGATGGCAAGTGTGAATTTGTTGGGTCTAACACTAGCTTCGCTCCCTTGTTTTCTTTGCATGTTCCACTTCTGCCCCAATTGTGTTATTAATTACTTAATAACTTGCCTAATTCTACCCAAAAGTCTCTTAATTCTTCTAAGTAGGCCTACCTAACCTAATTATTTACTTAATTGCCAAGATGTTCTCAAACAAATTCAATTGAGGAACTTAGTTCCCCTACACTCAAAAGTTAACCATTCCCAACTTTTTCATTCAAGCCCTTAAGTTTCACCATCTAACACTTCTACCTTAATCAAAATCTCTCTTATCTATTTCATTTGCCAAAAACTTAGGCGATACCTTATTATCACAAAAATAGGGCTATAACAATTTTAGGAAAAAATAAAAAGTTAAGAAACCATGGATGGATTTTACCCTTGATTAATATAAAAAAATTTTAACTAAAGCTGCCTTCAAGCACATTCAAATAATAATTGGTTATCATCACTTACTCATAGTTTTACTTTTTTTTTATGTAGAATTGACTTTATTTAAAAGACGATTATCTTTTTAGTTAATAAGCACTCGAATCATATTTTTCTTAAAAACATAACATTTTTATAAATTTGTTCCTTATTCAGCTTAAAAATTAATAAAAACCTTTACTTTTTATTAAAATTGTTTTAAAATTTACTTTCATACTTTTTAAATTATTGAATTTCAATTAATATAGAAGTTGAGCAATAATCTTAAATAATTATTTTCAACAATTTCTCTCAAATGCATATAATGATGCTTCTAGTCGTGAGTCTCCATCTTGATACTAATAGATTAGGCCTTGATACACTAGCACTAGAAAGTGGGCCAATGTGAGTTTCTTTAAAGATTCTCTAATGCTCAAATAAGTAAATATTCAAGGTGAGAGTGCTAAAAGGAAAACAATGAATATTTTATTTATGAATTGTGAGGTCTTTAAACGGGCATTGGTGGAAAAGCAGCATGCAGTCATTAGATGAGATGATAAATCTCTGTAACACAAGAATTGCTAGATTTGAAGGACAGTTGTCTTATGTGGGCCCTACTTAATGCTTATCCTTTTGAGAGAATATAGGTTATTGGTCTTACCTGGGCTAATGTAATAGTTGGGCTTGAAAGGCCTTTAGGCCTAACTAGTCTTGATGGGCCCAAGCTCAATTTGAATTATGGGAGCCCAATTTTCTTAGATATGGGGTATCATTAACACCCTAAAACTTCACAGATTAAATAGATTAGGAATTTGAATCTTGGAAAAGAAAAAAATTAAAAGCACAAAAGCAAAAAACATATATACATACTACATAATCCCAAGGTGTTAATAGATTAGGTAAGACATATCCGGTTGGTTTGATGAAATTAAGTCAAGTAAAACCAATCCATCTCACCCAACATAATTGTAACTCCAGTTTCTTCTTGTTGGTTACCCAATAAATCTGAGGTATTGTTAAAAAAACAAAAACAACAACATAACTTGATTAATTATGTTTTGTATATTTTTAGGGCTAGCATTATCTTGACAAGTACGCATTAGTATAGCTGGTGGGATCAAACTCATGGATCGTTGCATGGTTTTAAATACTATACAATACCAATTAGCATGAGCGGTATGTATCAGTGCTAGCATTAAAATGGTATGGAACAACCAAGATGATGACTGTCCTCGATACCCGGCTATATCCAATATTGGCCATCTTAGCCCATATTGGTTGTACTGTTTCAGTACCATCTGCGTGTATTTTTTTTTTCAGTTTTTGATATTTTTATGTAAAACATATTATAAGTATGTGTAATTAATTAATTAATTAATACTATAGCAAATATTTACTGATATTTGAAATAAAACTTGTAATTTTAGTTTTTCATACCTTAAAAAATACTCTCTCCGTCCCAATTTACTTGAAACGCATTTCTTTTTGGGATATCCATAAAAATTGAAACATTTCCTCTTTTAGAAAAATTTAAACAATTAAATTATTTTTTTACACAAAACCTAATAAAAACTTTTTTTTAATCTCCACTCAATCTCTCACTACACAAAACCCAAAAAAGAATTTTTTTTAATTATTATTTAAACTTTCACTACATAAAAAAAACACAAATTACATACACCTTAATCTCCGTACCCAAAGAAACGTTTCAAGTAAATTGAGACAGAAGGAGTATGTTTTTATTATATATAATGAAATATTTATATGAGAAAGACTCTTAATTAATCTACGTATATATAATCTACACTTCACAATCTTATAATATCAAATTCTGGTATATTCTATATGTTTATATGTTATATTTATATATATTTTTTCTCATATATGTTTATAGGTCTAAATTATCTAAAATCAGCGTATCCAAAATGATATAGCGGTTTTATGATGTACTATTAGAACAACAATACGCTCTCCTGCACGATATTTTAAAGCTTTGGCTGGTAGCAGTCGTCCGGAAGGCGTGGAGATAGCAGAACTTGGAGTGGCGTAGCCTTAAGCACCGTCAAGCCCAAGCCCTCGGTCATGTCCACCGGTTCATCCAGAGGCGTCCAGAAATCGAAAGCTTGAAGAAGACTGGAGAGCGCCAGGGTCATCACCTGAAGCGCAAACGAAATGCCAGGACACATCCTCCGACCGCTTCCAAATGGCAAGAACTCAAAGTTCTGACCTCTCACGTCGAAATCCTTGTGGATGGTCAGGAACCGCTCTGGCCGGAACTCCAGAGGGTCGGTCCACACGGTGGGATCACGCTGGATCTTGTACAGGTGGACAAGCAGGCGCGTGCCGGCGGGGACATGGTGGCCAGCCAGGACGCAATCAGAGATTGCCTCGTGGGGAACAGAGAGTGGGCCGGGGGGGTAGAGGCGGAGAGTCTCTTTGATGACGGCTTGGAGGTAGATCAGGTTCTTTGTGTCGGACTCGTGGACGGGTCGGTGCCGGCCGACTTGAAGGTCGAGTTCTTGTTGGACTTTGTCAAGTGCCTCCCGATTGTTGAGAAGCAAAGAGAGAGTCCATGTCATCGTCACCGTTGTCGTATCCGTGGCTGCCAAGATAAGTCCCTGCCAAAAGTCACCAAAAGCAACTTTTAAAACCAACTGCTTATATTAGATTAGATTAATATCCTGTGAAAATTTTGACTCACCAGGCACATGGCTTTGTTCATGGTATCGGCATCGTAATCGTCGGTATCTTCCAAAACGGAAAGCATGACGCCCATGAAATCTTCGTCGCCCCTGAGCTCCCCGCTCGCCCGCTTTCTCTTGTGCTCCTGAAGCCATTTCTCCATCACCTGGTCCAGTTCCTTGAGCGTATTCTTCATCCTCCTCTCATCTCCTCCGATATCCAGCCACCTCAGATACGGCAGCGCGTCCGACACCACGAACTTCCCGCTCAACTCGAAGAAGTCCCTCAGCCCCTTCTTGTACCTTTCCACGCTCTCCTCTCGCACGCCGCGCCTCGACACCCGCTTCCCCACCATAATCCTTACGATCAGGTTCAACGTTAAGTCCCCGAACCAATCCATCATATCCAGACTAAGCTTGCCCAAAGCTTCTCCCCTATTCTCCCTCCATTGCTCGTAAAGCTCTCCAATGGATGCTTTGATCTCAGATTCTCGAACCAGTTTCAGAGTCTCGAGCCGGTGGTTGGACAGGAGATCGAGCGTGGCAGTCTTCCTCGCCTGGCGCCAGTGCGGCCCGTAGGGGGCCAACCCGAACATGGCCCGGTTGTAGCTCAACAGCTCCATGGCAGCTGTGTTTGGACGGGTGGCGAAGGCTCGATCATTCGTGGTGAGGCACTCTTTGGCAACTTTCCAGTTGGCGACGATCAGAGAACTGTGAACCCCAAGCTTAACTGTGAAGACTGGCCCGTACTTGTCCGCCATGTCGGCAAGGATTAAGTGGCCAGGCTTTGAACCAGCCAGAAGGTGGAGATGGCCAATGATGGGCAATGCGCCGCCGGCGAGAGGCAGCACTGCCTCATCTCCTGGCTTTTTGCTTCTGTTTCTGATCTTCCATACCCATAAGAGAAAGAAAACAAATAGCGGGGCAACGGAGACGGTGAATATTGTTAAGGCCATTGCTATTATTGAGCAAATCGATGGGCTTCATATATACAGAAAATAAAATTTACTGTATAATATATTCCTTCCATCCCAATTTAGTTGAAATATTTTTTTGGACACAAAGATTAATATGTATATAATTTGTGTTAATTTTTTATATAGTAAAAATTTAAATAATAATTAGTTTTTTTTTTGATTTTATGCAGTAAGAGATTAATTGAATATTAAAAAAAAATTTATTAAATTTTGTGTAAAAAGATAATTTAATTATTTAAACTTTTTTAAAAAAAAAAATATTTCAATTTTTTGAGACATAAAAAAATATATATTATAAATAAATTGGGACAGAGAGAATAATATGTTGACGTCCCCGCATGGGGCCTCATTTTTTATTTTTTTCTTTCTCTCTCCCTTCTCTTTCTTCGTCTTCTGTCTTCTTTTATCTCAAATCAAGAATTGCGGCTGTCAATGGAGCAACTTCAATAAATTGCAGCAGAAATTGGAGAAGAAACAGCCGAAGGCGGTGCCTAATTTTGCTGAAAATCAGATGACAGCAGTGCGTTGTTTTGGCTATAAATAGGCTTGCGTTCTCCTCTGTTCAATGACCCGGTGAGAAGCTTGCTCAACTGTGAGAGGAAAAGAAAAATTAAGAGAGGGATTTATTTTTCGGTAATGATAAAATAGTGAGATAGATTTTAGCAGTGTTTAAGAAAACTTTAGTGTTATTATTTTGGGTTTAGCTCTTATCTCTAAAATTTTTATCTAGAAAAAATTCTCTTTCTGTAAAACCTACTATTTTTTAGTAGAAGAAAATCTCAGAGTTTGTTCTATGAACATAGCTCTAAAATTAAGATTAACCATGTAAATTTTTTAGTGTCATTTTTACTAATCATCTTACTTTCAAAATCATCACCCCTATGCGGTCCGAACATAATACACTGTTATTAATTTTATAAAAGGCCGGTAAGATAAAATAAAATATGAAAGCAAAGATCCTGATGGTCTGAGGAAGGAAAAAAAGGTTGATGGAGAAGCCAAGACATTTACAGACGGATAACGCAAGTTGGGCAAATTGCTGATCCAATAAAGAATTACAGAATTACTTACAATCATTGTGGTAGGCAAACTGGAAAAAGCAAGATATATATTTATAAAAAGGTAAAATAAAGGAAATTATGAATGCAAAGACCCTTATGGTCCAAGGGAGGAGCCAAGATATTTATTGACGGAATAAGGCAAGTTGGGCAAATTTTCAGCCAGGTGACAAACAAAGGTGAATAGGTGGCAACGAACAGGGAACTGAAGCAATAACTTTTTCACACTAAACCGGAAAGAGAGGAGAACAATGGATATGAGTTGCCGCATTTACTTTTTCTCACAAAGAAAATGTTACAGATCGAAGAAAACGTTTTTATCTAACAAGTAGCCTGATTTGGACGAATACACCACTCGGCCCACTTTAGCTTAGAGTTATTACGCCTGCTTTTAATGCACAATTAGGCATGTATGTGCCCCAGCAACTGAGCCCCGGGTTTGAAACTTTTGCAGAAAACAAGTTGGTTACGTTCCTTCTTTTTTTGGATGCTGGGCGGCAGCTTTCTTCTATTTGGTAAACCGTTTCGCAAATATCTCCACATGAAGATAAATTACAGGGATCCAATTGATGCCCTGAGACATCTTCACTGGAAGGCATGGTGACTTCCGGGATGACTTCCTGTGAGGGAGAGCGTCTGGAGTTGAGGTTTCCCAGGGGAATGTGCCTGAAAAGCTCAGAGAAGAAGGTTAGGAGGTCCCCGGGGTGCTTTTCCGGGGAGGAGCCTCCGACGCCCAAGTCAGTTTCTTGAGAAGGTAAGGGGGAAGCACTAGAGTTTTTAGTGGGCTTGCCTGTATTTTCTCGAGGAGGAGGAGTCGACCGTTTGCCAGGGTCTGTTCCCTAGTATTTATAGAGAAGCCCAGCCCGTTCAGATGACGACACGTGTTCGGTCGGATGTTCTCTGAGTTTCTGGGCGTAGGGGGCGAGTAGCCGGTGACAGGCTCCTTGAGTCTTGAACCGAGACAGGTCGTGACAAGACCTGGACGGCGTCGGCATGTCAAATCACCGTTTGAGGTGACATGTAGCGTCTGTGGGCGGCATGTCAGAGGCTCCTTAAATGCTCATGCCGTACTCCCGAGGTCCTCTAGGCGAGGTCGTTCTTTGACACGGCCGCCCTTCTTCGGGAGTTATGCTCGTGCTTTTGGGAGGTTCCCTTGTTCGGAGGTTCCACCTTCAGGGAGATTCCCTTCTATTTGCGATAGCTAATTCTCTGCATCCGAATGCGATCCGTTCGGTCCCCCGAGGGAGCCGGCACCATCTTTGCGATCCCTGGCGTTCTTGCCGAAGTTCCAAGTTCGGGGTGCTTGGCTTCGTTCATTCCGAGGTCAGTGATGGCTCCTCTTTCGGGTGACGCCAGGCTTCCTGATCATACTTTCGGCAGGAAGTACGCACTGGGAGAGGAGATAGTCCTTCGGCTATCACAAGGCCCCCTCCAGAAAGCCGAAGTGGGAACTTCGGTTTGGCAGCTATCAAAGGGAGTACTTCGGGGCCTTGGGTATAGCACTCTTGCCGAAGGTGCACCTTTTGTCCGAAGACACGGGTTGTTCAAACATAGCCCGTCTTTTGGTGTCTCCGGGGTAACCTACTTCTTTACTTTTGTAGGTCTGTGAAACGTCGCGTCTCGTAACCAGACGTGTCAGTCTGGAGCGGCGTGCCGTCTGTCAGAAGGCGTGTCCCCCTTTTGGCGCGATGGCTGACACGTGGCAGCTTTTTATTGGCTGGGGTTGCATCGGTTACAGCGGGCGTGCCTTTTTATGCTTAGTAAGCAGTTATGGCGACTCCTTGCCTTCGCGCAGCATTTATGACGCCGTTTCGCTTATCCCCCCTCGGCCTATATATACTTTTGTTCCTTCATAACCCCTTTTGCTTCTCCTTTTGCTCTCCTCTGTCTTTCAAGTGCTCCTGCCTTCTTTCTTGCTTTTCACGGCGGTGCTGTTTAACGGGGTTTTTTCCGGCCACCTTTCACGACGGCGTTTTCAAATCCAGATTTTGGCAAATCATTCGGTGGGTTTTTGATCTCCAGAGTCCTCTGATTTTTGCTTTTTCAAGCTTTTCCGAACTTGTTTTTTGCCTTTTTCCGAACTCGTTTTTCAGCCAATCATGCCTATCCCCGAGAGCTGGCAGCCTCTTCTTTCTCACCCTTGTTGCACCACTCCTGCAAAACTAGAGAAATGGAAGAAGAAGTTCTTCCTTCCCTCCTATGCCACTACGAGGTTGCCACGTTCTGACCAATTCAGTTTTTCAAACCGTAGTGACGAGGTTACCGTTTTCCGAGCCCAGCTGAAGGCCGGACTTCGGTACCCTCCGCCGAAGATGGTTTGCGAGTTTTGCGATTTCCATGGCATTGCCGTAAACCAACTTCCACCGAACTCGTACTGCTACTTCAACGCCTTTCTTTGTATGTGTGGCGTTTTCAAAATAGAACCCCACTTCATTCTTTTTCTGCAGTACTATAAGCTCTTCGTGGTCCCGAAGGGTGGCTTCTACTTTATGCTACCTCGGGGATCAGGGAGCAAAAAATATAAGTTCACCTTTGCCAACAAGGACAGCTGGCGAGGGTGGCAACAAAAGTTCTTTTTTCTGAAGAAGGAGGAGGCCTGGTCGCATGTTCCGACCAAATGGGCTCGGGGAAAGCTGGAGATGGACGTCGTTGACCCGAGGATATTGCTGACTCCCGAGTTGGCACCTATCTTCACGGACTTCGACAGACGGATCCGAGCTGTCTCCGACTGGGATTCCGAGGTCCCTTCGCGCCCTCTTTACCCCTTTCCCATTAACTGGAAGTTGATGACCGAAGAGGTCCTTCGGGAGCTAAAGGTGGTAAAGGAGCACAAGACGGACCTCGGGATGCCGGCTCCTGCCATTGCCGGGAAAGACTCCTGGCTGGTGAAGCTTCTTCGGAAGGAAGAGTCTTACGAAAGTTTTTATGAAAGTAAGTTATCTCCAAATCCCTTTTCTATATTTTCACCCTGGACTCACACTGATGTCTTCTTTCCTTTTCAGAGATGGGCGACGACACTGCTGCCTTCTACAAATCGCTTTTCCTCGGGCAATCCGAGAAAGGTGAGCAGACGAAGAAGGCCGTCTCCCGAAGACGGAAAACGTCTGGGGCTGGGCCATCTGTGGCCAAACGGACGAAGAAGGATGCGCCCCCTCCTCTCCTAGAGATTCCCGAGGAGGTGGGCGAAGAGCCCGAGGCTGCTGCTGTTCCGCCGGCCGAGGTCGTTGCTGACCTCACTGCTCAGAGTCCCACTTATTCGGCGACTCTTCTGGGTGCTTTGGTAGAGGCCCCTTCTGCCGAAGAGCGACGTAAAAGCAAGGGCAAGGGGATTTCTACAGAGGAGGCTCGGGCTTCCGACGACGACATCACCGAGGTGCCAGCAGGTTTGTTTTTCTATCAAACTGTGGTGCCTTCTTTTCTGTGGGTCTTGAGATTTTCTTGCCTTGACCAATTTTTTGTTTTTTCCATGCAGGGGAGATATCATCTCCGGGTTGGGTGGCCGAGCACGGCCGAAAGCGGGCCCTTCGGGATACCCATATCCCGAAAGGGAAGGTCCCGAATGAGCCTTTCTGGACGTTTACGGAGGACATGAATTTGTACTCCGGAGGCTGCCAGCAAATGGCTAAGGAGATCTCAAAGGGGGTGCTTACTGAGGCCTTCTTCAAGGCCATCGCGGAGGCTCACCCTGACGATGACTCCCTTGCCGCGAAGGTCTCTGAGCACGCTGCCCAGGTACGCCTCCCACCTTTGTGTTTTTCCTTTTGATTTCCTCTAAATGTCTGCCTCTTCTTCTTTGCCTTACTAACTTTGTCTTTGTTTCTCTGCAGCTGCTGGGGTACGCCGGTTTCCTCAGAGTTCGGGTGGCGAGGCAGGCGCTGTTCCGAGCCTCGGCCTTAGGCACCATAGACCAATATAAGGCCAAGTGCTCGGAACTGGCCACACAGAACGCGCAGCTGGCTCAAGCTGCAGAAAAGGAGGTTGCTGCCGTTCGGGAGGAGTTCCTGAAGGAAAAGGAAGAACTTTTGAAGGACTCCTCCCAGAAGATTTCTGACCTCGGCTCCCAGGTGGCGGAGCTGATTTCGGCGAACGAGGCAGTTCAAAAGGAGAAGTCAGAATCTGAGGCTCTCCTGGCGAAGGTGCTTGAAGAGAAAGCCACGCTTCAAGCCGAGGTCGAGTCTTTGAAGAAGGAGCCGGAGAAGAAGAAGATGAAGGCGCTGAAGAAGAAGGTCGCGGATCTGAAGGAGGACCTTGAAGACCTCGGTGTCGAGAAGGACAAATCCGACCAGATGACCAAAGTTGGTTTTCAGGACGGGTTTTGCCTCGCTCGGTATCAAGTTCTTCAAAGGTTCCCAGACTTGGACCTTTCTTTTTTGGAGGCTCTGAACATTCCCGAGGGGCCTCGGTGGTCTTGGTCCAAGATTGAGCATCTGAACCTGCCCCCTTCGCTTCCGGCGCCGAAGGTTGTGGAGAAGGACGCAGGAGCTGGTGGCTCCCGGGACGCCGAGAATCCTTAGTTTGTTCTAGGGCCCTTTGCCTTATTTTCCTTCTCTTTTGTACTTCTTCTTCTGGCAATCTTCCTTCTTTGTAAGCAAATTTATCTTAATAAAAGACTTTTTTAGAAAATTTGGCTAAGTATCTTTGCGAGATTTTTCGTTTCCCTTTGTCCCGAACTCATTCGCTCAAGAGACTTCGGAAAACCTTATCTGCGTCTTAGCATGGCGACCTTCTTCGCGAAATCTTGACTTGTACAACTTATGCCCAAGAATTTTGGCTAAGTCTTTTGCCAGGTTTTCTCCATTGTCCCGAACACGTTCGCTCAAGAGACTTCGGAAAACCTTATCTGGTCGGCCACTTTTGCGGAATTTTGCACCTCTTATGCTTAAGACTTTTTGGCTAAGAAACTTTCGTACTTAGAGAATTTTTCTAACTTGTACAGCACAATCTTCTTCGCCGAGATCCTAAGTATAGAATTTTCTCAAGGAGTCCGAATGCCACGTATTTTTTAATTCTATACCTTCGGAATCGCCGAGCTTGTACACCCCTTTTCGTACTTCGGCAAGGATCAGATAGGGACCTTCCCAGTTCGCGCGAAATACCCCGTGGGATGGCCTACGAGGTGCAAATTCAGCCTTTCGGAGAACGAGGTCTCCTTTCTTTATTCCTTTTGGCCTGGCACGCAAGTTTATAGCCGTGGCCACTCTCTGCTGAAAAGCTTTTCTTCTCAGCTCCGCTATTTCTCTGTGTTCGCCGACGAGGTCGAGCTTGGTTCTTAGGCCGAGGTCATTTCTACTTTCATCAAAAACTTGTACTCGGATTGATGGTTGCACTACCTCGATTGGGATGATGGCCTCTGTACCGAAAACGAGTGAAAAAGGCGTTTCCCCTGTTGCTCTTCGGGGTGTTGTTCGGTAGCTCCACAGTACACTTTGGAGCTCTCCTGGCCATTTCCCTTTTGCTTCCCCCAGCCTCTTTTTCAGACCATCTTTTATGGTCCTGTTAGATACTTCTACCTGCCCATTGCTTTGGGGGTGAGCTACTGGGGCGAAGTGCATTTTTGTTCCGAGGTCACTGATAAATTCCTGGAACCCTTTGTCTATAAACTGGGATCCATTATCAGCTACTAGTACCCTTGGTATGCCAAATCTGCATACGATGTTCTTCCATACGAACTTCTGCACTTCTTTTGCCGAGATAGTAGCCAACGGTTCTGCCTCGACCCATTTGGAGAAATAGTCTACTGCTACTACGCAGAATTTCACGCCTCCAGGCGCTGTTGGGAGTGGTCCTATGAGGTCTATGCCCCAGACTGCGAAGGGCCAGGGATAGTCAGCCGAAGTCACCATTTCCGAGGGTGTCCTCTGGATATTTGCGTGTTTTTGGCAGTTACCACATTTTCGGACGAACTGCCTAGCGTCCTTTCTCAGGGTAGGCCAAAAGTATCCTTGGCGCAGTATTACTGCCGCCAGGGCGTCGGTTCCAATGTGTGAACCACAAGCGCCTTCGTGGACTTCTTCGAGGATCATTTCAGTATCCTCTTCGCCAACACACCTCTGTAAAGGATTTGCATATCCCTGCCGATACAGTTCTTCGCCTATTAGGAAGAATCGCCCGGAGCGTCTTCGCACTTTTGCAGCCTCGATGGGGTCTTCGGGGAGCGCGTTGTTCGCAAGATACCTTTTTATCGGGTCTTTCCAGCCTTTTTCCGAAGTTACTATGCTCAGTACTTCAATGCTCGGGCGGCTTAGTACCTCGGTGTATGTTTTTGACTTCGACAAGCAGTCTGCTTCGGCGTTATCCCGTCGAGGTACGTTTTCGATCCGTATGGTGTCGAACTCTCGAATGAGCTTTGTCACCAGTTCGTGATATTTTGCCAAGATTGGGTCCTTCGCCCCATAGTCTCCTGCCGTTTGCCGAACTACTAGCTGGGAATCGCTGTGGGCTTTTAGATTTCGCACGCCAATTCTTCTGGCTAGGCGCAATCCTGCTATGAGGGCTTCATACTCAGCCACATTGTTGGTGACGTTAAAGCTGAACTTAATAGCCTTCATTACTTCAAGGCCTTCGGGACCTCTGATAATTACCCCAGCTCCCTGGTGTTCGGACCCCGAGGCTCCGTCGACGTACAAAGTCCACTCTGGCTCACCTTCGCTTGGATCTGGATGGCTATCTTCGGTGGTGGGTACTTCGGCAATGAAGTCTGCCAGAGCTTGAGCTTTTATGGCCTTTCGAGGTTCATAAGTGATGTCGTGTTCGCCAAGCTCTATGCACCATTTGGAAAGCCTTCCCGAATGATCAACTTTTCTCATGACATCGCGCAGAGGTAGACTGCTTCGGACGATGATAGGGTGAGCCTGAAAATATGGTCGCAGCCTTCTTCCTGCTAGCACCAAGGCATATATAGCTTTTTGCAACAGAGGGTACCTGACTTCGGCGCCATGCAGGGACTTGCTTACGTAGTAGACTGGCCATTGCTTCGCCCCCTCTTCTTTCACAAGGACCGAGCTTACGGCTTTTTCTGTGACGGCGAGGTATAACACGAGGGGCTCTCCCTCGCGAGGTTGCCGCAAAGTGGGCAGACCGGCTAAGTAGATTTTGAGTTCCTCCCAGGCCTTTTGGCAGTCTTCACCCCAAGGATGGTCATTACTCCCGAGGTTGTCCTCCTTTTTTGCTGCCTTAGTGAGGACTTTGAAGAATGGTCGACACCGGTCTCCATATCTGGAAATAAACCTGCTGAGGGAGGTTATCCTTCCGGTGAGCCTCTGCACATCTTTTATTGTGGCAGGAGTTCGGAACTCGAGTAGAGCCTTAATTTTTTCTGGGTTGGCATCAATGCCTCTTTCTGATACCATGTACCCAAGGAACTTTCCCGAGGTCACTCCGAAGATGCACTTTTCGGGATTAAGGCGGATCCCGAAGGCTCTGAGCTGGTGGAAAGTTTCCTTTAGATCTGCGACGTGGTCGCCAGGCAGTTTGCTTTTGACTATCATGTCGTCCACATATACTTCCATGTTTCTCCCTATTTGGTCGTTGAAGACCTTGCTCATCAACCTCTGGTAGGTGGCTCCTGCGTTTTTGAGCCCGAAGGGCATCCTGATGTAGCAGTATGTTCCTCCCTCGGTGATGAAGGCGGTTTTTTCTTCATCTTCAGGGTCCATCCTTATTTGATGATACCCACTGAAGGCGTCTAAGAAAGTTAGGAGCCCGTATTCGGCAGTTGAGTCTACCAATTGGTCTATCGGTGGGAGAGGGTATGAATCTTTCGGGCAAGCATCGTTCAAGTTTCTGAAGTCGATGCACATCCGGAGTTTGCTGCTTCCTTCTTTTGTGGCAACTACCACATTGCTTAACCATTCAGGGTACTTGACCTCCCTGATGACATCGGCTTCTAACAGTCGTTGGACTTCGGTTTTGACAAAGTTACTTTTATGAACTGAGATGCCTCGCTTCTTTTGCCGGACAGGCTTTGCTTCCGGACTTACTTTGAGGCTATGTTGAATTATGTCAGGGTTTACCCCTGGCATGTCTTTCGGCGAGTAGGCAAACAGATCTTTATTTGTCAGTAGAAAAGATACAAGTTTTTCCTTGTCACCTTCGGCCAAGTTTTTCCCTATTCGGGTATTTTGGCCTGGGACAAGTTCTACTTCTTCCATTTCCGCCTTCGCGGGATTCTCTGCCTCGCCCTTTTTTGGTGCTTTTGCTTCCACAGCTTGCGCGAAGTTGTTTGCTGGAGCCTTTCGTGTTTTGACGAACACCTTCCTTACTTCGCCTTGATCTATGAAGATTTCCGCATCTCCATCCTTGGCGGCGAAAGTGACGGTTAAGTACTTGACATCAGGGCGAATGTGCAGGTTTCCCTGTGTCTGTCTTCCAAGGATGGCATTGTACGATGAAGGGACATCCATAACGATGAACCTTGCCATTGTGGAGGCGTACAACTCTGCTGTCCCAATCACCGAAGTCCCTTTCAGCATCAAAGGGAGATCGATCCATCCGAGGACGGGCAGTTCGGACGGACCTACCCCGAAGGTAGGCGAGGTGACGGGCTTGAGGTCGCTGCTAGATACACCCAACCTCGGCAGCAAGTGTGAAAACAGGACGTCGGCATTTGATCCGTCGTCAAGCAGCACTCTCTTGACGTCCCAGTTTCCTATTCTCGCCATGATCAATATTTCCTATTCTCGCCATAATGGGTCGTCATGGGGAAAAATGACGGCGGAACCATCCTTTCGGGCCAGCTTTTTTGTTGGACTTTGATACTCCATGACTGCTATTTCTCTGGCCTTCCTCTTTCTTTCCGAGGATGGCAGTCCCGTCGTAATTGTTTGTATGATTCCCGCTGGAGGTGGGGGGCGCCTTTTCGGACTTCGGTTTCTCCGCCTGTCGGAGTCATAGTCCTCATCTTCTGCCTTTCCTTCCTCCTCTTTTCTCCCTTTCGGGGAAGGCATGCGCAGATAACGCCGAAGTTGGCCCTGTTTTATCAGCGACTCTATATACTTTTTCAATTGGAAGCAGTCTTCGGTGTCGTGGCCGTGGTCGCGATGAAACTGGCAGAACTTCTTCATATTCTTTCTGTTGTCGGCGGTCATGGCCCGTGGCCGCTGAACCTGAGTTCCCTGCCTTTCCATTGTCATGAGGATGTTGGTCCTTGTGGTGTTCAGGGGTGTGAAAATGGGGAGTTTCCTTCCTCGCGTTCTCCGAGGTCGGCCTGCCTGTTCGGTGGGATACCGGGTTTGCTGGCTGGACCCTTCGGCCCGGGTGTGATCGGACTTCGGTCCGCCCATTCTCAGTTCTTCGGCCGTCATGTGCTGTTCGGCCCTTCGGTAAAATTCGCCCAGCGTGTCCGGGGGGTCCTTGGAGAATTCGTAAAACAGCTGTGAGTCCCTCCGAAGGCCCCGTGTCATCGCGAGGATGCGTACTTCGGGCCGAAAGTCTGGGACACTCAAGGCCTCTCTGTTAAATCTCTCGACATAGTCGCGGATGGTCTCTCCAATTCTTTGCGCTATGTCGAACATCTGAACCGGCATCTTCGCCGTTGGCCGACTTCCGATAAACTGCTGCGTGAAGGCTGTGGATAACTCCTGGAACTCCGTGATGGTTCCTGGGGCCAATGAATTATACCAGGCTGTTGCTGGCCCAGTGAGAGTGACCTCGAAACATTTGCACAAGGTAGCGTCGTCGGCACCGTGCATCATCATGCTGCGTCTGTACTTGGTCAGATGGGCCTGTGGATCAGTACGGCCATCATAAGTTTCCAGCCGACGTACTCTGAAGTCACCTGGCATGGCTGCCTCAACTACATCTTGGGTGAATGGGGACTCATCCCCACAAAAGGTTCCAGATAGCCTAGCCCAGACGGGTTTGCGGGCCACCTGTTTCTCCACTCTGTCCAACCTCGCCAATATCTTCTCCATAAGGATCGTGGCGCTAGGTTCTTCTTCTGGGAGGGGAGATTGTCGGTGCCTCTTCGGAGAGTGAGTTCGGCGCTGAGGGGATGGGGACCTCGCCTCAGGTGACTGGCTCCTCCTGTGTGTGATTTTGGGTCGTCTTGACCCTGCTTGTCCTGCGAGCCGTGCCCCAAGGGGCATGTTTTCCGTTGAAGACTCCTCTCGTGGGTCTCCGCATCCCGAACTACGATGGGTTGGTTTGGGACTTTTTTCCCGAGGGTGTGCTGGCGAAGGAGGCCTTTGGGCTTGAGCTTGTTGCGGCCACCTTCGGTCTATCTGTTGTGTCATTTCAGCCACAACAGAACGTTGAAAGTCGCGCAGAAAGCTCATGGTTATGACCAGAGGACGCTCTTCCTCAGGCGTGGAAGTCCCTGGGAGGGCTTGCTCAGTGGCCGGTTGGACTTCAGGCGCGGACGGGGACCTCGGGAGTCCCTTGTCCTTAGAACGCCGAGTCTCAACGACGGCGACCCGAGGATGGGTTCCCACAGACGGCGCCAAATGATGCCCTGAGACATCTTCACTGGAAGGCATGGTGACTTCCGGGAGGACTTCCTGTGAAGGAGAGCGTCTGGAGTTGAGGTTTCCCAGGGGAATGTGCCTGAAAAGCTCAGAGAAGAGGGTTAGGAGGTCCCCGGGGTGCTTTTCCGGGGAGGAGCCTCCGACGCCCAAGTCAGTTTCCTGAGAAGGTAAGGGGGAAGCACTAGAGTTTTTAGTGGGCTTGCCTGTATTTTCTCAAGGAGGAGGAGTCGAACCGTTTGCCAGGGTCTGTTCCCTGGTATTTATAGAGAAGCCCAGCCCGTTCAGATGACGACACGTGTTCGGTCGGATGTTCTCTGAGTTTCTGGGCGTAGGGGGCGAGTAGCCGGTGACAGGCTCCTTGAGTCTTGAACCGAGACAGGTCGTGACAAGACCTGGACGGCGTCGGCGTGTCAAATCGCCATTTGAGGTGACATGTAGCGTCTGTGGGCGGCATGTCAGAGGCTCCTTAAATGCTCATGCCGTACTCCCGAGGTCCTCTGGGCGAGGTCGTTCTTTGACACGGTCGCCCTTCTTCGGGAGTTATGCTCGTGCTTTTGGGGGGTTCCCTTGTTCGGAGGTTCCACCTTCGGGGAGATTCCCTTCTGTTTGCGATAGCTAATTCTCTGCATCCGAAGGCGATCCGTTCGGTCCCCCGAGGGAGCCGGCACCATCTTTGCGATCCCTGGCGTTCTTGCCGAAGTTCCAAGTTCGGGGTGCTTGGCTTCGTTCCTTCCGAGGTCAGTGATGGTGTCTTTTTCGGGTGACGCCAGGCTTCCTGATCATACTTTCGGCGGGAAGTACGCACTGGGAGAGGAGATAGTCCTTCGGCTATCACCAATAATTCCACTTGATGCAACGCCCATCATCCACCTCCTGCAACAATAATATTGAGTCCATTAAATTTGATAGTTCCTCGACAGAGTAGATTATTAAGTCCATTGAATTTGGTAGTTCCTTGAAAAACATTTCCACCAGATTTTCCAAGTCAATTAACTCCCCACACTCTCTACCTCTCGGACTCCTCCTCCAACCCCACCTCCACCCCCAAAACACCATCTACCAACTCCCCAACTTCACTAACTAGTAACTACATATATGTATTGCACATGAATTAAATATTAAGCTATTTTTCACTCAAATAATTATAATTTTAATTCTTTTATCCAAAATAAATAATTGCACTAATGATTTTACATTTTTAAGTTTAGATATATTTCTTATTAATTTTTCTATCTCTTATGTAGTAATTTTTTTATTATAATATTTTATCATAATTATCCTTATCTGTATCATTCATTATAATAGATAGCTCATTGTATTAGATTTCTATTTAATATAAATAATAAAAATAACATCAACAACAACAACAACAACAATAACAATAATAATAATAATAATATAATGTAGAATACGCTATAGGTAATATTTTTTATAAAAAAATTGATAGAATTTTTTTTATTTGTGATCTTAGAGTACTTATAAAAATACTTCTTAGTATTTTTAAAATTTAAGCAAAATTTTCAAAATTCCTCTTAACAGTGTAAAATTTAAAAATGGTATACAATCTGTTAAGAAAAGATCTTAATTTAATATCTTAATAGTATTATGTATTTATAAATTTTATTAAAAGTTAAGTTAGTAAATTTTATCTTAAGTTCTATGCTTTAGATTAAAAAAGCTAATTATTAAAATGGAGATTATATATATATATATATATATATAATCTCCATTTTAATAATTAGCTTATATATATATATATGTATGTATGTATGTATATGTATGTATTACTTGGCTCAAACAATTAAATAGATTTACTATTAATGTGTTATCATAATTTTGACTTTTTAAATAGACATAAGCTAAACTTTTTAAAAAAATTCTAATGTTATATAGAAAATTGAAAACAACATAATAAAAGTGGGACATTTAATAAAAAAACTCAAGCAAAAATATATTTTTTTTAAGAAGTGTGATATAAATATGGGTCATGATGTCAAAGTATAAACTTAATTAAGTAAACACTGAGTTTTTTCAAAGGCATGTAACTATAAGTAACTATATATTACTCAAAAAGCTTAATTACTCTACTCTTGATTTTTTATCAAAATATACTCACCTTCAACGTTTCAAAATCTATACTTATCCCATATTTTATGACCCATTGATTTAGAAATTATATCGACATCACTGAAGTTTGAAAATGTAGTCATACCCATTGTTCTTATAATATAATTAATCAATCATAGGAAAATAAACTCATTAAAGTATAATACAACCTTAGTACCTAAAAGGAAAATTAATGACTTGTAATTTGAGGTTTAGTCATTTTATATATCTTTGCACTTTTTATTACATATAGGTATATATGGTTATTAAGTTGCACTTTTAAGTTTTGATGAATGCATTCCAAGTTTAAAGAGTAAATAAATTGATAAACACTATGTTTTTAAGCATGCCTATGGTCATATAAATCAAACGCATGTCTATTACAAAATTCTAAATTTAGTGGCATTTTTAAGTTTTTTCCCATAAAAAACTTATAGAAAACATAGAAAACAATCAGTAATTCTTTTTTCTATTTTTCCTTTTCAAATACTAATCTTATTTTTATAATATAAAGCATGAGAGCTTTTCATCAATTTGTTCTACGTTTGTTTTTACTTCCTTTTCATAATTTTAGTTTTTTTTAAATCTACTAAATTGGAAATGATAAATTTGAGTATCATTAAAATCAAAAATAAAATAAAACTTATTACAAAATTTTAACTTATTATGGCAATTTAAGATTTTTTTCACTATTAAAAATTATACTTAATATATAACTTTAAGCAAATATTGTAATAACCCAAGTCCAGAACTGGTCAACGGAACACCTGCCCACACCACATGAGCTATCCTTTAGAAAAGGATAAGCGCTAGGTGCTTATATTCTGGAGCTGGAGCCTATATATCCACATAAGGTTTCCCACAATTCACCCATGTGGGATATGGGGGTGTTACAAACTCCCCCCCTTATGTACCCAACGTCCCCGTTGGGGTCAATCGGATTACTTGGTTCTCCGGACCAAGTAACCTATCTAATCGGACTACTTAGCCCCTGGCCAAGTAGCCTCTCGAATCCAGGATCAGTCCCGGTAGATGATGCATGTGCATACCCACTATGCCATACCATCGTGGTCCAGGGTCGGCTCTGATACCATCTGTAACGACCCAAGTCCAGAACTGGTCAACGGAACACCTGCCCACACCACATGGGCTATACTTTGGAAAAGGATAAGCGCTAGGTGCTTATGAAATGGACTCTCTATAAGGAAGTTCCCCCGTCCCATACCGGCAGACTCAACCATATACTTTGAACCAAACTAGGCTCTGATACCACAATGTCACGCCCCCAATTTTATGAACCTTAATTTTAAAAGATATCTTAAATTCCCAGAATTATAAAGCATTTAATTAAAATAATTTAAGAAATGTGAGGTAAAACATTTTATTTTAAATTATTTTCCAAACAATAAGAGTATTAAACAAAATCAGAGTAGTTAAGTGACAATCCCAGGAAAACTAATATGCGCATAATGTGTCAATTTAAACAAACCATATGTTTCTTTAGAAATCAAATAACACAAAGTTGAAACCCAGTCCCAGCCAGTTCTACTTTCGAGGGGCTACAGCGTACCCTCACTCAGTCTGCTCCACATCTTGAACCTCATTATATGGTTCAGTGTACTCTGTCTCCTCATAGTACTCACCTAAGAAAAACATGTTAGAAGGAGGGGTGAGCACAACTTGCTCAGTAAGGGGGAAGTATCAGGCCCATCACGTGGGTCCTAATATTCCCGTAACAAACAACAACGAATAATAAACTTTAAGCTGTAGCAATTTAATTAAAGAACAATTCCATACAACATCATAACAACAAAATCAAAGTCCTACTAGCATGCTTGAACTACCATGTATATGCATAATTCCTTTTACCGATTAAATAATAACTTATTGATCGATCATTTAATCCAATACTTAAATGCCGTCGGACGAACCTAGGGTGGTGAGTGTGTACATCACCCACTCTTGGGATAACTCTTAGGCAGTGCCACTAGGGATGCCACCAAGCCAGAGCCTCTCGGGATACCTACGCCGAGGTAGAGCCTCTCGTGATACCAGCCATAAGCATGGTCCCTCGCCAGCTATGGTCTGACAGCGCACAAATCATATCTCCATACTCTGTGTCAATATCAGGTCATGACTAGGGACGGTCCGCCGCCACCCTAACATGCCTCTCGGGTTCGAATCGTCCGTTCCGAACCTCTCGTCTAAATTTACGGCTTGTTAGGTCATGTAGATATGGTTCGTCACCAACCTTGCATGCCTCGTATTTTATCTTACTCTTCAAATCTTTTACTTAATGCAATCTTGTGTATGACAAACATCAATCATATGCAACAACCAATTGATGCATGACCGTAGCTCATTTTATTTTAGCTCTTTTTAGTAGAATGCCATGATTCTAGTGCATCATATTTCTTTTATCGTGTTATCTTAGTTTAGTGTTACATGATGTCATGACAATCAATGATATCTTTTAAGTGTATTTGTGATAAATGTTCATCTCATTTCTCGTGAATTCTTTCTAAATTGGTCATTTAGTATTTACGCTCCTAATCCTTTATCTATCGGCTTATAATAATTTATTACAGCCCTAACATGCCACTAACGGTTCCTTCCAATCTCATCATGTTGCTAGTGAGCTTGTCGGCCCTAAACATGGTACTAGCGGTGTTTGTCTCGCTGGCCCTAAACATGGTACTAACGGTGTTTATTTAGGCGGTCCTAACATATTTCTAATTTAATTCTTGTTACAAGCGGTCCTAGTATGATACTAGCACCAAACATACATCATACATCACATCATTACAACCATACAACCAACCAACCAAAAATTACATCTCAATGGAAGAGAACTAAAATAAAATAAAATAAAATTCTAGAAAAACTAATTAATTACCCCACCCATGTTGCCCACGTATTTAAAGATTTTGTTTAGCCCAATTGTTTACTTAAAATTTATTATTTGGGTTGATGCTTATTTTGGCCTAAGAGGGCCCATGAGAACTAACCCGCTCTTCCCCTTTACCTAGTTCGGAATAATACGGCGAAATGAGGGATTTCCTAGGACGGTCCTACAAAATGTTAGTAAGGTAGAAAATTAGAAAATGTGCTAAAATTTAGAAAATTTCCTAAATGGTACTTGGAAGGTTCATGTTCTTAACATCTAGGCCAAAATTTTACCTAGTGGGCAAAAAGGGTCTCGGGGTGTCTTCGGTGGCCTTGTGCCTATTCGGGATTGTGTCGGGAGCCTTCTTGATATTGATCCTAAAAATTACAGCAGCCACACACTGAGTTATATACTCATTTAGTAGCTTTAAAAACTGATCTTGGAAGGAAAAAGTTTTTATTTCTGTTACCGATATGTTTTCGGGATCTCTGGCACTCCGGGAGTCCAAAGAAGCACCAAACCTTCAAGTAAGGATTTTCTAACCCTTTGTAACAACATGGACAGCAAGGAAAAAAGAATTATTAGGGCTGTAATATTCGAAATTGGCAGCCAAGATAATTTTTAAAAGAGGCTACGGTGGCTTACTGGGGCTTAGAACCAAGTATGGACAAGATTGCACCGGAAACGAGTGGAAAAACCCAAAACTTGGATTAATGATAATCTACCAAATATTTACAGCAAAGATATAAGGCCTTTAGGTGCTGGAAAAAAAAAAAAAAAATTAAAAGAGTAATATAGAAGAATTTAGACTCACACAAATGAATTCGGAATCATCGGTACTCATAGGATCGCTTTTGGTGTTCGGATGTGGGTTTCCCTTCAACTTAATAAACCTAAGCAATAATAGGGAATTAAATAAAATTCAAAATTGGTTGGATGATGGAGAAATAAAAGCCCAAAGGGCCGGACTTACACCGGTTCGACAAAGAACACGATCAAGCCGGTAACGGAGTGGAGAGTGCGAGGACAATCCTTTGGTGTTATGCCTTCTTCCCCACTTTAATGAGCACGACCCATAACAATGGAGGAATGATGAGCCTATCTAATTGAACTAAAAGAATTTCGGAGAACAAAATATTGTCACGAGAAGAAAAGTTAAGGCGAATTGGAGATGGCGGCCATAAGCATATTATTTTTACAAGTGCTTGGCGGCTGTTGTTGAAAGAAGAAATAAAAGAAAAGGCAAGAGTATTTGGAGGCTTGGTTATTCGGTCTAAACGCAATTCAGACTCCTAGGTGAGACAGAAATACGGGGAACAAAATAAAAAGGGAGAAAAGGAATAATAAAAGGGTAATTAACGTTTAATATGATAAATAAAGAAGATAAGGAGATAAAATAGATAAATTAATTTTTTTTAAAAAAATATATATATATATTCCAGGAGGTGTTGCGGCTGGGAGTTTTATAAGAAAGAAATTAGGGTTAGGGTTAAAAAAGAAAAATCTCCTATGTAGCAGTAGCACGAACCCGGTTTAAACCCCACACGCGCGTTGGCTAAATTTTGGGAAACCTAAGCAAACGAATTCAGAATTGAGTGAGGTAAATTTCTCTTGACTCATTTTTGTGAGAAGAATCCAATGGTGCTCCCAGATTTTCCATCCGATGCTTAGTTGTAAATGACAAAAATGCCCCTAGCCTAAAGAAAATGACTTTGAGCTTCCGGTTTGGAATTTGACTTAATAACCACTAAAGGAATCATCTAAGGATCAAGATTCTTAATTTTATATTGATTTTCTAAATTGATAGGTAAAATTACAAAAATACCCTTGAGGACAAAATGTTAAAAAATTTTTATTTATTTAATTAATTTATTTTATTTATTTATTTTTTTACTTATTATTATTATTTTATTTATTTATTTTAATTTATTTATTTAGGGTAATTTGGTAATTTTATTTTACTTAATTTCTAGGGTTATTACAGCCTCCTCCCCTTAAAAGAAATTTGTCCCCAAATTTGAAAGAGGGTGTTGAGAAGTACCTTAAAGCTGTGGATACTTCTTTCGAAGCTCATCCTCAACTTCCCAGGTTGCTTCTTGCTCTCCATGATTATTCCAAATGACCTTTACCAGTTGAATGACTTTGTTGCGCAGAACCTTTTCTCTACGATCCACAATGGCCAAAGGCTCCTCGACGTAAGTCAAATCCTCGCGTAACTGCAACGGCTCCCACGGAATAACATGTGCTGGATCTGGCTGATACTTTCGAATATTACTCACGTGGAACACGTTATGAATTCTAGCCAAGTTAGGTGGTAAAGCTACTCTATAAGCCACCTCTCCAACCCGTTCTAAAACTTCAAAAGGTCCAACAAAGCGCGGGGCTAACTTTCCTCTCACTCCAAAACGTTGAACTCCCTTGGTCGGTGACACTTTTAGGAACACATGATCACCAACAGAAAACTCCAAGGGACGACGCCTCTGGTTTGCATAACTCCGCTGCCTATCTTGAGCCGCTACCAATCGTTGTTTGATTATTTTGACCTTATCTGAAGTTTGTTGTACCAAATCTGGTCCTAATAAAGGCCTGTCGCCCACTTCTTCCCAACACACCGGAGTACGACAACTACGTCCATACAAAGCCTCATATGGGGCCATCTGAATGCTGGAGTGATAGCTATTATTATAAGCAAACTCCACTAGTGGCAGGTCATTATCCCAGGAGTTCTTGTAATCCAGTGCACAAGCTCTAAGCATATCCTCAATAGTTTGTATAGTCCTCTCCGACTGCCCATCTGTCTGTGGATGATAAGCGGTGCTCATTAATGTCACAGTGCCCAACTGTTCTTGTAAAGCTTGCCAAAACTGTGATGTGAATCGTGGATCCCTATCAGAAACAATGCTCCTCGGTACTCCATGAAGACGAACTATCTCAGATATGTATAATTCAGCTAATCTAGCTACAGGCCAAGTCTTTTGGATTGCCAAAAAGTGGGCTGACTTGGTTAACCGATCAACTATAACCCATATTGCATCATGTCGACGACGAGTGGCAGGTAGCCCGACTATGAAATCCATTGCAATGTCATCCCACTTCCATTGAGGAATCTTTAATGGCTGTAGCAGTCCTCCAGGTCTCTGGTGTTCTACTTTGACCTTCTGACAAGTCAGACATCTAGATACAAACTCTGCAATATCCTTCTTCATGCCACTCCACCAAAAGCTTTTCTTCAAATCATGGTACATCTTGGTGCCCCCCGGGTGGATGGTCAACCGAGATGCATGTGCCGCCGATAAAACATCATACTTCACCTCACTACCTTGGGGAACAACAATTCTATTTTGAAATTTTAGGGTACCATCCACATCCACACTGAATCCTTTTTGCCCTAGAACTGACCATTCTCGGCATTGTGGATCCTCCTTTTGCGCCTCCTTGACCCTTGCCACAAGTGTAGGCTCCATATGCAAACTGGCCATGAGAACCTGGGGTCCCTTCACTTGAACACCTAAGCTCATATGACTAAACTCCTCTAGTAGTTTCCACTCAGAAACCACCATAGCATTCAGTTTAGCACCCATTTTTCTACTCAAAGCATCAGCCACTAGGTTAGCTTTACCTGGGTGATATTGAATAGTGCAATTATAATCGGAGAGATATTCAACCCAACGACGCTGTCGATTATTGAGTTCCCTCTGTGACAATAGATACTGTAGGCTTTTGTGATCAGTGAAGACCTCAAACTCTTCTCCATACAAATAATGTCGCCAAAGCTTTAATGCATGTATGACAGCTGCCAACTCCAGATCATGAGTTGGGTAATTAAGCTCATGAGGCTTCAACTGCCTAGACCCATAAGCGATCACCTTTCCCGCCTGCATCAATACACAGCCAAGCCCCTGATGTGATGCATCTGTATAAACTGCAAAATGACTCCGCCCATCAGGAAGAGTAAGAACAGGTGCAGAGACTAACCGCTTCTTCAACTCCTGAAAATTATTTTCGCACTGCTCGGTCCACTGGAATGGTTGATCCTTCTTAGTCAGTTGGGTCAAAGGGCGTGCCAGCTTTGAATAACCTTCTACAAAACGTCTATAATACCCAGCCAAGCCCAAGAAACTCCGAATCTCAGACACGGTCTTCGGTTGTTGCCAGTTCACCACAGCTTCAACCTTACTAGGATCCACTGAAATTCCTTCCTTAGTTACCACATGGCCTAAAAAGGTGACACTGTCCAACCAAAACTCGCACTTGCTCAGCTTTGCATACAGCTTATGCTCCTTCAACGTCTGAAGTGCAATCCTCAAATGTTCTCTATGGCTTTCAGCATCTGGTGAGTAAATCAGAATATCATCTATGAAAACGATGACAAACTGATCTAGGTATGGTTGGAACACCCTATTCATTAGGCCCATGAAAGCTGCGGGTGCATTTGTTAACCCGAAGGGCATCACTAAAAACTCATAATGCCCATAACGAGTCCTGAATGCTGTCTTTGACACATCTCCCTCTTTGATTTTCAGTTGATAGTACCCAGACCTCAAATCGATCTTGGAGAACACTGATGATCCCCTCAGCTGATCAAACAGGTCATCAATCCGAGGTAAAGGGTACCTATTCTTTATCGTCACTAAATTCAGCTGTCGATAATCGATGCACATCCTCAAGCTGCCATCCTTCTTCTTCACGAATAAAACAGGAGCACCCCAAGGTGAGGTACTTGGACGTATGAACCCCTTTTCGAGAAGCTCTTGTAATTGACTTTTTAGTTCCACCATTTCTGAGGGAGCCATTCGATAAGGTGCTTGAGAGATAGGAGCCGTTCCTAGCAATAAATCAATGGTGAAGTCAACATCCCGGCTAGGTGGCATTCCAGGTAACTCCTCTGGAAACACTTCTGGAAATTCTTCCACAATGGGAATACCAGCTACTGATTCAGGCTTCTCTAACTCTGTCTGCACATAAGCCAAATAGCCAACACCACCTTGACGGAGATATCTATTAGCTTGCAAGCTAGAAATTAAGATTGGAGTGAAGCTCTTTTTATCCCCAACAAATTGCACTTCTGACCCATCAGGCAAGGAGAAGGTAACTAGCTTCTGATAGCAATCCACTTTAGCATGGTGGCGATGTAGCCAATCCATGCCCAAAATACAATCAAATTCAGATATCCCAAGCACAAAGAGGTCAGAGTCTAAATCGCGTCCTCCGACAGAAATCGAGCAAGATTGAAGTACACGAGTAGAACTCATACTAGTGTCTGATGGTGTAGAAACCACTAGTATGAAAGGAAGCTCTTTAACAGGCATGCCTAACTGATTTGCTAGTCTAGGAGATATGAAAGAATGTGTGGACCCCGAGTCTATAAGAACTCTAGCAGGGAACCCAGAAATAGAAAGAGTACCTACGATCAATTCAAACAATCACTAACCTAAGCATGCCACTACCATGAACTTGAAATTAAAGGCTATAATTAAAAGCTATAAATAACAGCGTACCTTGCACCACACCTGGAGCATCCTCTGCCTCCTCGGCTGTCACTGCGTAAACACGTCCTGCCACACGAGGTTTCTTTGTTGGTGGTCCTGCCGATGCTGCTGGTGGAACGTGTGCTGCTAGTGGAGCATCCCTCTTAGGACATTGCCTGGATAGATGCCCTATCTCTTGGCAATAGAAACAGGTCACACACCGCCCTCCAATTGGGTGAAAGAAATGACAAGTCTGACATCTAGGCCCTCCCTGGCCCTGAAAAACCGGTCGCACTGTAGGCCCTCCTGTCCCATTAAGCTGTAGTCGGGTAGCTCTGCTATCGATTGGCTGACCTCTGCCAAAATGTCCTCGCCCCTGGGCAGGCATCGGTCGTGGTATAGGACGGAAACTGCCTGCATGTGTAGGTCGTGATGGCATACGACTCTGACTCGTGTCAAGCGGTCTAGATAGTTGCTTATCTCGCATCCTTGCCTCACCCCGTTGAGCTAAGGATACTGCCTTCTCAAAGGTATCAATCTCTTGCATAATCAGCCTATCTGCCAGCTCGTCACGCAAACCATTAACATACCTCTTGATTTTCCTTGGTTCATGTGCCACAATGTGCTCAGCATAACGGGCCAAGGCATTAAATCTAGCTGTGTACTGATCTACAGTCATGCTCCCCCGTACCAGTGCAAGAAACTCTTGTTCTTTTCTGTCCCTCATGGCCTCAGAGAAGTATCGACCATAGAAAGTATGCACGAATGTCTCCCAAGTGATATATCCACCCTTAGTTCTCGAAACCCCTGGTCGAGTGGCCTCCCACCATGTCTGGGCCTCCTCAACCAAGCTAAAGGTAGCTAAGTCCACCTTGTCCTCTTCTAGAATTCTCAAAGCTGTAAATGTCCTCTCCGAAGCCCTGATCCACTCCTCAGCTTTGGTAGGGTTAACCCCACCAGTATACTCACCAGTTAGCCTCTTGAACCGCTCAAGTAGGTCGGCCCTATGCTGACATCTGGCCGGGGCATAAGGCTGCTGCTCCCGCTCATTCAAATTTTGAAAGTACTGGCCTAAGGCAATGACTGTCTGACGCAATGGATCATCATTGGCCTGCTGACCAAGATTCTGGGCTTGTTGCCCATGATTCAGCATGTCCTGTCCAGGCACTTGAGCATTCTGGCCTCGACCTCGTGGGGGTCGTCCTCGACCATGAGATGGCGGCTCATCCTGTGCGCCTCGCCCAAG
Source organism: Aquilaria sinensis (assembly GCA_005392925.1). NCBI lineage: Eukaryota > Viridiplantae > Streptophyta > Magnoliopsida > Malvales > Thymelaeaceae > Aquilaria > Aquilaria sinensis. The sequence continues at coordinate 11,035 of SMDT01003208.1, read as the reverse complement.
ACCCAAGGCAGGGTACTCATGTGGGTCCATGACCTAAAAAGGAAAAGGTTTAGTCCAACGTAGTTAAACAACTTTGGAAGTAACTTTTAACTTATAACACTAGGTGAGGCTCTAGGTAACTCCTATATCTTTTTAGACGTTAAATTAATTGGTATATTATTTTACGAGTCCCCTTATTGAAAGCCAAGTTGTTAACTTTTGTTTATAAACTTGCTAATATATTATGCTCAATTATGGAAACTTTTCGAAACCTATCCAAGGTCTCTAACTTAGCAAACAAACAAGAAGCATACTTACTGAGTGAGGTCGCTGCCTTCCTCGAATCTGGCTCTGATACCAAACTGTAACGACCCAAGTCCAGAACCAGTCAACGGAACACCTGCCCACACCACATGGGCTATCCTTTAGGAAAAGGATAAGCGCTAGGTGCTTATGTTCTGAAATTGGAGCCTATATATCCACATAAGGCATCCCACAATTCACCCATGTGGGATATGGGGGTAGTCACCTAAGAAAAACATGTTAAAAGGAGGGATGAGCACAACTTGTTACACAAATCATATCTCCATACTCCGTGTCAATATTAGGTCATCACTAGGGACGGTCCGCTGCCACCCTAACATGCCTCTCGGGTTCGAATCATCCATTTTGAACCTCTCGTCTAAATTTACGGCTTGTCAGGTCATGCAGATATGGTCCGTCGCCAACCTTGCATGCCTCGTGTTTTATCTTACTCCTCAAATCTTTTACTTAATGCAGTCTTGTGTATGACAAACATCAATCATATGCAACAGCCAATTGATGCATGACCGTAGCTCATTTTATTTTAGCCCTTTTTAGTAAAGTGTCATGATTCTAATGCATTCTATTTCTTTTATCTTGTTATCTTAGCTTAGTGTTACATGATGACATGACAATCAATGATATCTTTTTAAGTGTATTTATGATATATGTTCATCTCCTCTCTCATAAATTTTTTCTAAGTTTGTCTTTTAGTATTTACGCTCCTAATCCTTTATCTACTCGGCTTATAGTAATTTATTACGGCCCTAACATGCCACTAACGGTTGCTTTCAATCTCATCATGTTACTAATGAGCTTGTCAGCCATAAACATAATACTAGCGGTGTTTGTCTTATCGACCCTAAACTTGATACTAATGGATTGATTCAAGCGGTCCTAACATACTTCTAATTTAATTATTATTACAAGCGGTCCTAATATGATAATAGCGCCAAACATACACCATACATCACATCATTATAACCATTCAACAAACCAACCAACCAAAATTACATCTCAATGGAAGAGAACTAAAATAAAATAAAATAAAATTTCTAGAAGAACTAATTAATTACCCTATCCATGTTTCCCACACATTTAAATATTTTATTTAACCCAATTGTTTACTTAAAATTATTATTCGGGTTGGTGCTTATTTTGGGCCTTAGAGGGCCCACGAGAACTAACTCGTTCTTCCCCTTACCTAGTACGAAATAATACGGCGAAATGAGGCAATTTTCTAGGACGGTCCTACAAAATGTTAGTGAGGTAGAAAATTAGAAAATATGCTAAAATTTAGAAATTTTCCTAAATGGTACTTTAAAGGTTCATGTTCTTGGCATCTATGTTGAAATTTTACCTAGTGAGCAAAAAGGGCCTCAGGTGTCTTTACTGGCCTCGTACTTATTCAAAATTGTATTAGGAGCCTTCTTGATATTGATCCTAAAATTACAGTGGCCAAGACATTGAGTTATAATATCATGTAGTGGTTGTAAAAACTGATTTTGGAATGATAAAATTCAATTGTGATTACCGATGTGTTTTCAGGATCTCTAGCGCTCCGGGAGTCCAAAGAAGCACTAAACTTTCAAGTAAGGAATTTTTTAACCCTTTGTGACAACATGGACAGCAAGGAAAAGAGAATTATTAGGGTTGTAAGATTTAAAATTTGCAGCCAAAATAATTTTAAAAATGCTACGGTGGCGTACCGGGGCTTAGGAACAAGTATGAATCCGATTGCAGCGGAAACAAGTGCAAAAACCCAAAAGTTGGATAGATGATAATCTACCAAAAAATTTACAGCAAAGATATAAGGCCTTTAGGTGCTGGGAAAAAAATTAAAAGAGTGATATTGAAGGATTTAGACTCACACAAACGAATTTGGGATTATCGGTACACGTAAAATTGCTTTTAGTGCCCAGATGGGGTTTTCCTTCATTCAACTTAATGAACCTAGGAAATAATAGGGAATTAAATAAAATTCAAAATTGATTGGATGATAGGGAAATAAAGCCCAAAAGGGCTGGACTTATGGTGGTTTTGACGAAGAACATGATCACGACGGTAATGAAATGGAGAGTGCAAGGACAGTCATTTGGTGTGATGCTTTCTTCTCCACTTTAATGAGCAAGACCAAAAACAATAGAGGAATGATGGGGCTATTTAATTGAACTAAAAGAATCGGGGGAGAGAGATGTAATTGAAACTACAAGGAGATAGTAAGGACAGCAAGATGGAGAGCAGCAGCCATGGTTGCTATTTCTTTTTCCATTGTGCCTTGGCGATAGAGAATGGTTGGAAAAGGAAAGGAGAAAATAGCTTATCAGAATTTGGTCAAATGGACAATTGGAGTCTTAGATAGGATCACGCGGAAACAAAAAAAGAAAAGTAAAATAAATGTAAATAGTACTAATAATAATTGTAGGATAACTAGTAAGAAAATGGTTAGTGCGATTGGAATGGAACTTTAGCTAAATAAATAAGCTAAATTGAATTTGAATAAAATAAAAAAAAAAAGACAAAATCCTAGGATGCATTGTGGCTGTAGGTTTATTTATTTTAATAATAAGGTTAAGTGACAATTTATTGTATGTAACAATAGCATGAACCCGATATGAACCGTAAACTCACTTATGCAAAAATTTTGAAACCCTAAGCAAATGAACTCAGAAGTGAGTGAGGAAAATTTCTTTTGACTCATTTTTGCAAGGAAAATCCAATGGTACTCCAAGATTTTCCATTCTATGCTCGGTTGGGAATGAGAAAAATGCCCTTAGCCTAAAGAAAATGATTTTGAGCTTCCGGATTAGAATTTGACTTAACAACCACTAAAGAAATTATTAAAGGATGAAGATTTTAAATTTTATGTTGATTTTCAAAATTGGTAGGTAAAATTACAAAAATACCCTTAAGGTTAAAAAGGTAATTTGGAAATTTTCTTTTTCTTAATTTTTAGGGTTATTACAAAGTTTGTAACACCCTCATATCCCACATGGGTGAATTGTGGGAAGTCTTATGTGGATGTGTAAGATCCAGTTTTAGAATACAAGCACCTAGTGCTTGTCCTTTTCTAAATGATAACCATGTGGTGTGGGTAGGTATTTCGTTAACCGGTTTTGGACTTAAGTCATTACAGATAGTATTAGAGCCAAGTTTGATTCAAAGTATGTGGTTGAGTCCACTGGTATGGGATGGGGGAACTTCCTTATACCGAGAGTCCATTCCTAAGTACTTAGCGCTTATCCTTTTAAAAAAGGATAGCTTATGTGATGTGGGCAGGTGTTTTGTTGACCAGTTCTAGATTTGGGTCATTACAGATGGTATCAAAGCCGGCTCGGGACCACGATGGTGTGGCATAGTGGGTGTCCACATGCATCGTCTACCGGGATTGATCTTGGATTTAATAGGCCACTTGGCCAGGGGCTAAGTAGTCTGATTATAGAGGTTACTTGATCTGAGGAACCAAGTAATCCAACTGACCCTAACGAGGACATTGGGTACATAAGGCGGGACTGTGATGGTGTGGCATAGTGGATGTGCAAATGTATCGTCTACCGGGGCTGATCCTGGGTTTAAGAGGCTACTTGGCCAGGGGCTAAGTAGTCTAATTAGAGAGGTTACTTGGTCCGGGGAACCAAGTAATCCAATTGACCCCAACGAGGACGTTTGGTACATAGGGGGGGAGAGTTTGTAACACCCCCATCTCCCACATGGGTGAATTGTGGAAGGCCTTATGTGGATATATAAGCTCCAGTTCCAAAATACAAGTACCTAGCGCTTATCCTTTTCTAAATGATAGCCCATGTGGAATGAGTAGGTATTTCGTTGACCGGTTCTAGACTTGGGTCATTACACTAAATATCTAATTAAGTAGGCAACTATATATTTAGATTTCTGTAAGTGGATTATTTTCTTTCCCTTTTTTTAAAGCCTTAATACTTTCACAACTCTAATTAAATGGACAATATAACATTTTTTATTATTAAAAGAGGAAAAGAACTTATAATTTTAGGATAAAGGAAAAACTATATGTAAACTATTATAAAGTGTTAACTTATATAATTTTTTAATATATACATTTTATACCTAAAATTATGTTTTAATATGCAACACTTATAGATTTTCATGTGAAATTTTAGTATGAGTTTTACTAGATAATAAGCTTTCATAGTATATACTCATTCAAGTTAGAAAACAAAAAAAAACTTAATTGACAAAAAATTATGCTCAAAGTACCTTTTATAATAGTACAAATTTTAGCTTGAGTTTTAATTACCATATATTTATTTTTTTATTCAAATAAAAAAATTAGTTATGAGGGTTTTTAAAATGATAAGTTTTATAAAATATTTAGCTTTATAAACTTTAGCATGAGTTTTACATTTTAGTCTTTTATTCAAATAAAATATTTGGTTATGGAAGTTTTTGGAATGATAAGTTAAAGTTTTAAGTTTTATAAAATATTTACTTGAGGTATTATTTAACAGTAATATAGAACTAAGGGTGACATGTTTGAAGAAAAAAAATTAATTGCAATTTAAGAGTTTTAGGTACGATTAATGCAAAAAATAGTTTTATATAATACGTAATTCTATAATATAGAATTAAGGGCGGGCAGGTTTGTAACAAAAAATAAAATTTAGGGGTAACTTAAGGGTTTCTTTTAGTATCTTAGTGCTAATACAACTTCACTTAGATAAATAATGAAAAAATTGGGTTTCATTAAGAGAACAAAACATTTTATAACAGAAGGACAAAAAATTCGTTCAATATTTGTGCACTTTTGTACTTTTAATAATATAATATAACACAATACTTATTTCTCTCTAGTGAGAAAAGTCTAGTTTATTTCTCCTTCAATGTACAACCACCTATCCACAAATCTAACCACAATTTAACCCCTTCCCCACAACCTACTTTCTCAAAAAAATAAGTTTGTAAAAGGAATTCTCTGTTGGAATTTAATTATCAAGAATGATTACTAAATTTTATAAACGCACTAAGATATACTTGCTTTACTATTGCTTGGTATAGTCACATTATATGTTAGTGTACATGTACACCTTGACGCATGGGATAATTATTCAATAACTATCTTATAACTACTCATATTATGAAGGGATATGACCTTTAAATGAAAGGATATGTCTATCTCAACATATATAACCCTTGGGGAGGTAGTTGTATTACCTTAGTTAATGAAATAACATGACTTTTAGTGAATGATCATTTTTAGGCAAATTTAACGGTCTTTAGAATGTGGTTCTGGTCTTGATTTAAGGAAACACAACTCTTAGAAGAGTTGTGATTGTATGGCCAAACCAACACATCCCTTCTAAGAGTAGTTATTACCTTATTTTAAGAAAACAAGTTATGGGTGGATAAAGGCACCTCTTGACAAAGTAGTATAACCTTTTGTGAAGAGTTATGACTCTTTTATGAAGGGTTATGACCCTCCATAAGTGCCAATTCATCCTCTCTAAATAGAGGGCAATAGAATTGTACAAAAAGAAGTTGCGAATACAATTTCTGGAGGCTCTACTTGTTTTATTTCGCCATACACACTTCTTTATCACCATAAAGAGAATTGTAGTTAAGTATTGGGTATGAACCAACATATTTAATTACTTATAGTGCAAAGTTCAAGGGCTTAAATAAGCTAAGTTCGAATAGAAAGACTAACTCAACTAGGTTGATAAAGTTGGCAGTTACAATCACATTTAATCCTAATTGAGATGGTTGGTCTTCAACTTTGCAAACATACATATGTTGTCATATAACCCAAACAGTGGTGCTATCACCACCAGGTTTTCTAGTCTAGTTGTAGATTTCATTATGGATCACCATAAGTTAAATGAAATTCAAAAGCCCTAAGGCCATAGTCATGAAAACAAAACAAATCTTTTTTCTCACACTTGCCAAAGTCTCCATTAATGGTATCAATTGGTGGAAATGCTACCACTGCTAGGAGTGCTCATTATTTGGATAAAAATGAAAAATCCAAATATATAGATTATTTGGATTGGATATAATGGTTTGGCCATTTAGTTATTTGGTTTAGATTAGTTAAAAACCAAATTTTGTATTTAGTTATCTTGATTATCGGTTTTCAAACTTGAAACCAAACAAACTAAATAAATAGAAAAGTAAACATATTTTGCAATTCTTCCATCAACCTTTCATATATAAAGTCATTTTTTCTTATTTTGGACTAGATGTTTGAGTCAACATTTTAATTGTAGTTATGAAATACAATATTTTAAGTTTTTATCATATTTTCTCAATTTTAATTTAGTTTTTAGTTGCCATGCTCTTAGTTCTAATAAAGAAGATTCGAGTTACAAAATTTAAATATATTAAATTACGATTCATATGGTTAAAACAAAAATTGAATAAACCAAATTATTCAAATGGTTTAGATTTGTAACATGCAATTTGAATTATTCATATCAATTTTATAAGAACAAAAAATTAATCAGGTAGTTTTATTTAGATTAGTTCTAAATTAATCTAACCAAATGAATGCCATTATATCCGCTAGGTTGTATAGCAAGTTACATACTTGACACCACCACACTCTTAAAAAATCCCAAGGAATTATGGTCTTTTTTCATTAGTCTATTATCTTTGCCAAAACCTACTTGAAACTGCTAAAATATTCATTAATTTTAGTGATTGTGAAATCATTTCTTATTGTAAGTCTCAATGATTAAGGACTAGGGAAATGATTCAATGGACTAGATAGAAAGGGCTGATTATGAGCGTAAAAAGAAAGCAAGGACAATAAAGAAAGGTTCGACAGTTTAAGGAAAAGAAATCGATAACGAAGGGTAGTTTCAGTGGGCAATAACAAGGAAGCAAGGTCGAGGCCAATAGAGAAGGGATTCAATGGGAGAAGAAGATGTTGACAATGCCATGGAATAGAGGATGATGGTGGGGTAGGAAGTAAATGATGTTGGGTTTAGGTGTCAACGAAAAGAAAAAAAAACTAATGCCATATGCCATCTATCCAATGAGAGACTAACTCAATTAATTTCATAAAATTGAAGAACTAAGTCACATTGAGTCATACTTAAAGGACAAACTCACTTGAGTCAGCACAATCAAGGGATCAATTGTGCTTTTGACCTATACCACCCTAAGCTTGGCTCGAGATTTAGCCAATGTGTTCATGAATCATTTATATCATCTTTAATCTAAATTTGAACACATTATCAAACTAGATACACAATTTAAGCCAAACTAGACTTATTCGCCATATGGTTTAGTTGGTTTTGGTTTTAGCATTTCAAAACATTTTTACCTTGATTTAAGAGTAAAATCCATTCACGGTCTCCCAGTTTTAATAGTTGTCCTACAGTTGTCACTTACCTCACCTTGTATCATCATAAAATCTCCTACCTTCTAATGTGTATCCTGTTATAGTCCCTTCCATTAATTTTTCTGTTAACTTAAACAAAAGTTGATGACTTGATCTTTATGTATCAATGTGTCAGTACCCAAGTTATGTGGCCTCCTTTTTCATAACAAAAAAATGACTATATTGGAAGAATAAAAACTTTTAAGGTAACACTGACATAAACATATAATTTTAGGAATTAGCCAATTTTCATCTTTTTCCCCAAATCTTCTCTCATAAAAATGATGTTCAATTGATTAAAGGAAACTCATATTCATGTTTTCTTCTCTTGCATCAATGTCCTCTTGTTTAAATTAAGTTACTTCATCCACTTCTTCTTCCACAATATAGCTACTACCTCCTTCATTAAGATCAACTTACTTGTTTGCTTGCTCCACTTCCTCGCCCATCTCCATAGCTCCCTCCACCTTTCGCCCCGGGCTTACCACTATGTGATGGTTTTTACCCTCTCTTTGGTGAATGGACAAATCCAAGTCCAATTCATGAGATTGAACCACCCATAGCCTACCCATGCCGTAAATCATGAGATTCAACTATTTATAGCCTACCATGCCCCATATCAAGAGATCTTAGCACCCATAGCCCCTTATGCCATTAGTCGGGCATATCGGCTTGGCATAAATGAGGACTAGAGGAAGAGATGAAAGGATGAGATATGGATTGTGTATGACTTTGTAAGAACTTTTTGAAGATTGATTGGAATTTTTGCTATGTATGATTTTGCTGGAATTTTTTACAGTTGATTGGATTTTTTGTTACGTATGATTTTGTTGAAATTTTTTGAAGATTGATTGAAATTTTTGCTGTGTATAATTTTGCTAAATTTTTTTGAAGATTGATTAGAATTGGGATTGGAAGGAGAAAGCCTACTTGAGTTCTAATTCTTGACTTAGTCCGTTGCTATTGTTGGTGTAAATTTGATGAATGTGAGATATTTTAATTTCCCTTATTCACAAATCTAACAGAAACGGCCTAATATATAATCAATTTATTAAATAATGAAATGTTATACTGAGCTTAATGATTCCAACGAAAGAAGAAGATGAGATTTAGTTGACTAAGCTTAAGAAGACCACATTTTGTAGGGAGAGGTGATTTTTTTGTTCTATAGACATTATCCGGGGAAGAATATGAATTTGGCCTAACCAATATTTTAAAACCCTTAAAATTGTGTATTTGTGTAAGTTTTAGTCTGAAGTTTTTTTATTCTTCCAATATAGTCATTTGTTATTTTAAAATAGGATGTCACGTGACATTCTGGGCTACCACATCAATATCCAAGTTACCATGTCATCAACTTCCATATGAGATAATGGAAAAACTAATGGAAGGGACTACAATAGGATATGCATTAGGAGTTAGGGAACTTTATGATGACATAAAATGAGGCAATTGACCACTTTAGGACGAGCATTCAAGTTAAGGGATCACAAATAGATTTTATCATTTAATTTAAATGAACTTGAATGCTTGACTTAGGGTAAGTTACACCAAAAGTCTCAAAATCTTTTCTCAAACCTTTAACTCTCATTGCAAATTTGTTCTCAACCTCCATTTTGCTGCATATTGTATATTAATCTGTAGCCTTAAGAGTAATTGAATTGGCATAAAAATCTAATTTATAGAGAGGGAAAATTAATAATTTAAATAGCTTATTAACTATCAAAAAATTATGATACAGATTATATTTATGAGCAAACAATTACCAAATAGTTTAAATTCTAACTTTGAGGTATCTATCTTTATATCAAAATTTTAAATTCTAATTTAATTATTTGATAACTGTCTTTGTATAAATGCAATATGTGTCATACTGCCTCATCCTATAACTTTAGCTCCTTTGTTGTAGCACAAAGTGTAACGACCCAAATCCAAAACTGGTCAACGGAACACCTGCCCACACCACATGGGCTATCATTTAGAAAAGGATAAGTGTTAGATGCTTATGTTCTGGAATTTGAGCCTATATATCCACATAAGGCTTCCCACAATTCACCCATGTGGGACATGGGGGTGTTACAAACTCCCCCCCTTATGTACCCAACGTCCCCGTTGGGGTCAATTAGATTACTTGGTTCCCCGGACCAAGTAACCTCTCTAATCGGACTACTTAGCCCCTGACCAAATAGCATCTCGAATCTAGGATCAGTCCCGATAGACGATGCATGTGCATACCCACTATGTCACATCATCGTGGTCCGGGTCGGTTCTGATACCATTTGTAACGACCCAAGTCCAGAACCGGTCAACGGAACACTTGCTCACACCACATGGGCTATCCTTTGGAAAAGGATAAGCGCTAGGTGCTTATGTTTTGGAATTGGAGCCTATATATCCACATAAGGCTTCCCACAATTCACTTATGTGGGATGTGAGGATGTTACAAACTCCCCTCCTTATGTACCCAACGTCCCCGTTGGGGTCAATCGGATTACTTGATTCTTCAGACCAAGTAACCTCTCTAATCGGACTACTTAGCCCCTGGCCAAGTAGCCTCTCGAATCTAGGATCAGTCCCGGTAGACGATGCCTGTGCATACCCACTATGTTACACCATCGTGGTCCCGGGTCGGCTCTGATACAATCTGTAATGACCCAAGTCCAAAACTAGTCAACGGAACACCTGCCCACACCACATGGGCTGTCCTTTGGAAAACGATAAGTGTTAGGTACTTAGGAATGGACTCTTAATATATGGAAGTTCCCCCATCCCATACCAGCAGACACAACCACATACTTAGAACCAAACCTGGCTCTGATACCATCTGTAATGACTCAAGTCCAGAACCGGTCAACGGAACACCTGCCCACATCACATGGGCTATCCTTTGGAAAAGGATAAGCGCTAGGTGCTTATATTCTGGAATTGGAGCTTATATATCCACATAAGTCATCCCACAATTCACCCATGTGAGATGTGAGGGTGTTACCCTTTTCTAAAGGATAGCCCATGTGGTGTGGGCAGGTATTTCATTGACCAGTTCTGAATTTGGCTCGTTACAAATGTTATCAGAGCCAGGTTTGGTTCAAAGTATGTGGTTGTGTCCGCTGGTATGGGATGGGGGAACTTCCATATACTAAGAGTCTATTCCTAAGTACCTAGCGCTTATCCTTTTCCAAAGGATAGCCCATGTGGTGTGGGCAGGTGTTCCGTTGACCAGTTCTGGACTTGGGTCGTTACAGATGGTATCAGAGCCGACCCGGGACCACGAGGGTGTGACATAGTGGGTATGCACATGCATCGTCTATCGGGACTGATCATGGATTCGAGAGGCTACTTGGTTAAGGGCTAAGTAATCCGATTGACCCCAACGGGGACGTTGGGTACATAAGG